>CM039133.1:9255957-9822633 GCA_022036555.1 Microstegium vimineum
CACCTTGTCTCGCCCGGTCGCTGGAACCAAGTGCCGCTTCGACCACCGCGCTGCTGGAGCTGAGCGTTGAGCTCCCTCTCTTCCCCTTTCTCTCTCTTCCCCCTTCTCTTTCTCCGTTCTCTCTCTCGGTGGAAGACTGGAAGTTCTCTCTGGACGCAACCAAGTGGATAAGGACAAGTTCTCAATGCAAGCAAATGGATAAGAACGAAACCCACCCGTGAATGCATCTGTGCTGTTGGAGACGGATGATTTTTAGATGCGTGATTTTTCACTGTGCCCGACCCAAAATATAGAATAGGTGCTGTGTTTAGGTCTTCATTGTTGGAGACAGTCTTAGAGCCTGTTTGTGTCGCAGCCCGTGTACTATCTTCGCATTACTACCGAGTCGAAGCCCAAATACTCCCTCCTGATATACCCGAAAATTGCTCACAAATAAATCACAAATAAAGCAGCTCCCCCGCTTAACATACGTTCTTTTTTACCAAAAATTCAAGAATTCTGGGGGGATTTCGGACTTTGGAAAAAATAAAGGTAATGATACAATCTTTTCAGATAAGACACTGACTGATTTCCGCCACTTTTACTATTCCATTCATTCAGTTTAAACCCTTTCTTTTCCGATGCTTTAAGGAAAGTCCCATGTGATTTAGCAGTCCACATAGGAAGAAGAAGCACACCGAAACCATGCATATGCATCTGTGATTTGTACATTGCACCGTCCACACAAAAGTGGCCTTCATTCAACAGGCAAAATTAAACCGACCTTTTGAGTCGATCTTCTGTCCTTAATTAAAGGCTTCAAAGAGATCAAGCATGCATATCCACCGCTTGTTTTTTTTACTGGGTTGAAGATATATATCGCGCAATCATTCAAAGACTATGCTAGCCTGTTCGGTTGAGCTTAATTATAATCATGTACCAATATTTTTCTCAAACAACAAATCAACCCTCTAAATCAGTTTTTTTCTTAATTACACAAAAGCTTGCTTTTGTGCGTCTTTCTATTAAGACAGATAATTTTTTTTAATACAATACGTCTTACTAGTGACGTCCTAAAAGGTCAAAAGAATTATAGGAGAACGTTGAGGAGCACTCTAGCGGGCAGCGGCGTCCTCCAAATCAGCTGCAGTCACAAGTCCTGTCGCATTGCTTGTGTTGATCCTGACATGGTGACCCCCCATGCATGCATCTACTATATACTGTATATCAGTCTCTCACATACTCCCTCCGTCCCTAAATAACTGTCGTTTGCGCTTCCCAAGAAAAAACTTTGATTAAATATATATTAAAAATTATTAATATTTATGGTATATAATTAATATCATTGGAAAGATCTTTGAATCTAGTTTTTTAACAAATTTATTTGGAGATACAAATGTTGTACGTATTTGCTAAAAATCAAGTCAAACTTGTGACACACACACCAACGACGACACTTATTTAGGGACGAAGGGAGTACAGTGGTCCCCACGGTGTGACTGAGACTGAATGTGCAGAGAGAGATGCACCTATATCCTCCCACGTGCACATCCACTCTGCTATTTCTTGGGGGGAGATGCAAATTGCAATCCAATTCCAATGAAGGAAAACTGGAAAAGAAGCAAAAGGAACTATCATCGTGCCCGGCCTGTGTATACTATGCACACACTGTTCTTCTGTTAAGTTCGTACAGAGTCACCAGCCCTCTTGGCCTCTTGCTTGTGTACCAACATCGATCTCTTCATTATATATCCTTATATATAACAACCTATATCTAGATGCTTTTCATACGATGGAAATGAAAAAAAGGGTAGAGATGAGCCCCCAAAAAAAAACGGAGAAAGGAATAAGCAAAGTTGGGCAGGATATATATATATATATATATAATTTTGTTTCTTCCCTAGATGTACTAATATTCAGTTATTAATTACTGCATATATAATTAAGACCAGTTCTTAAAAAGACCACACTCGTATATTAATTATAGAATAACAAAGATCGTGTAATTTAGGCACATATGAATATACACACAGTTGCATGTAGTGAAAAGTGAATAATATACCCTGCATCAGGAATCTGAATAAAATTCATTCTCTCCAGGCACAAGAGACGACTGAGACTTTGTACTACACTGTTACAGAAACGGCGCCGGCAGTGATGCCTCTTCACTGTCGGTTTATCCTCTGACAGACCCCCAATTATTGGGGGCAGAGGTTGAACCGGCAGTGAAACACCACATCACTGTCGGTTCGTGGCTTGAACCGGCAGTGATGCCTCTCGGCCTTATCACTATCGGTTTAAGCCACCAACCGACAGTGATGTGGTGTTTCACTGCCGGTTCGTGGCTGCAACCGACAGTGATGTTGGGTACAGTATAAAGCACGCGATCTCCTCTCTCCCTCCTCTGCCCAACAGTACAGAACAGTGCTCGGAGCTCCCTCTCTCCATTGTTGCGGCTGGTGGATTTCTTGATCTCCATTTTTGGCTCCTCTTCACTCTTGGATCCTCATATCTTCTTGCTCTTGGTTAGTAACAAGCATAATTCTTTAGAATTGTTGGTTTACATTGTTTTTGTGTGTAAATCTATAGTTTAGACCTATGGTAGTTTTCATGATCAAGAAGAGAGATGTTGCAATTTGTGTCAATTTTTTGTATCTTTTAGATCCAAAAGTATTTAGAAAAACTGTAGCACTTTGTTTTTATTGGCAAATTATTGTATAATCATTGAGTAGCTAGGTTTGAAAGATTCGTCCCGAAAATTATGGATAAAAATTGTAATTAGTTATATTTATTACTTACATTTAATACTCCATGCATGTATTAAAGATTTGATGGGATGTGGAATAGATTCGATATTTATTACTTACATTTAATACTCATGCATGCATGCATTTAATACTTACATTTAATACTCCATGCCTGTATTTCCACCTATTTTGTTGTCTCACCTTTTATAGCGCGACCAAATTCAAATTATAAAGAAAAAAAATATTGTTCAAAAATGCTCCTATTAATATGTTCCTATGTTTTCTCTGCTCTGTCCATTTTATCAGTGCATACATGGCTCGAGGGTGGATGTACGATCTGTCACATACAGACCCACGATACTTGACGGGCATCGACGATTTCATCAAGCGAACTAGAGCCAATGCTGAGGACTCACATCTTGTATTCTGTCCATGCAAAGACTGCAAGAATACGAGAAAATGGGGCGACGTGGAACATATACGTTTGCACTTGATCACAAGGGGGTTCATGAGAAACTACACGATTTGGACTTTGCATGGGGAGGTTGATCAAAATGCTAATGATGATGTCCCCATGCCTAGTGTATCCCTGAATGCATTATTGTCTGTCCATGAGTACACAGAACATGTGTCTACCAATGATGATGTGTTTATAAATACATTAACTGACGACACTGAGAAAAATGATGGCATTTCACAGCTTCTACATGATGTGCATGGGGGATTTCTTAGTGCTTCACAGTTGAAAAAACTAGAGATGATGAGAAAGGATGCAAAAACACCATTGTTTCTGTGCTGCCCAATAAGCAAACTGGAAGCCAACATCATACTATTGGAGTTCAAATCAACGAATGAGTTGAGTGATAAAGGCTTTGATAACTTGTTAGTTATACTACATAAACTGTTCCCGGAGGCTGAGTTAGCAGAAAAGACTTACCTTGCGAAGCAAATGATTTGCCCAATTGGCCTCGAGGTTGAGAAAATCCACGCGTGTTTCAATGACTGCATATTATACCGTGGAGAGAAATACAAAGACTTGGATGCATGTCCCAAGTGTAAAACTCCCCGATACAAGCAAGGGCCATCAAATGATGGAAGCAAGACCAGAGGAGGGCCAGTAAAGTCCGTATGGTATTTTCCTATAGCTCCACGAGTGCATAGGTTGTTTGCAAATAAGAAGTCAACCAAGCTGTTGCGTTGGCACGACGAAGAGCGAAAGAAAGACGACATGTAGTATTGCAAGGCAAAAGGAAGATTATCGGTGTCGACGGAGTGACAGACGAAGAAGACTACAAAGGTTATAAAGAAATGACTCCTTTTGGGGCGGACGTTACTCTACATGTCCTTGAAGAGGGTGACGAACCTGCTTACCTCCGGAGTGATCACGATGAGGCCATCATTGTGCCTGCACTGTGAATTAGAGTATCATAAACTATGTAATCCTTAATGAAATGTTGTTTTAGTAATTTGCATCGAATTTGAGATCATATGAAGTTGTAGATTGATGAGTTATACCACGTTGTTGATTGATGTATGCCATGTCAAAAGGAATTCAAAAACTATAAAGAATTAGACCATGAGTGTATAAGTATTAATGTAGAGCTCCTCAAAACTAGCAAAAGCTATGTTTGAAGATTTTCAACTTCTATTCAAATTTTTGGAGTAATTACAAAGGGGGTAATTGAATTTTAAACCCTTATTCAAATTCAAAAGGGAATTCAAAAACTATAAATAATTGGAATATGCTCCTTCAGCAAAAGTTGTAGAGAATTAAAAATTATGCAACTTCTATGTTTAGAGTTTTTAAAGTTCTAGTAAAAATCAGGAGTAATTTGAATTCTAAAGCAAAAGGAAGAATTTAAAAAAGTTACAAATCAGTACCGACAGTGATGTCCCCTATCACTGCCGGTTCTATCTACCAACCGGCAGTGATGTCCTCTAATCACTGCTGGTTTAAAATAACTGGCACTGATGCCTCCACATCACTGTCGGTTCTTGTTACAAACCGACAGTGATAGGGGACATCACTGCCGGTTTGTAACAAGAACCGGCAGTGATGTGACCGAGTATATAAGGAAAGAGTGCGGTCTGAAATTTTCAGACTCGCGCCCATTCCACACTTAGCCGCTCGACGAGCCCGAGCTCTCGCCAGTGGACGCCGCCGTTGTTGCTCCACGCCGACGCCGCTCAGCAGGACGCGCCGCTCGACGCGCCGCCTCCAGTGGACGCAGGAGCTCCACGCCGCTCAGCCGTTGCTGTCACCGCCCGACGCGCCGCCGCCGCAGGAGCTCTACGCCGCCGCCGCCGCAGCAAGTGCTCCTCCACGACGCCACCCAGGAGCTCGACGACGCCGCCCAGGAGCTTGACGACGCCGCCCAGGACCTCGACGCCCAGCCCTTGCTCGACGTCGTCGCCCCAGCCCCTGCCCGACGCCGCCACAGCCACGCCGCCACAGCAGGTGCTCCCCAACGCCGGTCGCCCACGACTTCGCTCGCCGCTCGCCCAATGCTTCACCGGACTGCTGCTGCTCGAGGCGATTGGAGCTTGGGGCCATCCGAAAGCTTACTCTTGGTGAGCTACTAACCCACCCACAAGGTGTTCGATGGAATGCCCATAAGGAAATCAGTGAGAGAGAGAGAAAGAAAGAGATAAAGATGGATTACATATTGTGGCTAGCATGATTCAAATAGAGATAGAAAGATAGAGACATTATATGACATGATAGATATAGAGATTAGAGAGATATATCATGACTTATATATAGATAGGTAGAGATATTGATGCTTGTAGATATAGAGAGAGATAGAGAGAGATATAGAGAGATATATGTCATCCTTATATACATGGCTTATTTCATGATAGATAGAGAGATGCGTAACTTATAGATAGATTCACTTATGTATAACATGACTTGTCTATATACTTATCTATATTTTGTGGAGACACATTTTGTGGCGATGCATGACTTGTCTATATACTTATCTATATAATCGAAATTCATGTCCAGAAACATGACAATTAAGCGTCGATTCACCACCCGTCGCCCTACGACCGAAGCCGATGACCAAGGAACTAGTGATGACAACCAGCAAGGGGATCAAAGACCTTGGAGCCCTAGCCATATGCTAAACCTAGAAGAGGGCCAAGGAGACGAGGTAATAACTTAGGTCATACCTACAAACACGGTAGATATAGCCAGAAAAGTTTGATGGGGACTTATTCATAAATTTTGAAGCAGGTTCCGCCGGAAGGTCCAAGTACTGGTGAGAGTTTCAGAAGGACTAAGCGTGGTGCAACAAAGCTCCCTCAGACAACCAGACACTGGCACATCTCTCAGTTCGATCAACTGGGGGAGCCGGTGGAGCCACTTAAAGCATTGGACCCATACAAGAGTACCATCGGGGCACTTGTAAGGCACTTGTATGCGACATTTGATTCAATACTTTAAGTTTTGTTTGGATGTTTTGTAATAATTATTATAAATGTGTGATGGATTTGTATTGTCGCTAGTCCACAACCACCTTCAATTCACATCGATATCAAATGGATCGATAGCAAACACCTCCATGATCTCCCTCCCCACCACCTCTACCCTAAACCCCAAATGAAAATTAAACAATTAATAAAATGCAATTTTAAAAAATAATATCACTGCCGGTTCAATTAAAACCGACAGTGATGGCTCAAGCATCACTATCGGTTGGTGGAACAAACCGTTACCAACCGGCAGTGATGCTTGAGCCATCACTGCCGGTTTAGCCTCATCACTGTCGAATTGCCAATGCTGGTTCAAAAACCGCCACTGAAGGGGGGTTTTGAACCGGCACTGTTTGCCGTTTCTGTAGTAGTGCTAGCAAGCCACTACCTGATAGTATGTACCTGCCCTAGCTAGGTCCCAGAATATACCATCACTTGATGCTCCCCTCTCCCTACCCCTACCAAACAAAGCAAGCAATCAGCTGAGATGAGCCTCAGATCCGATCCAAAGCAACCAACCAGCACGTACTAGACCAATCACTAACCTCAAACCTGCAGGTTCTAGTGGTTAATTGTTAAAAAAAAAGGACAGCTAGCTTTAAGCTCTGCTTCTTCATCTCTGATCTTGTACTATTCTCAAATGAGCTACTGCATGCTATTGACCAAGGGAGAAGCTAGGGACCCCATTAGTGCACCAAATGATTAAGCACCCAGAAAAGTGCAAAGGAAGGTTTTATACCAAGATTCCATCTCCTTTGTATTTTCTTGCCTTTGGAGACGCGGCTGGGTTTTTTTTTTCATCGTCTTTGGTTGCTGCTGCAATTATGCCCCCCAACAACCATCTGATGTGTTGTACCTTTTGACTTGTTTACATGACTGTGTATAAGTCATAGCAAATATATGGATCAGGTAGCATTTACCCCCAATTGATATTGCGACATATATGTATACATTAGTAGCTAACATTAATTATTACGACACAATTTGGCTATATGTTGCATATGGTTAATTTAACCCATTAGTAGTGGCTTTGTATAACCGTCCTGTTCCGCTTGGCTTATCAGTCAGCTTATCAGTCACCAAAACAATATTTTTCTCTCAAAAAAATAACAAAAAAAAACAACATCAACAGACTTATCAGCCACCAAAACGATCAAGCGAATAGGACGAACATCTGTTGTACCAATATATATACGCCATGATGTGTAAAGAAGGGATGTGAAAATTGGCTAGCGTGTTATAGTCTGCACTTTGCAGTTTTCAAAAGGAAAATGAGTGAAAAAAAGTAAAAGGAAATACCATTATCCCATAGCAGGTAGAGGTTAGATGCTAAAAAAAGAGCTAGAGACTCCATCTGCAGGGAAACGGCCGGACAGGAGTGAGAACTGACATGGCAAATGTACTCTTTAGGCCATATAAATCAACTTTTTGAAAGAAAAAAAAACCTTTTCCACGAGGGGAGAAAATACTACTAGCTATATATCACGCACATGAATGCCTAGCTATAGCTAATAAGAATTATCCCACACTGAAAGCCTAGCTAGCTAGCTAGCTAGGAATTAATCCTGAAATCCGCAACAAGCTGAAGAAGAGTGCGCAAGTCCTTGCAAAACTAAGACAAGCAAATAAACGATCGGTGAGAGCAATTAACAAATGGAACGAGAATTAAGATAAAATTAACCTTTCTGAAAAGTAAAGGTAAAGATTAAAAGGGCTAATTTCTACACCGGAAGAAGAAAAAAACATGACAGGTCATGCATGCATGTGTATGCTACATTTATTCGCATCATGTCGTCATGTGTACCAAATTTGACTATGTTTGTATAATTTTTTTAATAAGACGAGTGGTCAAAGATAGGATAAAAAAATCAAACGAATTATAAATTTGAAACAGAGGGAGTATGTTGTAATCAACACATTCAGCTGTAATAACGATTTAAAAGTAGAATTAATCATAGCTACTACTATTACTGAATCAAAGAAGGCAGACAGCTGCTGAATCGTCCGTCCATGCATGCATGATGCATGAAGATCGAGCTGGGGAGGAGGAGACAAAACAAATGAGAAGTTGTTCATGGTGGACGTGGGAACACTGATCAGCATGCTGCATATATGGGGGAGATCAGAAGCTTCCTCCAATAGATCACCAGCCTTATCCTATACACATACTACTACATACTAACTAGCTAGCTATGTGGTTGTCAGAGACAGTACGTAGTACATGCAGCTTAATCAGTGATAAACTGACGAACTACTGAACCGGTATATGTAGTCCGTGGCTACTATATATATATATATACCGGCCTGCATGCTAATAAGCTCAAACGTAATTACTAGTAGTACGTAACAGATAATTGGAATTTTGTAAACGTAATTAAGACATCAGGGACAATTGCCAGCAGGGGAGAATTAGTCTAACTACTCCAGTAGTAATTTGCAGCCAGCTCCCCCAGGGTAGTATTGCTGTTAACGGACTAGCTACTGACGGTTTTACCCCCAGTCGACCGTGTCCTCACGTCATCACGTTGCTCACCGGCGCCCACTCGAAGCGCCCCTCCATCGGGCGATCGAGGGCAACGTCGTAATTGTACCTGCAGAGGGAGAAGAAGCTGAATTGCATCAAGAAGAAGAAGCTGAATTGTGCACGCTAACCCAACCCGTACGTGCTTCAGTGCGATGTGGGAAATCATTAAACGGCGTGGTGCTTACGCCTCTGCAAATCGCCGGCGCTCTGCGAGCTCCGCCGCCGCGAAGAAGGCCTCTATCTCGGCTTCCGTCGGCGGCGGCGATGGCGCCTGGCCGGCCACGACGACGCCCTTGCGGTGGCTCTCGTTGTCTTGTTTCGCCTTCGCTTTCGCCACGGCCGCGTCGTCGGTCATCAGCGGCGGCGTCTTTGGTTTCCTGCTGGTTATTTGAAGTTTTGAACACGATTTCATCAGAGGATTAAAATTAAACAACTGGCGAATCATCGTGTCCTGATGAACACTATATATTCTGTGCAAACTATGGTAGGTAGGTACATATCCTTTCGTAATTAAAATTCCTCGAAATTAAAAAATTGACTTGTTTTGTGTGATTTGTGATCCGATCCGAAGAATGAAAGGCAGCAGGAAGGAACGAACAAATAAATTAAAACTGCACTGCACTCACTCGAAGCTGTCACCAATAAGGCCGTGGTCGACGCCGCGGACAACATCAGCGGCACCGGCATCATCTGTCGCCCGCAACGGCAGCGTCTCCGCCTCCAGCCGTCGGCCGTCGCCGCAGAGCTGCTGGGCACCGAGCACCCGGCCTGCGCTCCTGCGCCGGGGGCTGCCGCACGCGCGCGGCAGCTTGTTCGCGGTCGTCCTCGGGCTGCACGCCGCCGGGAGCGTGAGGCACGACGTGGCCTCGGCTGCCGGCGGCGGCTTGCTGCTGCCGCGGATCCTGATGACGCACTTGCCCATCGATCGATCGGCCGGTTGGTTAGCTAGCTAGTTGTCTGGCTGGCTGCGCTGGTGTGGCGGTGTGCGGTGGCAGCCGCGGACAGTGGGTCGTAACTGCCGGCGGCTTTGTACTGGCGGCTGGCGTTACCCTACCCTACACCACCGTGAAACTGTGAAAGTGAGTTGAGATGCATGGATAGAGACATGCATAGAGTGTCTTTGGCTTTCTGTGCTGTGCTGTGGTGACGAGAGGGAGGGCTACCTACCGTCTGGGGCTGGGCACATATGAAGGCTTGCCGCTCGCCACGTGTCACAGTACGTAGGTTGATGTAACGGAACTCTGAAGCATGAGCGCGCTTAACCCGACATGTCCTCTTCTTCCTCCTCTCAAAATCTCTATGGCCTCGGGAGGCGGGCGGAACAGTGGTAGTGGCAGGTTAGGGTTAGAGGTGGGCGGGATGGAGTGTGGCAAGGGCGGGCGGTGTGGGGAAGCCACCGGCTGATGGTCGGGGATGGAGGTAGAGGCCGGATGTGTGGGAGTACGTTGGTGCGCTTCAAGGAAGAAGAATAAGAATAGTCACGTTCTTCACAGAACGAGTGTCCGATCATGACATAACACATCACTCCAAGTGTAAATTAATCGTCAGCCACATAGAGTTAATCGGGGACTCTGGTATTATTGGTTTATTTGCACCTTATAGCTTATAAAAATTGTTTACCTTTCTTTCAAAGTATATATATATATATATATATTCCCTCCGTCCCGTAAAAAATAGTCATTATCGCTTCCCGAGTCAAAATACTCCCCTGCCCGCTGCCACGCAGGCTAGCTGGGGGCTTGATGTCTTGCTCGTCCGTCGCTCCCGCTCCTGTGCTCGCCGCTGCCGCCTAGGGTTAGTGCTAGCACCGGCCACTAGCTCATTCGACCACGTGAGCGATGACGTGTGAGACCGTGATGGGGAGGGGGCATCGGGGTAAAAGGGGCGACATGCCAGGAATGGCTGGAATTGGGTGAGTGGAATGGCCTGGGGAGGCTGAAAGGCTAGTTCCCCCCTATTTTGGGTTGAAATACACGAAAATATTGAAGATTATAGCATTACACATTTATATATACAATTATATAGACATATATACATAAAAATATACTAAAAACATTGGTTATTCTCGGGAATAAGAATGTCCTCAAATTCACCCATGATAAATTGTCTTCAAAGAAATCTGCTGATGACATTATATTAACTAGGGTTGGAGGAAGCCTCTTAAGGTATATTGATGTCAATGTCGATGCAGGTTATGATGAAGAGTGTTTATATTTCACATTCGGTTGTTTTAGGGGCGGTAACATTTGATTTTTATAGAACATCAGATGTATACCATGTGAACATTAAAGGATATATCGTAAAACATCACATGTACTATTGTTGGTAGAGGAGTTCTTTCTAGAGTTCTTGAAGGTAGATGACAAATCAGGGTTGGGTCTTTTCAATGAATTGAATAATGCATTGGCTTCTCTTGATTCGAATATTGATGATGTGAGAGGACAAGGCTATGAGAATGGTTTCAATATCAAGGGAAAACACCAAGGTGTTCAAAAGCGTTTACTTGAAATTAACCCAAGAGCATTATATATGCCATGTGTTGTTTGACATGGGAAAATCTTGCAGGTAAGACAATTATTTATTTTGTTAATTATACATTATTTCATCATATATCGATATTATTTCATCATATATAGATATTACTGTGTATGTCAAAGCCCAAATTTTACCCCTTTTTATATGTTAAAATCTTACAGGCAAGCTATTTCTTTCTTCGGTATTATACAACATGTATACAAGCTGTTTCTTTCTTTGGTATTATACAACATGTATACAAGCTATTTCTTTCTTTGGTATTATACAACGTATATACACATTGTTATATATTTTCGTATTCTACCAGAATATGAAAGATCTTGGTTGACAATGTTCCACGGTTGACAGTCAAGTCATGGTCTAATACTTGATGGGAGAGTCAAGTAAAAAGTGTTCAAGCTATCAGACTTCAAACTCCTCAAATAAGATCAGCTTTGAAAGCGCTAGAGGAGGATTCAACTGATGACCCCAAGTCAGTTAGTGAAGCTCAATCTTTGGTGAGTACACTTGAGAATTTTTAATTCTTAGTTGTTTTGGTTATTTGGGATGACATTTTATTCACTATAAATAAGGTGAGCAAGAAGTTACAGTCTAAAATTGTGAGCATGGATGCTACTCTCAAGCACACCTATTTGGCGCTGTTTGTACTCCAATTTGTTTTGCTTTGTAGTACTCCTACTACTCCTACGATTCAGACTTGGCAACAGTAGTAGGAGAGCCACCAGCAGCAGCGGAGCACTCACATGCACACAAAGCCTTGGAACTCGGGACACGAAGTCCTGAGGATCGGATTATGATGGGCTAGTGTAACAGCATATAGTAGCAGAGGCCCCGGTTTTGTCTCTGCCCCCATCCTGCAGGTTTTCCTACTCCTAGCTACTTGTTGATCCCAATTCCAACTCCACAATGCATGCATGGGGCCGTTTGGTCGGGTCACCACTCACCAGCTATCACATCGATCCTACAAGTAATATACAACTACTGTTATAAAACATTCACAGGAACAATGGCGACATGTGGTGTCCCTTGCCCACGGTAACCGGTAAGAATAAATCTTTACCGAGGCACGCGAAAGCACGTACGCAAACAGAAACACTGTCATGATGTTCTTCACAGTTCACCAAACGGATTCATCTGTGACGCATTGCCTGTAATCGAATGATCGACGATACAATTTACAATTTTCTTTACATGGGATGGGAATGGGACCAGGTTCCTGCAGGCGTGAGTATAGTATAGTGAGAAACTGAGAATCCGTAGAAAGTAAGAGCACGGCAATCATGGCTTCTAGCTAGGTGTTAGCAGCATCGTCAGCATGCATGCATCAAAGTGTGGAGCTCTTACTTAGTACTGATCAGCAGGTTAAGGTGCACTGATCGAGTGACTGACTGACATGCTCACATGCATGCAGATCGATGCAGGAGAGCACAGCAAAGCGGCGGCAGTGAAAGCGAACTAATCAAAGCATGCATGCGCGCTGATCAGGTATTCAGGTACCAACAAAGTGGCCGTTAAACCTGAGGCAAGCTAGCTAGCTTTAGAGGCCGGGCCGCCATTATTATCATATATAAGCTTGCATTGGAGCCAAATAAAGGCCTGTGCCATTGGGGAGGAATCTAATGAGCACCAGCAGCAAAGCCTGAGAGCTGAAAGTGCATTTGGCCTTCCTACATACTAGCTACATATACCTTAGCTTTGGACCTAAGCACATTCGGATGCATGACGAATACACAGGCCACTGGATCATCAGAACTAATAACAACTTATTAAGGCCTGTAAAAGACTGTCAGTATATATATCAACGTACTGGTGGAAGCTAAGGAATCCTCGGACGGATGAAAAGGCCAGAAGCTGGCAAAGACTGAAACCTCCAACTACATGACCATTTGGCCCCTCCTGCCCTGCCCTGCCCTGCTGGTTCTGAACAAGATCGGTGAACCGCATTGGTGTTGTTGGGAACAGTAGAAAAGCTGGCTGACTGACGGATGGTGGTGGAGTGGACTACTGATGTGACTGCCTGTGATTGGGCCGCCGGGGCCAGCAGCATGCATCATGCTTCTGATAAGAACGACCTCGCTTTCCTGTGCGTGATGGACCGAGGGGTTGTTCAGCTGCGTTCTTCAGTTTTAGACCCTATATTTGGAACGTGGAAATTTTTCCTTTGAAAATAAATTGATTCCTGTGAAATTCCTGCATAATTCATGTGAAAATCCTACGTTTCAAACAGACCCTCAGTTCTTGTGCCTTGCGAGCTCTGCATCGATCTGTATTCTGTAGGGACGGAAATAATTCATCTAGTATCTTGCTGAATAGATTATTATCCTGTGCGAAGTATGGACGATGATGCATGGTTTTAACTTCTTGCTGTTCCTGTCCTTAGCTTGCTGACAAACTTCTCAATGATAGATTTGGCCTGCTTTCAGTAGGGGGTCACCAACAGGAAACAAATAAACCTGCACAAGTACAGTACAGAGCCCTTGGAAATAGGTTTTGCATTTACCATAAGACAGGAAGCAGCAAGGGAAGAGCGAGTCATAAGCATCACTAGAAAGAATCTAGTGTAGATAGATAGATTCTGAGGAGTAAATAGGCTGTCGCTGCAGTACCAGAGGTTCAGGCTTTTGTCCCTCAGTGGCTCAGTCCCAATTCCAACTCCAACTCTGCACTGGGGTCGCCCAACTACAACTACAACAGGTTTATTTCAAGATCTAGAAACAATGCTGCACTGGTTCTAGAGTCCCCAGCGATGATCTTTACCAAGACCCGAGAAAGCACCCGCCAGTTCGTCGCTGTCGTCGTCGTTTCACCAAGCAAAAGCAAATCTGATCTTGGCTCCTCCCGTGCTCTTCAGTTTAAAGCTGCTTCCATCTTGGCTGTAGTATGTACTACATGGGACCGACCATGCAACAACAGTCAGGTCAGGCAGTGCCAGAATTCACAGAAAGAGAGGAGTAAAACCTGCGGCAGTTACGAAGGGAACTGAACAAACAAGTGCTTGGTGTGCTTCATTCATTCAGTGCATGTATCAGAGCTTTAGCTGCACTGAAAAGCATGCAGATGAAGAGGAAATTAAAGCTACAGAAATCAAAAGCATACATGGACGTACTGGTTGTTAAGGCGCCAAAGACGCCGTGTTAACCCTGAGCCTGATGAGGTGCCAAATAAAGACGCTTTTGCACTGAGGCTCTGTCACCATAAGACGCTGGGAAGAATATTCAAAAGGATGGTACATGATTGGGGAATGCAATCAATTAGCACCAAAGCCTGAACGCAAAACAGCAAAAGTACATTTTGCCTCCTATGACCTATATAGTAGACACTAGCAGAGCTGCTGATGCTCCATTTCCAATGTTTTTGTTTATCCAATTGGCTTCGGACGAGAGTTTTGGCAGTCTTTGATATAGTTTGCTTGAAAACTACTCTCCCCATTCTAAATTATAAACCATTATTTCATTTTTTTTAGAGCCAAAACATCTTAAATTTAATCAAAATTATAGAGAAAATTACAGAGAGTTATGACATAAAATAGGTATATTATCAATATATAATTAATAAAGAATCTAATAATACTTATATGTAATCCTAAATGTTATTATTTTGTTTATATAAATTTGGTCTAACTTAAGATGCTTCAATTTTCTAATAAAATTGGAATTGGAATGACTTATAATTTGAGATGGAGAGAGTAGTTGTTTATCGTCACATAGTCTCAATATTCATATTTGGCTGGTGTAGTACATGCTTGTCTCAATATTCATATTAGTGATATCATGGCCACTTTCACTGTCGGTTTCAGCCACGAACCGATAGTGATGATGAGCTTCACTGCCGGTTTGTGGCTGGAACCGACAGTGATATACATGTACAGTTAATTTTTTGATTTTTGTAAATGACCTCGGATAGAAAAACTTTGTACATGAAAGTTGTAGATCTCGAAAAGTTATGAAACTTTGTAGTTCACAAAGTTTTCATTTGAAATCGTTTAGTGGCCGAAAAATACGTTCGAATGTGTCAAACTTGAAATTCAAATTTTTGTAAACGACCTCGGATGGAAAAACTTTCTACATGAAAGTTGTAGATCTCAAAAAGTTATGAAAATTTGTAGTTCACAACCTTTTCATTTGAATTCGTTTAGTGGCTAAAACAATCAATTTACACTCGATTTAGTATAGAATATGATGAAGGACTAATAAATCTAGACATAAGTGAGTCATAGGTGTAGTGGTAGAGGAGATATCACACGAGGGTGAGGTCTCGGGTTCGAATCCCGGCCGGGCGGGTTACTGGTGGCCTCTTCCAGAATTTAAATATTTTTTTTTATTTTAAAAACACGATTTCGTCTAGACAACCATCACTATCGGTTCGTAACGAACCGGGTTTGGCATAACCGGCAGTGATGTGAACCCTCATCACTGTCGAAAGCTTAGTGCCGGTTCAAAATCCGGTAGTGATAGAGGATTTTGAACCGACACTGATTTGCTATTATGTAGTAATGTAATATTCTTGCTCATCAATGGAATATATCTCACATTGGTTGAAGTTCTGACGATGTCATTATGCATCTTAATTTGAACGGATCCAATTCCAACAATCTGATGTGGATGTCATAACCCAATCTATAAGAATCTTTGTGCAGAGAATATGTAAGAATACTACACCAATCAGTTGAAATCATCATTGGAACATCGGTTGAAATTTAATAAGCTGCATAGATGCTGATGGTTTAATATTTTTGTCCATATCTGTATGCTCTGGACTCTTGTTTTGACGATTTTGGACTTGTTAGAAACCTTGCTAAAACATCTACCACTTTAATATGATATGGTGCATTATTTTGACCTATAAGAGCATCTTTAAAAGATTAGCCAAATCATTTTCTAAATCTAAATTTAGTTATTCTAAAAGAAAAATTATCTCCAACGACTCTATAAATGACTCTTCAAATTTAGTAGCTCTTCATCCCACCATATTTGCTCTCTACTTATGGATAGCCTACCTCACTAGTCATCTAAGAGCAACTCCAACAAACTGGTTAAATGTATTCGTGAAGCTATTTATAGTTATTATGCTCCAAAACATCACTCCAACAGCTTGTGTATACCCTTTTTTATTTTACCCAACTGACTATCCCATCATTCTCGCTGGTCATATCTACCTAGAGAGTCATGTTTGCTATACGTGTTTTCCAATTTAGCTAGACTGTTGTAAAAACTCTATATTTTAGATGAGCTTTCTATTTTACATAATGGCTAAATCTCATAATTTAGCATCTAATTTTAGTAAGCCTTTTGGAGTTGCTCTAACCTTTTCATTTTACAGAGTCTGTTGAAGTACTCTAATATTATCTATTTTAGAGAACAACTAAATCAGCAAATTTGGCTAATTCTTTTGGTTAATTTCTTGGAGATGCTCTGAAGTCATATAAGGCAAATCCAATCAAATTCTCTCTTTAATATCTAATTTATTTTTTGATATCTCGTATTTGTATCCTAAAACCTTAGAAGCAAGACTGTCTCCAACAGACTACCCAAAGGGTGACCCATTTCCAAAATGCTTAGTGCACAGTGCTTTTAGACAAAAAAACCACTCTCCAACGGAGTACGCAAACAAGCAACGTATTTTGGGTGAGAGGCAGCACGATAGGCAATCTTGCGTCCTCTCTCCGTCGCTTTGCATCTCCACCAGGCGTCAGGCCCACCACCACGAGGAAGGGAACGACCCGGGGCCGAGGCGGAGGTCGCCTATGCCAACGCCGGGGCGGAGCTCGCCCGCTCCCCCGCCCGGGGCCGCGCTCACCTGCTCCCCGCGTGGAGTCATCGGAGGGAGCAGGGGTACGCGACATCGGGCAGGGGAGAAGCTGTGGCGGCCATTGGAGGGAGCAGGGGAGGGAGGATCCCGCCGGCGAGGTCCGCCTGCGGTGGAGCAGCTGCTCGCCGCCCCTGGAGAAGAACGTCGTTGGTGCGGACGCGGCCAGGCTGGGGCCGGAGCTCCTCGGACGACGTCGAGACGGTCTCGCTCGCAGCAAGGCGTGGCCTGCCGGGGACGCCACCTCCGCGGCTCCGCCTTTGCCGCGGCCCCCGGGTGTCGTCCGCCGCGCCGTCAACCACCGCCGCCGCTCCTGGAGAAGACTAGAAGAGCTCCCCACGGCGGCCATGGCGGGTGCCGATGAGGTAGGGGTGGATCTCCCGCACGCCCGCCCATGGCGATCGAAGAGGAACTCCGGGCACGAGCTGGGCCTAGGCGGGTCCGTGGCTTGGCGACGCGGTGTCCGCGGTGAGGGGCCGGAGCCGGGCGGTGTGGCTGTGGCGAGAGGAGCAGAGGCGGCGAGGAGGATTTGGGGGCTCTGTAGTCTGTTGGAGAAGATGAAATTTGCATCCGTCACTTTTTCACTATGCGGTGACCTATAAGCCGGATGGGTCTCCTTTTTGCATTTCTAGACTATCTCCAACAATGAAAACCCAAATAGAATACCCATTTAACAGTTTGGGTTGGGTGCAGTAAAAAAGGTAGGCACCCAAAACTTACCTTCTTCAACAGGCTACCCAAAATCTGCTAAAAGAACAGGGACCGTTCGTCGTCGCCCGCCTCCCTTCCCTGAGGCCCCGACACCCGCCTCCCTCCCCGCCGCCGCCGAGCACCGAGCCGGCCGCGCCCCACCGCGGCAGGTGCTCTCCATCGCGACCCCGACTTGCCGTTGTCGTCTACGAGCCGCACCCCGCCGTCGTCGTCTCATGGCTGCGTCGGCGCTTCCTCGTCGCGGATCCGCCCCTCCGCCGGCTCCTCGTCACGGATCCGCCCCGTCGCCGTCCCCAATGGCTAAGCCGGCGGCTCCTCGTCGCGGATCCGCCCCACCACCGTCCCGGATGGCCGCGACGGCGGCTCCCTGTCGCGAGCCCTTCCCGCCGTGCCAGCGACTCCCCGCCGCAGCCCCTCCCTGTCACGTCGTCGGCTCCCAGTCGCGGCCCCGCATGGCCGCGCCGGCGGCTCCCGTCGCAGGCCCGTCTCGCCATTGTCGTGTGCGGGCTGCCCCACCCTGGCACCTCCCATGCAGTCTCCACGAGGGCACGAGGCCCACCATAGTCGACAGCGTGAATTTGGGTCGAGGAGAGAGAGAAAGGCAAGTCTGAGTCTCCTCTCACCCTCAATGCAAAATGAGTCTTCCCTTTGCCTACTCCGTTGGAGGTTGTTTTTTCCCTGTACACTATGCATTTTGGGTATGCATCACCTGATGCATAGTCTGTTGGAGACAGTCAAGCAAACACATTTTGAGGAGCCGGGTGGGTATGAAACCAGCCAAAACATTATTTGGCAACACGTGACCCACGACCGTGAGAGATGCATCCGTTTTGTTTTGAAGTGTTTAAGATGCACACATTTGAAAGCAAGGTCCAAGGTACAAGTGACCATGGGCCATGAATTTCAAGTGTACACGGGCCGCTGGTACACTTGAATTTCGTCATGCTAGCTTAAGTATGGACATAAAAAAATCTTTACTAGTTTTCTTTATTCGCTCGTCATATACAAGAAAAAAATATTTTGTATGTACCATTTTGATGAAAATAGCAAATTTTCATACATACTAATAAATTACATTGTAATATTATAGATGTACCCACATACCTTTTATATGTATCTTTTTTTTAGCTTACCTTTTATGTGTATCTAGGGATGGATCTAGCACTGGCGCACGGTGGGCTCAAGGCCCTGTTACTGCTATGCTTTATTGCTTTCGAAGCCTAAATGGTCTCCTAAACCTATCTACAATTTAAAATCCATGGATGCTCAAAAGAAGGGGTTAGAGACGGAGGCAGCATGGCAAAAGAAGGTGTAGCTCAAAATAGGCAGAGAACAATGGAGGCGGGCAAATGTAAGAAAACCACCTCGGTTAATTTATATTAACAGAGGCGTTTGATCCTTATATGCCCACCTCTGTTAATCATTAACGGAGGCGGACGTTTTCGACGACCGTCTTCCACAGACAGAGGCGGCCAGACAACGATTAATGGAGGCGGGCGGTATATGTGACCGCCTCCGATCACTAAATGACAGCGTCTTGTAAAAGAAATTCTGTACTAGTGATAATAGAAGAAGTCCATTCTAACCTATTTTGCAAGATCCGCTACTGGCTGTCCTGATTTAAGTGCAGCTTAAAACATCTACTCCCTCCGTCTCAAATTATAAGACGTTCCAAGAATCTTGGAGAGTCAAACTATCTCAACTTTGACCAAAGTTATATGCCAATATAATAACATTTATGATGTAAACTAAGTATTATTAGATTCGTTATCAATTATATTTTTATAATATGTCTATTTAATATCATAAATTTTTATTATTTTCTCTATAATTATTGGTCAAAGCTTTGACTCTACAAGATTCTTGGAACGTCTTATAATTTGGGACGGAGGGAGTACTAAAGTTTAGCTTTATATAAGGGTATGTAGATACTAGATCCATCAGTGGTCCATGCTGCATAAGGGGGATGAACAACCGCTCTTCAATGAAGAATGCAGAAGATGAAAAACTTTAATTATGTTAGTTTTCGTAAAATTTAGTTGGAAATTCACAAATCCTATTGATATTTAGTTTTATCTAGTTGACGTCAAGCTCACTAGTTCAACCGAACTTTGTTTTGCTTCTAGATTGTGCGTGTTTGTGTTATGACTTTTTTTTGTAAAATATGACGCTCTGATGTAAAGATGAGCAACGGGCCGACCCGGCATGGCAAGGCCCACGGGCTCACGGGCCGTGCCTCCGCAGACCACCGTGCCTGCTTGCAGGCCCAGGCACGGCCCGTGGGCCGCTTTTCGGGTCGGCCAGTCCGAAGCCCATTTTATGTAAAACCCCTTGTTTAATGCAGAATTCAGTATGTTTTACAGTGCAATTCTATATGAGCTCTCATGTTATCGGGCCGCTACCGGGCCTCCCGCTGCAACCGTGTCGTGCCGTGCCACCCGGTGGGCCGAGCACTACTACAAAAATCATTTTTGCTGGCACGTTGTTTTTTTTTTCACAGGCGGTTCACAATTTCATGACGCCAGTACAAAAAATAGGGTGGGCCCAGCAAAAAAACCGCCTGTGTAAAACCATTTACACAGGCGGCTGACATTATAAACCTCCTGTGTAAATACCTGTACAGTTAATTTTTTTGATTTTTGTAAACGACCTCTGATGGAATAACTTTGTACATGAAAGTTGTAGATCTCGAAAAGTTATGAAACTTTGTAGTTCACAACCTTTTCATTTGAAATCATCTTGTCATCGAAAATTACGTTTGAATGTGTCAAATTTGAAATTTAAATTTTTGTAAACGACCTCAGATGAAAAAACTTGCTACATGAAAGTTGTAGGTTTCGAAAAGTTATGAAACTTTGTAGTTTACAACTTTTTCATTTGAATTCGTTTAGTGGCTCAAACAATCAATTTACAGTCGGTTTAGTATAGAATATGAAGAAGTACTAGAATATGAAGAAGTACTAACGAATCTAGACACAAGTGAGTCATGGGTGTAGTGGTAGAGGAGGTACCACGCGAGGGTGAGGTCTCAGGTTCGAATCCCCGGCGGAGCGTGTTCGTGAATTTTACGCGAAAAAATGCGCGACTTGCCAGAATTTTACGCGGACCGGCGGATTAATATTGCGCTTGTCCCAGAATTTAATTCTTTTTTTTCGATTTTAAAAACGCGATTTTATTCTGCGGATTAATACAGGCGGCTGACAAAGTGAGCCGCATGTGAAAACAAAAGTACAGGCGGTGGACTTGGCCGCCTGTATAAATGCCTCTACCACCGCCTCTAAAAATGTTTTCTGTACTAGTGGAGGTGACGGCCCAGGCACGACCCATGAACCGAGCCGTGCCGGGCTTGGGCCGGGCCAAAAAATCGGGCTTCGTGCCGTGCCATCGTGCCTCGGGCTGCATGCTCAACCTTACTCTGATGTGTACCATTCTCGAATGATAGGGAATGGAACTTTGTTTCCTTATTAAAAAAAAAGATATAAAAAACATTGTACGTTTGTAGACAATTCACGCATGCCGCACGCGTGCGTTAATCAATCGGGCCTTATTTATCGCTCGCCCGCTCTCTCCCATGTGTGTGTATATAATAAGTGAACCTTGGTCTTCCTTCTCTCAATGCATTGAGCTGCTCAGTCAAGTAGAGCAAAGCAAAGAAGAGCAAGCAGCATGGCCATCACCAGCTCTCCATGGCGCGCCGCGACGGCAACAACGCTCCTATTGGCACTACTAGTTGTTGCCGGCAGCCTCCTCCTGCCGGCGGCACAGGCGCGAGGGTCCTCCGAGGAGCATGACCAGCAGCGTGAGGACGACCTCATCCGGGGGCTGCCGGGGCTGCCCAACGACGACGTGCCGTTCGACATGTACGGCGGCTACATCACCGTCGACGAGCAGGCCGGCCGCGCGCTCTACTACTGGTTCCAAGAGGCCGACAAGACGGCGGTCCAGGACCCGGACGCTGCGCCGCTCCTCCTCTGGCTCAACGGCGGCCCTGGGTGCTCCTCCATCGGCGGCGGCGCGCTCGAGGAGCTCGGCGCCTTCCGTGTCCACACTGACGGCGAGCGGCTGCTGCCCAACGAGTTCGCATGGAACAGAGGTTTGGGTCACATGCATACAACTAAGGATGAAAACAGATCAGATACGAACGGATATCGCTGATATTATATTTGTTTTCATATTTATGTTCAGATTCAGATTCGAATACGAATGGTATCAGAAATATCGGATAAGATACGATTAGATATCGACATTATAAATATACCGATTTTAGTATTCGGATACGGATACGGTATCGGATGTTAATCTTCGGACTCGGATACGGACAGGTCTAAACGAATTCAGTCGAACGGACGGTCGAATAAATATTTGTACCGTTTTCATCCCTACATACAACTCGTCACAAACCAACCGAGATGTATATATATATACATATACATATACATGCAGTGAAAGTGAAGCTCACATGTGAAAGGCATGCAGCGGCGAACGTGCTGTTCTTGCGAACGTGCTGTTCTTGGAGTCGCCGGCCGGCGTGGGGTTCTCTTACAGCAACACCAGCTCCGACCTAATCGTCGGCGACAACAGAACGGGTACGGTGGTCATGCATGACGAACATACAAGACAATAAAGTACACCAATGTTCTTCAGTCTGATACTCTGATTTATGATCTTTGTTATCTGCAGCCCATGACGCGTACACTTTCCTGGTGAAATGGTTCGAGAGGTTCCCCAAGTACCAGTACCGCGATTTCTACATCGCCGGTGAGAGCTATGGAGGTCAGTATATGTTACCTGGGTACCAAATAATATTCGGTACCCGAGTCTAAACCATCGAGTCCAACGAGGCGACAAAAATCACGCGGGCTGCTTCACCGTGCACCGCTTTTTTTTCATCTAAATTCCGAGATCGTGGCCTCGCAGGTCCCCTGCTCCAAAAAAGAAACTCCCATTATTCCCGCCGCAGCCTCCCGGCGTCCCTCTCCCTTCGACGGAAAAAAACCACCCCAGCCCCGCCGCAGCTTCCTGGCGGCCGGCGCCCCTCTCCCCTCGCATCCCGGCGCCGATCCCTGCACCCCTCGCCTCCGCAGCTCCCAGTGCACCGCCGCCTGCGACCCCTCTTCCCTCGCCGCCGGCTCCGTTCATCCCTCGCCTCCCCTGTTCTTGTTCTGGCCACTCCGTCGACTAGCAAGCGAGCCTCTCCTCGCCGGGTACGGCCGTTCGTCGGCCTCGCCTACTCCGTGTCAGATGGGTATTGTTTCTGTGCTCAGAGATTGATCTATTATGATTTTGTTTTCTTATATTGTGGTTTTGATAAGAATTATGCACATACATGTTGTGAAAATCCTTTTTAATTCATTAAATCAATCCGTGCTCATGTAATTAGTTTCGACAACTATACAGAATGGTTTATCTTATCCCTAAATTTTCAATTTTTTTTATCATGCATACGTTTACGTTATTTCTTATGGTGTGAGTTTAATTTAGCAAGACAATTTTATTTTTTATGTAAATGCAGATCAACCATTGCCACCCGATGATATTCATGCTGCAAAAGGTTCTGGCTCATCAACCAAAAGGTCTTTGTTTTACATCATCCTATTATCTTTATCTTTATTTATTTTCTTTTTATAGACCGCTCTATTTTCATAATGAGCTAGTTGCATGCATTGAATTAAAAAATTTGAAACTGTTCATTATTCAAATGTGGTATTCTAAGTAGGCATTTACACAATGTCTTTAGGCTTCGCATGGAGTTGGTTGATAAGATTCCTGACAACCCAAAGAGGCTTGTATTTGAGAGCACTCAACAACGGTCAGTACATGTTTTTGTATTTGCCTATTTCATGTGCTGGACCTCCTTTTCTCTGTACGGCAATTTAAATGTGATTATTTACCATTTAGGTATGAGACCCCTTTGCGGCAAGACGAGAGATTACCATCCTCACCGGTTACAACTCCAGCACCGGCTCTAGGAAATACAGGTGCAAAAGGGAATGGATGTACTATATGTTATCCAGTTACCATATAGAGTTACTATTTTCAGCTTACCTAATCTTTGTGGTATTTGGGGATATGAATTTTCTATGCTTTGTGGCGCATAAATTTGCTTGTAGTATCCATGGGAGGACATGCTCTATAAAATATCATAGTCTATCTATAGTAAACTAGTAATTCTTTTTCAATGCACAAAAACTGATAGCTTCAATAGGGATGTACAATAATTCAAAGTTTTAATTTATGAGGATCAGAGGACATCTCAAAAATAATGAGATCACCAGAGGCAATTTAACCTTTGTTCTTACATATTGAATTTATGAGTTGCATCTTAATTTCCCAAGTCCTAACCATCAATTGAGAACCCAATAGCAGCACATGAAAACAGGAAAAAAAATCTACTGCCAGTGCTTCGATGATTAAAACTGCTTTTGCAATGGTCATAACTGTTGTTGCATTTCCGTAGCTATTTTTCACTAAGCCAATTACAGGGTACCACCATTTTATTCTATGATTAGAGAACATTATCAAATCATGAAGATAACTAATTTTGTGATCCTTGACTGTATCACTTAGAAAAGATGCATCTTTTCAACAGTTATGATCTATTAATGAATTCAAGTTCCAACTTTGTATGCTACGTGCAGATCTATGATTTGCAGATTTTATTGGGTAGGCTTATGCCTAATTAGTTCTAATTTCATTGGTTTTATGCTTAATTCAGAGAGTATTAGTGCAGCATCAGAGTTTGCTGGAATGGAGGGCAAGGAGAACACAACTCCAGTCTAGTTACCTAATAAATATGGCAACAACTTCATTTGGTTGTATCTGTATAATAATTTTGCTACGGCAAATGCAATAAAGGGAGAAAGTCTGAAAAACATTGGAAATTAACCATGGCTTCTCTCAATCTGGCAGTTCTCAGTTCCAGGAAACTGAAAATTGTAATTGTACTAGTACAAGTAGTAAACTATGTCTCTGCCTAGATGGATTGCAAGAATCTAACCATAGAAATTTAACTATTATCTGTTCTGGCTTTATAGAAATTTATTAATTTATAGTATTTGTCAAATCATTCAGAATTTTGAACTTAATTGGCTACAGGATCTCATGTCGCATAAGGATGTCATTATATCAGATCTTAATACACTTTTGATTATATCAGGACATAAATAGTCAAATAGTTCAAGTTAGCACCAATGGCTTGTTGTATGCGGAGCGAGAGGGGGAGAGGCGGCATGGTGTTTCTAATTTATTGTACAAAATCAGATTTGTTCTTTTTCAGCTTACCTAATCTTGTTTATTACTTTTTTATATAAAAAATATATTTATACGATCTGATGCTAGGGGACATAATTAGAGTACATTTTAATATACATAGATTTTAAATCTTGCTATCCTAAATTACCGGTATTCTTTCATTGCACTTCGGCTTGTCCTTTTGTCAATTAACATTTTACATCTTGTTCTGAAAGCTCACAACATTATTCAATATTTTAAATCATCTAACTTTCCACACACACTGTCAATATTTCCATCTTTGTTGTTTATTATTTTCGCTGTTTATCCCTTTCGTTGTTTAGATGCAAGGTGTTCCCCTTCTAAGCACCCTGCGACGACAGCTACTTCCCGAGAACACTCACATAGAAGGTACTGTTCATGCACATTCTTGCTTACCAAAATCCCCACCAATCACAATCCTTTGAGGCATATCAGTGTAATCTTTTTAATTTGTATTAGGTGTCCAAACATGATGTACACGAATTTTGTTCTTCTATCCCCTATGTAACCATAAGTCTGGTTTGATGTTTCCCCTAATATGTCATGATCATTTTTGCCTATTCGTTTGTAGATCTCAAGCTGCTCAGCGTGTTGTTGATAGGGTGCCGAGTCACCTGAAGAGGGTGGTTTTTGAGAGCTCATAGGAGAGATCCATACGTGTCTCAATTTTTAATAATATACTATTAATGTCCGTGTATTGCTTATTAATATTAAATCTTACACTATTGATAATGTTTCTCTGTTTCTCTCCTTTTTTTAGGTTCGAGCATCGCATTCGCCAAGACCATGTTTTGCCTTCTCAAGCTGATCATGACAGTGATGATGATGATTTCATGCCTTTTCCCAATGTCCGTTCATCCCCACACATCTTCAATTCTAAGAATAAGAATGTTGGTCCGAGGAAGTATAGGAAAACACGAACGGGAACGTCTTCCGGTGGATGTACAGAGGTGTATACCATATATTTACTTCTGCATTTTCTTTTCATAAGATTAAGCATTCTAAAGCTCCTTGTGTGCATCAGTGTATTGTTTTTAAATATCTTCTTCTTCTCGACTACCCCTGCATCACTTTATCATTTTTATAGTTCTTCCAATAATTCTGACCGTCTCTTCATTTTTATCCATTCATGCCCTTTCTATTTCTAAAATTGTTGTTATATATGTCCCAGGCAAGACAAAGAAAAAATAGAGCTACTAGCCGTTCTTTCATTGTAAATGTTCGATGCAATCCTGCAGATGTTATTTTCACCACTCAATTGTTGAACCCACAGCAATATGCTGCTATTCATGCTGATGGATTTGGTCCATTGCTAAGAATGAAGATCGAGGCTGTAGAGAACAAAAAACTTCTAACCTAGCTATTGGACCACACTAATCCTGATCGTATGCTAATTAAGATTGGTGCAGGCAAGGTCCTTCCGGTCACTCCTCAAATAATTAGAATGGTTCTTGGTTTGCCTATTGGTGGTGAAAACTTCAAGCAATACTCATGGAAGGAAGGTGTTGTATTTCGCCAGCAGCTTATCTCTGATCTAAATCAATGTGTCACTGAAGATTGTGACATACATATATCCAACTTGCAAGAAGAGATCTTAAAGGGAAATGTCAACCCCCTCATGAAAAGATGCTTCTTCATGATACTCTGCAATAGGCTTCTACTTCCTAGCAGCAGCAACTTGATTGGTTCACTTGACATCAAGAGGACAATGGATCATCAATTGTTCGGAGTTGTTGACTGGTCCGAGGCTGTATTCAATGATGTCTAGATTGCTGTTCGCAGCTGGCACGATCGGGACAAAAAACAACTCACTCAAACCATATATGGATGTGTCATTTTCCTGCTAGTAATTTTATTTTCCATCTATCATTCTTTTTTTATATTTTTGCAGCTTTCCTACCACCTAACAATGTATGGCTGTGCTAAATTTCCCCCCTCCTATTCTGGCAACAGGTATATTATCTAGACAACATTGACCACCCCCACTCGTTGATGGACCGGACTTCAACTCCACGCCTCACATTTTATGATAATGATTTTATTCATCACTTAACATATGCTGATACAACTGTAACCGCCGAGGGTGCACATACCTTTGGTTTCCAACCTGTGAGTCAGCTATCTCATCGGTTTTATTTTTATTCATTATTCCATCCATATTAGCCTTGTTTATTCAATTGGATGCTATCTCATACAGCTCAAGCCATGGAGTTCCACCTGCTACGTAGCTGCAGATATCCCTGGTGCTCCCTGCCAAAACATAAATGTCCCCAGTGCAGGAATACCGAATTTAGTCATTTCAAACCTCCAGGATTTGTTATCTCGGCCGATGGATGATCTTACTGGCTCGTGTAGAGAGAGACTACGGGGTTTATTTTCTCAGTTTGATCACACGTTCTCTCAGAACAAAAGGTCCATTGAGAATTCTATTGGAAATATTGTCAGAGCCCAGCATTAGCTAGCTGATCAATGTCATCCTTTAATTTATGAACTCGTTGAATCACAATCTCGGGACACCAACATTCCAGGTGACACTTCTAGGGCAATGCATACACACAGTGACCGTGATACTCCTGATTCTGGCCATCATACCCCAGCTTCAATGTCAGGCAAACTCTTACTTTAGTTCATAAATACATTACCTCACCTTGTGTCATATTGTTTATTATTAAATGTAGTTACACGTTCTTACCATTTATGCCCAGGTCATGGGATTTTGACCCATGGTAGCTTTGTTTCTGCTGGTACTTTACTTCGGAGCCAGATTGATGACCAAGCACCCTTTTGCACCACTCCAGGTACTGTCTATTTCTGCAGTTGCATGTTTTTAATTTCCTTTATTTGCTATTTCTATTTGTTTTTCTAGGTTATTTTCGTTAAGTGTATGACGTGTACATTTGTAGGTCCTAGTTCATTTAACCCAACTTCACAGTCAGGCCCATTTGGCTCCCCTGTTCATTCTATAGTTTCACCCCAGCATATTTCTGAGCAATTACCTAGTCCAGCGCCTTCACTGATGCGCACCTTTCCAAAAGGTTTTTCTGGACCACCCACATCATTTCAATTCTTACAGCAGACTACAACCATAACTTTTATTTCCAATTCTTTCGCACAGGTTTATTCACTGTCACAACTGATCCTATCGTTCCTCCCCAAAATCCAGTTCAGACTCCGATTATGGATCCAGTTCGAAACACCACTTCAGAAGACAACAACCCAAGCCCTTATCCATCCGGTTACTATGTGTTTCTTTTTTGCATCATAGTTTTTCTCTATTTTATTTCTACTATTTTTTACCATTTGTATTTTCAACGTCTGGGTTCAATTATTCCCCACTTGTTTCGTCAACAATCGACCAATCAAGTTTCGATCATACCCCTCCTTATGCTCCAAATGATACCAAACTGCCTCAAGAAGCCAGTAACACAACAATCGGACAAGCCAACACTTATGTATACAAGTGGCCGATTTTAGATGATTTGCCTTTGTTCAAGTTGCCTGGAAAGAGGTTAACCAAGAAGCCATCCAAGTTTTGTTCACCCTTCAAGCATGGCATTTTGTCTCGTCC
Source organism: Microstegium vimineum (assembly GCA_022036555.1). Lineage (NCBI taxonomy): Eukaryota > Viridiplantae > Streptophyta > Magnoliopsida > Poales > Poaceae > Microstegium > Microstegium vimineum. The sequence continues at coordinate 9,284,576 of CM039133.1, forward strand.
TCCGCCCAATTTAGATATTTCATTGCGTATGCATGGCTTCTTGTGTGAAGACGACTCATCATTGAAAAGGTTTGATCTGATTTCAATTTTGATACATTATACTCTTCATTCCATTTGTCTGAATGCATAATGAATTCCATTCAGGAAAACTTTGATGCACTTTGGGACAGAATCAGTGACTGGCCAACATATTGCACTTTCCTTTGGCATTGGGAAGTTCATAGATGTTGTGTTCATGCATGGATTTGTTAAATGTATAGCTGAAGATGACTTGAATGTTCGCCCTGAAAGCTATGGGTACCGAATTTTCTTACAACCACTTGTTTCGGTATGTCACTGCATTTTCAAATTATTCATTTATCTTTTCTTTTCTTATTCTAACTTTCATAACATTCCAATCTTGCTGCACAGGACATTCTTAAATCAGAGTCCTTCACTTTTGTCAAATCTCAGTCTCAGTGCAGCCAGGACATTGTACTAGAAGCTATCAAGCGATGCCTCCCCACCACTGACTTGAAAATGGCAAAGATGGTATGTGTGTCATGTGTATATTTTATTCTTAGCTTTCATCCTACTAGTTTACTGCTACAATCTTATTTGTTTCGTATACCCATCTCCAGATATTTCTTCCTGTCTTACATCTTCATCACTAGTCTGTATATTGCATCAACCTTGTACAAGGCCGTGTCGATGTTCTAGATTCAATGAATTATAGTTCTAACAATGAGCATACATGGGATACACACCATTCACCAATGGGGCAAATACTCATGGAACACCTTAGTGTTGCACTATCTGTAGCTGCACCCCGCACATTCCCTCATTTTGCAAATTGGAGACGTGTGCCCATCCAAGTTCCATTACAAAAGGATATAAATGACTCTGCCTTGTTCTCCATGAAGTTCATTGAGATCTATGATGGCGAGGGCCATGGTTCTCTGCACACTGATATAGATCCGGTATGAATACTCTTACTTGTTAATATATCCCTCACTGTATTTTCCTTGTTTCTAATCTTTTTTTTCCTTCCAGGATCGATCAAGGGAGCTGAGGGCAGAGATGCTACAATATCTAGCATTCCATACTGCCAACAGAGTCCACGCTCCCCCTGAGCTTCTTCAGTTTCGTATTGGAGACAAACATCCTTCTTTCCATCCTATGTTTTACTAGTTGAAGTAATCACGATTCTTCAAGGCTGGCGAGGTCCTATACTGGATTGCATCTGATTGTTGTTACTGTTTTATGTCTTTCATGTAAAATAGTTAGGCTCCAGATACACTATGATTTTGATTGTATGCAGTGTGACAATTGCTAGAAAATAGTTTTTTTGCGCATTTTCTGTGAATATCTTAATCTATTTTATTCATTTATCTTTACACTATCTATTTTGCATGGATAAACTATTTTATTTCTTGTTGACTGTCCAAATAATTATACATTTTGTTATACCGAAATTCTTGTCACAGTTGGTTCGTTATAAATAGAGATACATACTACATTACATAATAAGCTTGAATGCCACGTACCTTCCTGTACCGTCATTTAATCTTCATACCGAGCCCAGCTAATCAAATGCAGTGAACCATTAATTTAATCCCTGTATGTACAAACCTGGATCGGTTGGGCACTGCAAGAGCTCAAGTGCACGTCCCTTCTGCTTGCGATGCTTCATATTACGATTAATATTAACTGCGTGCATGCAGTGAAGTGCTTGTCATGTTGTGCTGTCTACCGTGCGCCGCCCCTGCTTCATTTTGTATCTGCATGTTCACCTGGGATGAACTACTCCTAACTAATTAACACATTTAGCTGCGCCTCTACTACTCGGTACTACTTAGATACTAAGGAGTACTACTAAATAGTGCCACCAACTATTTTTTTCATGCGTCCAAGTCCCATATGATGCTGCTGGATCCTTTTTTCCAAACCCTGTTGATCTATACTTCATTTGTATTGGTAATTCCAAATGCTACAAGTATTCAACCAAATTTAAGGTTTCAACATCTAATTTACCATGTTCCTTGTCAAATATTAATTAAATGTGTTTAATTTGACCGTACAAAAATTTATTATACAGGCACACAACACCCCAATCCAATCACCATTCTTATTTTCCTTTGTCAACATAATTATTCAGATCCAGCAAATTAAGTACAAATTATTTCTACAACGCTAGTGCACTTCTTTCATTTGGACCTAAAAATGATTTATTGTTCCTACATATATCTGCTCATCCACTTTTATTTGTTCTTCCAATTCTTACTTGTTGCCTCTTCGCCTTCCTCCTCTACTTCACCCTGCATGATTTTAAACACATATTGTTAACTCAAACTAATATGTTTCCAATAAAATATTTCCTTTCCATAACTATAGCCTTGTCGATCGAGTCTCACCTTGGTTATCTCCCCTTTCGTTGATCCATTCCTTGCCAAGAGTGGTGGTAACTCTCCGTCCACCCGACATATATCCTCATAGAATTCTTTGTTGTGCCAGTAACGCCAGTTTCTTACCTCTTCTTTCTTTTGTGATTCAAAACTTTGTTAGTCTACTAATCACAAAACTCCCAACCAAAACAAAACACAATTCATTAGTTCAAGATCTTACCTTTACATCATTGCTCTTGTTGATCCCCACTTCATTTTGTCTTTTATCTCCTTCCTTGATATATTCCTTCTTTGTACCCTCCATATCTCTATTTTGTTTTTTTTAATTTCTGACTACTAAGTAACAAGTATATCTTTACTCCTAACCATTCATTTTATTCCATGTCCTTTTAAAGCACTCTGTAACGACTTGTTCCCACTCATGCCGATTCATTAGGACCATGCATTGGCACACGACCGTGTCAGCATTCTCATTATCAGCCATGCCACCTCTTCATTGCAGGCAGCGGCCTAGGACCGAGTTGTGTTAACAGTTGTGTGCTCCACTCTGCATGCATTGCATGTGACTTATTCAAAACACTGCATTGCTTGTTTAGCGTCAAACTCATCATTTTCTTTTTCGTCTACGGCTGTGTCGTTCACATCCATTTGATCTTCATTACATGCATCCATTTGTTTTTATCTTGGCCTATCACACAACCTTTATTCATAGTTTTCCATCATCCATAAACACAAAGTAATTATCACTACATCAATGACCGTTATTTTCCCAAATTATTTTCTGCAAATACAATCTGAATAGACTTCATATTCTTTTCAAAGTTGTATTATCCTTTCCTGCCAAAGGGTTAACTTGCATATCAAAGATTACTCCGATCTCACCTTGTATCATGTTGCTTATCCATGGTGCTATTAATCTTCATTTAAATTTTTGCTGTCTTTACTAATTTTTAATATTATCATGAGTTGACTCGCTACATGTGATTTATTCACAACAATCTGAATGATTTGTTCTATGTGACCCAAAACATATACATTTGCTTCCGCACCTTTTCGATGTATTATTACAAGATAAATATTTTTTGTTGCTTTTCCATCAATCAATCAATCAAATATACGAACAATAAAATTATACACCTTTTACAATCACATTTTTTCAATTGTAGTTCTTTATTACTCATGTGCCATTCGTTTACATTTTCAAACCCAAAACTCACAATAAAGTCCAACCAATTATATTATTTCGAACACAACTGCCTAGATTATTTTGAACACAACTGCCTACATTATCTCGACTAACTCTCGAAATACATCATAAGTCCTTATGCATCTTCCTTGGATAAGGACTATTTTCTTCCTCATTGTCTTCATTCCATCGCCACATGTCATTTCTTCATCATCTTCATTTCTCATTTAGATTCCTACAAGTATGATAAAATTTTCATATAGGTGCACCAAATTTATCTCCTTTCAAATCAAATTTTACTTTTAACGACTCAAATTGTTAAATGACTCACCTCGCCATCTTTGTCTACATCCTTATTGGCTTCACCCAGTTCCTTCATGATTTTCTTGCACTTTTTTTTGTCTCACTCCCTTCTTTGACGATTTTCATGGCTTCTTTCATGATCCACCATGCACGCAACTTCTTCATATTGTCCCCCCCTCCTCACTCTCGGAAGTGGCTGCTTTTTTTTCCTTTGTCACCCTCGTCTCTTCCTGCCATGTTGATGACCCTTTCTAGTTTCTCTAACTTGTGCATCAACATGTTATTTTCCTATTTAAAGACACCTCAACTTGGTGATCTTGTTCGCACCCACACGGCTTCTCTATTACCATGCAGCGGCACAAGAACATTTTAGCGTGCCCATTCTCACCTCATCTCTTGATCTCATTCATCGCCCAATGACCCAGTCGTGCTCACGCCCTCACAACACAAAACATTCCTTTTTTACATCTCTACATAACATGCAGTGGTACAAATTGAATCATAGGCATGCAAAGCCATAGGACGAAGCACGAGCTATCTATTTTTAGCTTCACCTCTGCCTCATTTATTGCCATGCAAAGGCATACGAGAAGCGCAACATACCTCTTAATATTTATAGTATTCTTGAGTTTTATGAGTGTTCTCCTCTTTGTAACTCTTCTGAGTACACATCACACTATTTTTCAACTCTATTTTCGTTCACTTCGTCCACAAATTCACCATGCCCAAGCCACCTGGTCTGTATGCCGAGGATTACTGGGAATACTATCGAAACCGTGCGGCATTACACGAACATGAAGCTACGAATACAACATCAAGCAATTCGAGGTACAATTTGCAGTCTCGCAACAATGTAATAATCTCTCCTCCTAAAGAGCATGCACATTTGTCGAATCCTTCTGACACGGAGGTAAATATCGAGCCTTTTGTCCCTCCAAGTGAGAAAATTTATTCTCCTCCGGACATTCCCAAGTCTAAAAAGCAACCCAGAAGGATCGACGATGATCCTTATGGTGATAGTAGTGATGAAGAAATTCTGACCCCAGAAGTGTCGGAACCGTCGTCTACTGACACCGAAGACGAAGGTCAGGGCTCCAATGAAGTTCGGCGTCCTTCTCTCAATGATCCTAATAATTCTTCACGTGAACACGATGACGACTCATCTGAACCTAAAGCCAAGAAGAAGCTTTTGTTCTAGTTAATATGTATTTTTTTTACCATTCTTGATTTATGTAATATGTATTAAGCAGATTTGTGGTTGTTTATTTCATTTATTAAATCACTTTTTAAAATTAATAGCACTATAGCTATTTTTTTTATACATTGACCCTTTGCATGTGATTTTTCCATTACTTTCTGCATGTCAAGTTTTGTGGGAATCAAAATCTTTTTCATCCGTCAACTAAGGTCTTGTTGGTTATATATATATATATATATATATATATATATATATATATATATATATATATATAACCAACAAGACCTTAGTTGGCTTTTGGTATTTTGTAATAAAAGGCATACCTTATATGTTGCTTTAATCCACCCTCACAACCAAGATGAAATTAAATTCACAATCTCAAATCATCATGCACATGGGCTAAAAATCTAAACTTGGTTGGATGTCACATTCTCCAACAAGTTGTAGGACCAATCATGACATCGTGATCGAGCTGTCAAGCCTCTTGACAATTGCAACCAGACCACATCATACCATCTTAATTAAAAGTGCACGTGTTTACTGTACGTATTAATTGTACTGTACAACATGGGGATATACTAGTGCTGCGAACAGATCAATCAGAGTTCAGAATCGTCATGCCTACTGCATTCTTTCTTATGTGCAATGATTGGCAACACATATGACCACCTAAATTTTGAACACCTCGCATAACTCACACACAAGACAGTCACTTTATATTATTCACTACATGCCTCCTTTTTATTCTCTCACTCGCTGTCACTATCCCAATCAGTATAAATGTTTTCTGCTAATTCCTTGTGTCGTTGCTTCACTATATTCTCCTCGTCGCGATCAGTAACCTGATCCCAGCTTACCTGTTTATTTTTAGCGCCTGCTGGTCTCCCTCTCTTCTTGTTCCTTATTTCTTCAAGCCTCATTCTATTATGTGGCAAGGTGAGGCACGTCCGCGCATTATGCGTAGCATACTGCCCACATGCCTTGCACTTTCTCGTGCCCAATTTATCGCCCGATGCCCCTAGGGTAACGACTGCCTTCTCCGACGCCGTCTTGGTCCTGCCCTTAGGCTTGGCTTTTTCAGGAGGCACAAGGCTTATCAATGTTGTTACATCCTTCACACAAGAAAAAACAGGTTTGTCAGTTTTCTACAAAATAATTTTATACTATCAATTAATGCACACATCAACTAGTGCACAACATCTCTTGATTTCCATGTTTGCTCATCTACCTGTCCATCTTGAGCCACTTCTTCAATTGTTTCTATTGCCGCCATTTTCTTTCCTGCTTCTTTATTGAAATCCAGCACATGGCTAGTCTCAACCCTACACGTGCTCCCAGATTCCTGGCACATGTTTTACCTTTAGAATCCAGTCTAATCAAGAATAATCAAAATCACCCCTTGTTAACAAACCTCCTATTTCCTCTATCATATTTTTTTTACCAACTTATACTAAAAATCGTTCTTAATTTGCAGGGAAGAAAAACAGGAGTCAGATTTCCATTGCAATCACAAGCATACTGACACATATTGTACAACTAATTTTATTATATCTATTACTTTAAGGGTTTAGTACTATTTTCAAATTTCAGGCAGTAGTAATATAGGATCTAATGTAGCATTTGAAATAAACCTAAATCCACATCTCCATTGCAACTATACCTTTCCTGTTGCTGCATTCAATTGGTTGGAACATCTTCCATGTACTTCTTGGTTTGCAGTTGATAAATTTTCCTATCGACAATTCCAAATTTATATACCACAATTAATATATATGGTTCAGTTTTGGTTCATCCCCACTTTCTTCATTAGTTAATGAAAAAAAATCATACCCGTGGTATCCTTGTCTCCTCACATCTTCCTTCTTCAATGCTATCGTTGCTGCTGCTATCTCCAGAATGTTCCTACATGCCATATATAATTTAGATCCATATTTAATTTGTAAATATACAATTAAAAACTTACTATTTTCCTAGAATTGATTTACCTCTGTCCTGGAATTAACTTGTTCCTTCCTAGCATTTGCACCGATGTCTGGGGGGATTCTGTTTATTTCATTTGTGACATCGTCTAACACTTCTAGCAATCTTTTGTGAGCAGCACTAGACATACTGCCAGCTCTGATAGCCTTCATGGCTTTTGGTATTAGGGTTTTTGTCCTATAGCTCTATGTATTTCCATCTTCCCCGGTGAGTAGTCTATCAGTCGTATCAAAATCCACCTTTCTCCTAGCGTTCCTTGTATAGCGCTTGTAAATGTAGTCAATTGGAATCTTCTCAACTTGGACCTGAATGAAGGCACGCAAAAGGTGCACACAAAATAGTCCTGCATTGACGACAACAATTAGTACCTTCACATGCACAGCTACCTAATTTCATTAATCCTTTAAGCTACTGGCAGCTCTCCACAATACCTGTGTGATCCCACTCCCTGCATTCGCAACTGTATGATCCGTTCAGTTTATCTGCCTTCACTTTGAATTTGTGTTGCCCCCAACTTATCACGTTCGACCTCTTTGTGTGACAGACCCTGTACCATTGCTCTCCTAGATCTGGATCAGCCTCTATGCTATATGCAGTGCAATTGACCATTTTTTTTCAAAGTTTCTGAACACTGCCCGTGTATAGATCCTTCCCAGTTGCACCTCAAATGGCCATTTGCTCTTGGTAAGTGTCTTGCTCTGCATCAACAAATGACACAGTCAAAACAATAGTATTTGCATACTGTAATATTGTTTCAATGACAGTACAATCAATGTTTTAATTCCATTTACCGTCGCAAGGTATGTTTCAGCTCTGAATAATCATGGCCCTAGTTGGTTTCGGTGATTAACGACAATTAGAGATTATTATGGCTAACGTGTGTTTTGCAGAGGCTATGCGTAGCCTAGCCATGGTGATCAAGGAGAATGGGCTCTAAAGGTCATCACTTAGCCCCCAAGATGGATATCGTTTCGGTTGTTAAGGAGACATGATGAAGACCCTAGAATGATAGGCTAAGTGCCATAAGGAGATGAAGGGCACTTAGAATTAGATAGGGCTTCTCTTTTTTACCTTTGACCGTACTATTAAGAGGGGTTGAGACTAGTAGCTTGACTTAGGAAAGCTTCATGTTTAGGTGTGGTGCACACTTGACTTCCTTAGCTCTAAGCAAGCCTATGGTGATCGTAAGATAGCCTAGAACAACTTCCATTTTTATCGCGACGAAAAACGGAGTTGTCAAAATCATTTTCTGGGCGACGGACGCTCTTGGCAGGGGCGCCGGACGCTGTCCGACGCGTCGGACAAAGGCGCCGGACGCTAGGTGGTTGAGTCCACAGCGTCCGTCGGCCGTCCAGAGAGGTTGTTTTCTGGCTAAGTTTTTCAGGGTGCGTCGGACGCTGTCCGTCGGCCAGGCGTTGGACGCTGGGAAGAGCGTCCGTCGACCTTCCAGAGAGGGTGTTTTCAAACCCTAGCCAGATTTCAGCGTCGGACGCTGTGGCTGAGCGTCCGTCGCCCAGTGACGTAGCGTCCGTCGCTGGGAACAGTGTGTCAGAACTAGCCGTTAGACAGAGGCGTCGGACCGTCCATCGCCTAGGCGTCGGAGCGTCCGTCGCCTCAATTATGAACAGAAACTAGCCGTTGGGCATGCGACGGACCGTCCGTCGCCTAGTCGACGGAGCGTCCGTCGCCTAGTCGACGGAGCGTCCGTCACCAACTTAAAATGCAAGCCCGAGGCAGTTTTCAGAGGGTCCATTTATAGCCCCTCCCACTTCTCTCCCACCTTGCCTTTGCTCATTTGGGTTGCTGAGTTCGTTGAGAAGGTTGGGAAGAGAGCAAGAGCCCTAGAGAGAGAGAGTGATTCGCGAATCCATCCATCCTCTCTCTAGTTCATCCAAGAGTTCAAGTGTGCATCCTCTAGTTGTGAAGCTTGAGTGAGTCAAGCGAAGATCGAGGCTTGTTACTCTTGGTGATCGACATCACCTAGACGGTCCGGTGGTGCTCGGAGGAAGGTGATCGCCGGAAGACTGTTGGCGGCCCTTCTCCATCGACGTTGTGATCGGTTGTGGGCAATTCACCGAGCCGGAGTGGCGAAGAATCAGCCCGTAGAGAGCGCTCATCCCTTACGCGGGATTGAGGGGGAGCTATACCTTGCGAGGTGCTCCAACGAGGACTCGGGGGGAGCGTCGACTCCTCGATACCTCGGCAAAACATCGCCATGTCAAGCATCTCTTTCCCTAGCTCTTTATTACCGCATTACTTTCCGCACTTGTCTTTCAATTCATACTAGAATTGTGTAGGAAGTTTTCGCTTTCCATTGCCTTGTTACCGCTTTCTAGCTAGGACACACTAGCGGTAGGCACTAGGGGGTTAATTGGCTCTTTATAGGTTTAATTCTTGTTTAGAAATTAAAAAGAGCCCAATTCACCCCCCTCTTGGGCATCTTGATCCTTTCAATTGGTATCAGAGCAAGGTTGCTCTAAATTAGGCTTCACCGCCTAGAGCAAGATGTCCCATGGGGATGGACCACCTCCCATGTTCGATGGAGACGACTTTCGTTATTGGAAAGTTCGTATGGAGGCCTATCTAGAGGCCGTCGACGTGGGCGTGCTCAAAGCCGCCACAAAGGGAGGTACTCTCTTCGCGGAGGACCTCAACTTTGAAAAGCACAATGCCAAGGCAAAGAACATACTCTTTTGTGGCATTACCAAGGATGTCTTCAACCGAGTGCGTAATGCCAAAGACGCATTTGAGTTGTGGACCACTATTTGTGCACTTCACGAAGGCACAAAGAGTGAGCGTGAAGAACGCTATCACTTGGTTATGGCTAAGCTAAATTCTTTCTCTATGCATGCAAATGAAAATGCAAATGAAATGTACTCACGACTCAATATTATTGTAGAGGAATTGAATGGGCTCGGTCTCAACCAAATGGAACCGGCCGATGTGGTACGCAAGATTCTTTGTGTATTGCCCATTGAGAAGTATGGCCACATCGTCACGGTGCTTCACCAAGGAGATCTCTCCGCCGCTACACCAACACAAATTTTGGGCAAGATCAATGCCCATGAGTTGTACATGAAGATTGGTGATGGTGGCTCATCTTCCTCCTCCAAGAAGAAAGAAAAAGAGAAGGAGGAAAAGAAGGACTTGGCTCTCAAGGCATCCTCGTCGGAGAAGCACAAGATGCAAGTCATGTATGAGAGCACAAGCGATGATGATGATGATGATGATCTCGCTCTCATGGTGAAGAAAACAACCAAGATGTTGAAGAAGCTAAGCAAGAATGGAGTCAAGTTTGACTCAAAGAAGAAGAAATTCTTCACAAGCTCTTCAAGAAAGCCCCTCTCCAAGATGGATTGCTACAACTGTGGCAAACTTGGACACTTGGCTCATGCTTGCCCCAAAGAAAAGAAAGACAAGTACAAGAACAAGAAAACTAACAACAAGTTCAAGTACAACAAGGGCAACAAAGTTGAGTCAAGTGATGAGGAGAAGAAGGATGACAAGCCATTCAAGAAGAAGAAGAACTTCAACTTCCACAAGAAGAAGAAGAATGGCAAAGCCTACATTGTTGGTGATTGGCTCACCGACATTGAAGACTCAAGTGACTCATCCGGAGATGAAAGTGAAGAAGAGAAGGTGGCCGCCTTGGTGATTGGTTCATCTATTCCACCGCCACTCCCTCCATCATCTCCGGGCTCATCCTCTACACACCTATGCCTCATGACTAAAGGTGACAAAAAGGTACAAAAAGAGGATAGTGATGATGAGGCTAGCTCTAGTGATGATAGTGATGATGAGTTTGAGGCACCTTCCTATGATGAGCTAATTGAAATTTGCAACAAATACACTAAGCTCATTAGGAAGTATAAAGGCAAAAGTGAATCTCTAGAGAAAGCAAATGGTAACTTGCATGCTAAGCTTGATGACTTGACTAGTGCTAATGATGAATTGAAGCTTGAGAACAAATCTCTCTCATCTAGCACTAGGGATCTCAAAGCCTCACTCAAGCATGTAAATGAGAAACATGATAAGCTTGAGAGGTCAACACAAGAGCTCCAATCAAGGTACAGCTTCCTAAAAGATGACTACAACCAAGTTAAAAATGAACATGGCACACTTGTGATAGCTAATGAATTGCTTTCAAATGATCTTGCTACACATGTTGCTATTAACCCGGTTGTTAAGTGTGATATAGCTACTTCTTGTGAGGACTTGCTTGATAAAGTTGCTAGTGAGCAAAATGCCAAGTGCAAGGGCAAGAAGGTAGTTGAGGCCGACAAGCATGATGACTATGTGAAGATGAGGCAAGAAAACTCCAAGCTCAAGGAAGAGCTAATCAACCTCAAGGCAAGCAAGCCACTCACTATCAAGTCGGCCAAACAAGATGACAAAGATGCAATGACCTTGATCAAATCACTCAAAGAGGAAAATGCAAAGCTCAAGGTTGAGAAGATCAAGCTTACAAATGGATTGGAGAAGTTCACCAAGGGCCACAACCTTCAAAGTGAGCTCTTGATGAACACTATCATGAAGACCGACAAGACCGGCATTGGGTTCAAGGAGAACCAAATCATGAAGGCCAAGGTCAAGATAGAAGCCAAGAACTATTACAAGAACAAGGCTATGAGAAGCAACTATGACACACCAAAGCCCAAACCCAAGAAGTGCTTTGGATGTGGTCAAGAGGGTCATCTTCAATCCCAATGCAAGACTCCACCTCCCAAGACCTTGCCCAAGCACATAAGGCCTTTCGCTCATGATGCACACTTCATCATCAACAAGGACTCCAAGGGTAGACCTCAAGTTGTATTTCTCGGTCCAAAGATGAAGAACAAGCCCAAAGTGCTATGGGTTGCTAAGGGGTTGGTGGACAAGGCTATGGGACCTCACCAAGTGTGGGTTCCCAAACAACAAGCTTAACTCCAAGTTGCTTGTGTGTAGGTTAACTACAAGACCGGTGGAAGTCATTGGGTGATTGATAGTGGATGCACTCAACATATGACCGGTGACTCCCGGATGTTCACCACACTTGAGGAAGATTGTGAAGTGCAAGACAAGATTACCTTTGGGGACAATTCAAAAGGCAAAGTGCAAGGTCTAGGCAAAGTGGCAATCTCAAATGATCAATCTATATCAAATGTCTTGCTAGTACAATCATTGAGCTTCAACTTGCTATCGGTGGGACAACTATGTGATCTTGGTTTCCAATGTCTCTTCACTCCAAATGAGGTAGTTGTGTCCAAGATTGAAGATTCATCATTGATATTCAAAGGGTTTCGGCACAACAATCTTTATCTAGTGGACTTCACCTCAAATAAAGCTAGTTTGCAAACGTGTCTTTTCTCCAAGAGTTCTTTGGGTTGGCTATGGCATAGAAGATTAGCACATGTGGGAATGTCAACTTTGAAGAAGCTTGTCAAGAAGGAATTGGTTAGAGGTGTGAAGGATGTGGTGTTTGAGAAAGATAAACTTTGTAGTGCATGTCAAGCCGGCAAGCAAGTAGCAAACACACATCCAACCAAAGCTTTCATGTCAACCTCAAGAGTTCTAGAGCTACTCCACATGGATCTATTTGGACCTACCACCTATGCTAGCCTTGGTGGCAATCTCTTTTGCTTGGTGGTAGTTGATGACTACTCTAGATACACTTGGGTATTCTTTCTCCAAGACAAGGGAGAAACTCAATCAATATTCAAGAAGTTTGCAACTAGAGCCCAAAATGAGTTTGATGTGAAGATCAAGAAGATAAGAAGTGACAATGGGACCGAGTTTGTAAACACCAAGATTGAAGACTATTGTGATGAAGTTGGAATCAAGCATGAAGTATCCGCCACATATACTCCTCAACAAAATGGTGTAGTAGAGAGGAAGAACCGAACACTTATCACACTTGCAAGATCAATGCTTGATGAATACAACACCCCCGAGAAGTTTTGGGCCGAAGCAATCAACACCGCATGCTATGCGGCCAACCGGCTATTTGTCCAAAGGCTTCTCAAGAAGACCCCCTATGAGCTTGTGAATGGAAAGAAACCGGATATATCCTTTTTCCGAGTGTTTGGTTGCAAAGTGTACATCTACAAGAAGCCCCAACACTTGGGCAAGTTTCAAAGAAGATGTGACATTGGTTTCTTAGTTGGGTATTCACTTAAATCCAAGGCATACCGTGTATTTAACAAAGCCACCGGCTTAGTTGAAGAAACGTATGACTTGGAGTTTGATGAAACTAATGGCTCTCAAGAAGAGCATGAAAATCTTGATGATGTAGGTGATGAACCCTTGAGGGAGGCCATGAAGAACATGCCAATTGGTGCTATCAACCCACAAGAGGTGGAAGAAGTTTAAGATGAAGCAAATCAAGATCCTTCTCCACCTCACACGCCTCAAGTTGATGAAGGAGATCAAGTGAGGGAAGCTCAAGAAGACACTCACATCCCTAAAGATCAAGCCAAGGCCGAAGCAAGCAATGTTAAAGCACCGCTACCTCCTCCCCAAGTGATAAATAGAAGATCTACACCTATGCTTCAAGCACATCCTCAAGATCTCATCATAGGGAGTCCATCAAGGGGGGTAACAACACGATCTAAACTTGCTTCTTATGTTGAACATCACTCCTTTGTTTCCTTTGTTGAGCCTTCTAGTGTGGAGGATGCACTTGCGGATCCGGATTGGGTGAACGCCATGCACGAAGAGTTGAACAACTTCACCCGGAATGAAGTGTGGACACTAGTAGAAAAGCCCAAAGGAGAAAGAATCATTGGCACCAAGTGGGTGTTTAGGAACAAGCAAGATGATCAAGGCGTGGTTGTGAGAAACAAGGCAAGATTGGTGGCAAAGGGGTTTTCCCAAGTTGAAGGCTTGGATTTTGGGGAGACCTTTGCACCGGTTGCAAGACTAGAAGCCATTCGTATCCTTTTGGCATATGCTTCACACCATAAATTGAAACTTTTTCAAATGGATGTGAAGAGTGCCTTTCTTAATGGTTTCATTAATGAACTTGTTTTTGTCTCACAACCTCCCGGGTTTGAAGACCCAAATTGTCCTAATCATGTGTATAGGTTGTCCAAGGCACTCTATGGATTGAAGCAAGCTCCAAGAGCTTGATATGAGAGGCTAAGGGACTTCCTACTCAAGAAGGGCTTCAAGATCGGGAAAGTAGATACCACACTCTTCACCAAGGTGCTAGATGGAGAGATCTTTGTTTTCCAAGTATATGTCGATGACATCATATTTGGGTCAACAAACCAAGGTCATAGCAAGGAATTTGGTGCATTGATGTCCAAAGAGTTCGAGATGTCGATGATTGGCGAGCTAACCTTCTTCCTAGGCTTCCAAGTGAAGCAATTGAGGGAGGGCACCTTCATATCTCAAGAAAAGTACACTTATGATGTGCTCAAGAAATTCATGATGGAGGATTGCAAGCCAATCAAGACCCCAATGCCTACTAATGGGCATCTCGATCTCGATGAGGGAGGTAAACCGATCGACCAAACTCTTTATCGTTTTATAATCGGTAGTTTACTTTACCTCACCGCTTCTAGGCCGGATATCATGTTTAGTGTGTGTATGTGTGCTAGGTTTCAAGCAAACCCTAAGGAGTCGCATCTTTGTGCGGTTAAAAGAATCCTTAGGTACTTAAGGCACACCCCTAGCATGGGTCTTTGGTATCCCAAAGGAGCTCCCTTCCAACTAGTTGGCTATTCCGATTCGGATTACGCCGGGTGTAAGGTTGATAGGAAGAGTACCTCCGGCGGGTGCCACATGCTAGGAAGATCTCTTGTTTCTTGGTCCTCAAAAAAGCAAAATAGTGTGGCTTTGTCAACCGCCGAGGCAGAATACATTGCCATGGGAGAAAGTTATGCACAAATCTTATATATGACCCAAACACTCTTTGATTACGGCGTGTTTTTAAAAGAAGTTCCACTTTTGTGTGATAATGAAAGCGCCGTAAAGCTTGCAAACAACCCGGTTCAACACTCTCGCACCAAGCACATAGATATTCGCCATCACTTTCTTAGAGATCATGTGGCTAGGAAAGAC
Source organism: Microstegium vimineum (assembly GCA_022036555.1). NCBI lineage: Eukaryota > Viridiplantae > Streptophyta > Magnoliopsida > Poales > Poaceae > Microstegium > Microstegium vimineum. The sequence goes on from CM039133.1 coordinate 9,299,670, forward strand.
ATAACACTAGTTGGAGTTAAGAGCGAAGAGCAATTGGCGGATATCTTCACTAAACCACTCGATGAAACAACCTTTTGTAGGTTGAGAAGCGAGTTAAATGTGCTTGATCACTCTAATTTCACTAAAAGATGATCTTGTGTGAACCTTGCATTCATATGTAATATAACATGCTTAATATAGTAATGCTCATAGGCTTGGCTAACGCGGTTAAGATAACCGCCCTCAAAGCGTGTGACAAAGCTTAACCGCGGTTTAAACTTGCAAGCAACCTAGTTTCACTTTTCGTATTGCATAAGCATATGCATGTGTGTTGTTTGCCCTTTCTTTTTCGGTTAAGTTTCTTGAGCATCCTCTATGATAGTCCACTTAGGGGGAGCATTCCAAGCTCAAGTCACTCAATTACCCCTATTATGGCCATATGATGTCTCCTTGGCGGTTCCATTCGAATATTTTGAGCTAAAAACTAAATTTAAGCCTATGGCAAAATAATTGAAAATGAGTGTTTGAGAGATGGTTCTCATATCAAGTCCAATCAAGTGTTATTTGGATCTTATTGGGATTGGAACTTGGTTGGGAGAAAGACGCAAAAAGAAAATTTGAAAAATTCCACTTTTTAGGCGTCGGACGCTGCCGATGGACGCTCGGTGTCAATTGCCTCAGCGTCCGTCGCGATCGTCCGGAGATTAACCTTGCCCGCAAAAAGGGCGACGGACGCTCTCCTAAGCGTCCGTCGCGGAGCGTCCATCACGGTCAATGCGACTGGGCGTTTCAAATCGGCTCTGGAAGCCCGACGGACGATGCCGTCGGACGCTCCCCGAGCGTCCGTCGCATGCCGACGGAGCGTCCGTCACCTATGCGTCGGACCGTCCGTCGCGAACTAATCGGAAATTTTTTTTTTGAAAACCCCGATCCTTCCTCTGTTCTCTCGCTCGTTTCAGTTCGCCGCCGTGCCGTTGCAAACCCTAACCACCGCGGTTCTTCTTAGGCGCCGCTGAGCACCCTTTCCTCCCCGCCGCCGGCGAGCTCCGCCCTGCCCCAGTGCCGCCACTCCCTCCAGTTCCTGCGCCGCTGCTTCATCCAGCCCTAACCCTAACCGCCGCCGCGCAGGCCCTCTCCACCTCTGCACCGCCAGACCCACTCTGCCCTGCACCGCCGTGCCTTCACCTCCACCTCGTGCCCAAGCATCTCCCCTGCTCTAATCCAGCCGAGAAGGAGTGCTCTAGGTCGAGGAGCTCTCCTTGTTGGAGGTTAACTCATCCTTTAGGGTGCAAAGAGTGCGGATTGATTTGCGGATTGAGGAGTGCGGTTGCTTGATCGGGAAATCATCTCTCTTCTTCTCCCTTTTTCGTCAGAGCTTCGAGGTATGATATGGCAGTTAACAACGACTCTTACTTACCTAATTTCATGCTTCTATAGACACACTTCCCTTTTTTTTAGCTATATGCTTATGGTTTATATATATCTCTATCTATCTCTGACGAGCAGGGTCAGTTGGTCAGTTGATCAGAGACTCAGACAGTGGGCAGTGACAGATAACTCGGGGCAAAGCCCGCGAGTACGGATCGAGGCAAAGCCTCGCGAGGACAGTCCAGGGCCGGCATGCCACTCTTTCAGTTGTTTGGTTCTGTGGTCTGTCAGAGGGTCAGTGACAGTGTTTGATCGACAGTGGGGCCGTGGTTTGTTTGTTGCGGATTCCTGTCAGTGGATTGTTTTGTAGATTTGAGGTATGGCAAGGACGAAGAATGCAGGTCCCGTTCCCGGTAGTGGTGGTGACCCTCCACCTCCACCGCGTCCACCCACTGACCGCGGGAAGGGCAAGCAGAAGGTCATCTCCCGGAAGCGCAAGAGGCCGGCAATGGATCCGGATTCGGTAGCCGCTCTTGCAGTAGCAGAGGCAGCCGAGAGAGCTGAGCGAGGAGGACGTCGTGCCGGTTTGAGGCTCTCACCTCGCCGTGGAGCGCGTCGTGAGTCCCCTCCACCTCCAGAGTCAGAGCCCGTCGAGGCTACAGAGGCACCAGCTACAGAGCCAGTCCCAGCGACTGAGCCGACAGAGGCCGCGGGCCATTCTACTATTGGAGAGCTGATGAGCCGTCGAGTCACTCGTTCCCGAGGCTCAGGTGCACCACCTAGCCCTCCAGGACCCAGACCCAGTGAGGCACCAGGTCAGGACACTTATAGTGAAGCAAGTCCAGCTGCTTCGGTTTGTCGATTTCCAGTCTTGGTTCCCACCTCAGAGGGACCCCCGTGCCGGACGAGAGTTCTATACCACAGTGCACGAGGACTTCTACCGAGCATATGTTGACACCGATGCTCCTCTCAGGGCCCACAGGGTGTGCCCAGCTACTCAGATTGAGGGGATCGGCGGTCCAGAGATCCTGCAGCATCTCCAGTACATCCAGGGATTGACAGATCTGATGGGTTGCTCAGGGGCATATCAGAAAGAGTGGGTCTATCAGTTCTACGCCTCCCTGTGGATCTCACCTGATCACGAGTTCCTCCACTTCGCCTATCAGGGACGTGACTTCAGGGTTACAGCTGCCAGGTTCCGAGAGCTCTTTCACCTCGGATCTTCACCTACCAGGATCCACAGTCTCTGCTATGGGGATCAGGAGGCCCCTCGCCGACCTCACGATGGCATAGTGCCATCCACAGACTTTGTCAGTCCGTGCTTTCAGCAGCCGTTCACTGAGGGTTCAAGTCGGACGCCACGTGACCTCACTCCTTTGGCTCAGATCCTCCACGAGGTTCTCAGACGGACTATTCTACCCAGGATTGGAGCCAGGGATACTATCACTCGACTTCAGCTTTGGCTCCTAGCTCACATTGTCCGGAAAGAGCAGTTCGATCTATGGGATCTGATAGTGAGCGAGCTCGAGGACATCATAGCTGCTGGGTTCAGAGGTCATTGGCAGCTACAGTTCGCACATTGGATCTCTTACTTGGTAGTTGCCAAGACTGGGTTAGGGGTTATGAGAGTCACCCTCACGAGGTCAGCTACAGAGTTTCCTGTCTATTCGATGAGCCAGCTTGTGGCCCATGGGCAGCTACCTCGCCCCAGCAGAGCTTACAGACCAGGCACGAGACAGGCCGGAGTGCCACCACAGTCAGCCGAGGTCACCGATGCGACAGTTGAGCAGATTGCTCAGGCAGAGCTGGCAGACTTGGACGCCGAGATCGATACAGCTGCAGAGACAGTATTTAGAGAGGATCTCGACTCCGACAGCTCTGACGAGGACTACCAGCCGGTGCACGAGTATACACCTATGACACATGACCACAAGGCTGGTGGGTCAGGCACAGCTGCAGCAGCTCCAGCTCCAGGCTCCAGTTCTTCAGAGGCTACCCTGCTCACCATACTCTCGAGGATGCAGGAGGAGCAGTCTCGCCAGGCAGAGGAGCAGAGACGACAGGCTGCAGACCTACGGAGGCTCACTGAGCAGCAGCTGGCAGCTCAGGCTCAGACACAGGCTAGGCAGGATGAGTTCCAGCGCCAATTCCTAGCCTATCAGCTACAGCAGGCAGAGATCCAGAAGACTCAGACTCTTTTACTTGAGCATCTTCTGGCTTCTAGCTCCGGGCAGACCTCCACTCCACACTTTCAGTTGCCCGCCGTCTCTCAGCAGCAGCAGTTCACCTCTCCTCTACCACAACCTCCAGTAGTTGTGGTGCCCACTCCAGCGTTACCGTCCAGTGGACAGCAGAGTCAGGCACCAGCTACACCTCCGTTCTAGCCGGCAGCTTCTCCAGAGTACCAGACTCCGAGGACCCAGGTGTCCTCTTAGATAGGTTCACCCGGAGAGTTCCAGACGGGATTCACCCCTACCCGGGGAACCACACTAGCAGAGGCCTCGCGAGATCTGTCAGCTTCATATCTTGAGATCACAGGAGAAGACTCCCCAGGAGCACCTCAGCAGGTCACACCAGCTCCAGAGACCGCAGTGGATCTTCCGGCGACAGGCACTCACCAGTCCTCAGTTGCGTCATCGGAGATCGCACCTGAGCAGTCGGCACAGACAGTCACCACACCTCCAGCTGCCGTTTAGACGGATGCCATATCTCTTGAAGATGAGGTTACAGTGGCAGTGTCCTCTCCCGGTTAGACTCAGCTTGCAGAGGTTGCAGCGGCAGTGTCCCTAGTGGCACTAGCAGTGACTACGTCCCCCTCGCCTCGAGTTTTCACTCGTCGGGCCCCCAGGCCCGCTACTACTGAGGCAGGACCGTCAGAGGCACCAGCAGAGTCTCAGCGACAGTCAGTTGAGACCACAGCTCCAGAGGTGCCAGTGACAGCTTCAGAGGCCACCCCAGTTGCACCTACACCAGCAGAGACCGTGTCAGATGAGTCAGACGAGTCCAATCTTCAGGACTTCATTATGCTGGATCGCCGAGCTGCCGCTACTTCGCCTTCTTCTCCAGCCCCAGACTCTTAGTTTTTGGTGCTAAGAGATAGGGGGAGGGATTTGGATCTTTGAATGTTTATTTCCCTGTACTCTTTCATCATGTCTATCTTTTATGCATTTGTCTATATGTATGATGTGATGATGGTTGATGTATATATGGTTGCAATGGTTGATGTATATATGGTTGCATGTGACAAACTCTTGTGGTTCTCTAATATATCTTGTGAGTTGTTTCATGTTCATGATATATCTCTTTGCCTAACGATATTTGAGCTTCCACGTTTTACTCCGATACATCCTTTGAGAGTATCATGAGGTACTGCTTTTTCATTCATATCCATGAGTACCATGTTTTGTGATTTGGTTTGGGTGAGCAAGTATGCTTCATTTCCTTTTTACTAATCCTTGCTCAATCATTCCAAGTCACCCTCGATTCTTAACCAAAACTCTTATCCATACTCGAGGTTCTATTGTCGTCAATCACCAAAAAGGGGGAGATTGAAGAATCATGGCCCTAGTTGGTTTCGGTGATTAACGACAATTAGAGATTATTATGGCTAACGTGTGTTTTGCAGAGGCTATGCGTAGCCTAGCCATGGTGATCAAGGAGAATGGGCTCTAAAGGTCATCACTTAGCCCCCAAGATGGATATCGTTTCGGTTGTTAAGGAGACATGATGAAGACCCTAGAATGATAGGCTAAGTGCCATAAGGAGATGAAGGGCACTTAGAATTAGATAGGGATTCTCTTTTTTACCTTTGACCGTACTATTAAGAGGGGTTGAGACTAGTAGCTTGACTTAGGAAAGCTTCATGTTTAGGTGTGGTGCACACTTGACTTCCTTAGCTCTAAGCAAGCCTATGGTGACCGTAAGATAGCCTAGAACAACTTCCATTTTTATCGCGACGAAAAACGGAGTTGTCAAAATCATTTTCTAGGCGACGGACGCTCCTGGCAGGGGCGCCGGACGCTGTCCGACGCGTCAGACAAAGGCGCAGGATGCTGGGTGGTTGAGTCCACAGCGTCCGTCGGCCTTCCAGAGAGGTTGTTTTCTGGCTAAGTTTTTCAGGGTGCGTCGGACGCTGTCCGTCGGCCAGGCGTCGGACGCTGGGAAGAGCGTCCGTCGACCTTCCAGAGAGGGTGTTTTCAAACTCTAGCCAGATTTCAGCGTCGGACGCTATGGCTGAGCGTCCGTCGCCCAGTGACGTAGCGTCCGTCGCTGGGAACAGTGTGTCAGAACTAGCCGTTAGATAGAGGCGTCGGACCGTCCGTCGCCTAGGCGTCGGAGCGTCCGTCGCCTCAATTATGAACAGAAACTAGCCATTGGGCATGCGACGGACCGTCCGTCGCCTAGTCGACGGAGCGTCCGTCGCCAACTTAAAATGCAAGCCCGAGGTAGTTTTCAGAGGGTCCATTTATAGCCCCTCCCACTTCTCTCCCACCTTGCCTTTGCTCATTTGGGTTGCTGAGTTCGTTGAGAAGGTTGGGAAGAGAGCAAGAGCCCTAGAGAGAGAGAGTGATTCGCGAATCCATCCATCCTCTCTCTAGTTCATCCAAGAGTTCAAGTGTGCATCCTCTAGTTGTGAAGCTTGAGTGAGTCAAGCGAAGATCGAGGCTTGTTACTCTTGGTGATCGACATCACCTAGACGGTCCGGTGGTGCTCGGAGGAAGGTGATCGCCGGAAGACTGTTGGCGGCCCTTCTCCATCGACGTTGTGATCGGTTGTGGGCGATTCACCGAGCCGGAGTGGCGAAGAATCAGCCCGTAGAGAGCACTCATCCCTTGCGCGGGATTGAGGGGGAGGTATACCTTGCGAGGTGCTCCAACGAGGACTAGGGGGGAGCGTCGACTCCTCGATACCTCGGCAAAACATCGCCGTGTCAAGCATCTCTTTCCCTAGCTCTTTATTACCGCATTACTTTCCGCACTTGTCTTTCAATTCATACTAGAATTGTGTAGGAAGTTTTCGCTTTCCATTGCCTTGTTACCGCTTTCTAGCTAGGACACACTAGCGGTAGGCACTAGGGGGTTAATTGGCTCTTTATAGGTTTAATTCTTGTTTAGAAATTAAAAAGAGCCCAATTCACCCCCCCCTCTTGGGCATCTTGATCCTTTCAAGCTCCCTCCTTCATTCTTCGGGTCTCCATGAAATCTAGTGTACGCTTTGCAAACTTGTGCAAACATGTCTTCTTTCCCACAAAATTCTTCTTCATCGAAAAGTTACTGCTTTCACTACGCTGTGTTGATGTCATCATCCCACAGTAATCACCTTTAAAGAAAGCTGGTATAAAACTAGCTCGTTGACAGAATAAGCTATCCATAGTGGCATTTTCTTGCAGATCAAACTCTTCTATCAGTTCTTCCCATGCCCTCTCAAATTCTGCAGGTGTTAGGGGGTGGTTCAACACTGATCTGAATTTTTCCTTGAAGTTTCGTTTCTCATAAAGGCTGAATAACTCGTTCAGCTTTGGCATATGCTTGTTAACCACATGCCAACGACAAATCCCGTGGATGACACCAGGGAATTCCCGTCCTATCGCCACTTCCATTGCCTGATTCTGATCTGCCACACATAGGAGCATGAGGATTGTTAACTTAATACAACCAAAACAACTTCAAAAATGATTTCATTCTACCTACAGGGTGTTTGCCACTTTCTAATAGATTTACTTCACCTGTGAGAATGCACCTAGTCCTGTGTGTTCCCACACATTTCTTAAAAGCTTGAAATACCCACTGGAATGTTTCTATTGTCTCATCCCCTAACAGCGCACATCCAAAATATGTGTTCTGTAGGTGATGGTTTGCACCCACAAACATAGCTAGTGGTTTCTCATATATATTTGTCTTGTGTGTCGTGTCAAATGTCATCACTTCTCCAAAATCAATATAATCAGCCTGCATGCTAGCGTGACTCCAGAATAAACTATGAATCATCCCTTCTTCATCGATCTTGATGTACCAACGAAATTGTGGGTTCTGTGCTTTGCAGTCTTCAAAGAATTCTAGAAGCTTCACAACGTCATTAGCATGGTCTGCCCTCATATTAGCTACCTTCCTGCAAACTTTGTTATTATTACATGTATGTAATCGACAATACTTATTTATTTAATGGAATAAGAGTTGACACACACTGACCTGTTCTCAAGATCACGCGTTGTCATCGGAACGTTATCAGCTCCCCCATGCATTTCTCTAAAAAGGTTCTGTATACTATGATGAGGGACATCCGCCGCTTGGAGGTCATCAACATAGTCAAGTAATACCGGATCCTTTTCCTTGTGTGAGGTCATATTTTTTGTTTCTTCATTTTTTGTTAGAAATGGATGGTTATGTATTAGATGCATTTGCTCAATCACCACTGATATTTCTTTCTTCTTTCCATCATAAATCCTATTCAACTTAATCTTTGACATGCAGTGTGTCTTTTTTGAGGTATTGTTCCTAACACGCTTCTGTTCATCTTTCTTAAAGTATTCCCCAACCCCCTCATTGCTGCATTGTATAATATATGAATATGTTTTACTGTTTCCAAAGCTCGTTCCGAATCCAACCGCCTTGGCGTAACTATCATAGAATTCCCTTGCCTCATCTCGGTCTCTGAATGACATTCCAGGTCTAGGGACGATGGCAGGATCAATGTCTTCTTCCTGCATACAACAGAAACCATTACAAATTTTCATTTTGTAGAGAGGTAACACTACTCTCAGTTTTCGGTTCAACATAATACATCATGAACAACTCCTTTCTGGTACAGAAAAATATTGAACAAGACACAATGCATAATCGCACGATTTTTTATCTCAGACAGAATATAATGCTGTGACTGGGAATGATGCTGGCAAAGGAACACTGGTAGCAGCACTGGCAGAAGCTGCATTTCTCATTGGATTGGAAAGGAAGAGTTTAGCTGTACTATAGCCTCTCTTCCTCACTTTAGAGTTCTGCCATATAACCATTTCTCAGATTTGTGTTGCTGGTGGCTGCCAAAAATTAAAGAATGATACTAATTTTTTAATGAAGAAATTATATTACAGCCGTTTTTTCTGTCTGTTCTACTGCAGTGATGTGGTTGAGATGGCAAGCTGTGCACCACTTTTTGTAAATGACAATGCTTGCAGGTAAGGCCTCAACACCTTAAGCGTGTGCCTAAGTGACATGACACACTACTAGTTTCTTTCCAGTTTCCACTGAATATGAACAGAATCCAGCATTCTATTATTATTTTGGCCTGTGTGCAAATATAAGAACTATTCAGCCTTTTTATCCTGTAATATCATTTTAACTTTATAATTGTTTCCTTCTGCTATGAGCTTCAACAATCCACATAACTTGAAAAGAGAATGTGTGAAATTAGGTGGAGCCCAGATGCCTATACAAAACCTTAACATGACTGCTTCCTCGATCTAAATATCCTCTAAATATTCTAAGCATTGATATTACAGCCTATGACAAGTTTGATCATTTATTTCTTTCATTATTACTAAGCTTGTTTTTCTGAATTCCATCATCACAAACTTGATCATTTTGTAGATTTGAAACCTAATTTTATTTAATATTCACAGCACATAACTTTATAACTCCTTATTAAAATGTCCCAAACAAGTCACTCACATGGGTGTACTTCTCTTCAGCATCAGGTGTATCACTCTCTCTTTGTGTAATTTTTGGCATTGGTGAGAACATGCCGGACGATGTTCCCTTCTGAAATGACATTCACAAGTTCCTTGGAACTGCCGGCTGCGCATGACGATGTTCCCCGTCCTGAAATCCTTCTCGTTAAGCCATCGTCACATTCTTCTGATCTTAAATTTTCCACAGCCTGTATTGCCGTGTGTGTTGTCGTTGCCGACGATTCAGGCACAACCCCTTTACAATTGCTTCCCTCCCCAAACAGCTGCTTCCGGCAACCTATTATGGTCTTCAGGGACAGCTGATCAGTGGCGTTCATTCATTCAAGTAAGCATTAATCATTACATTGAGAAACACATAATTTAATGACCAACAGATTGTATAATTTCATATTCTTATTTATATCCTTTTAAAAAACAACTAAGCTTGGATTTGAGTTTAAGGTAACCTTTTTGCCGTTCAAGCACAGTTAAAAAAAGAACGAACATTGTGAGACCAGTCTTGCTTCATAGCAGAGAGAACGAGGTTGTCCTAAATCACGAGGTTAACTTAATTGTTCCCAGTCATTCATAATTTGAAATCTAGAGACAACTTCAACACACCAAACTAGAGCAGGGCGCATACCTCGTCAGCAGAGAGCTTGCAGAGTTGGGGCCGTCAGCAGTGAGAACTTTGGAACCGGAGCCGGAGCACGGCCGCGTGCTGTCTCGCGGCTCTCTCCGCCGCCGGAGCCGGAGGACAGAAATGTGCTGTCTTGCGGCTCTCTCCGCCGTCCTTTCCCGGTGGACCGCGTGCTGTGTCGCGGCTCTCTCCGCCGTCCTGTCGTCAGGGGAGGGAGCTCGGGGGTGAAGGAGCGGACCGGTGCTACCGCCGTGTGAGCAAAAATTGTCGCCGGCGGCGAGAAATGCGCGCCCCCTGTCGTCGGGAGGAACCCCGTCGGCCTGCGCTCGTTGCTGGAGGAGAGGGAAGCGCAGGCGGTTTGCGCTCTGCGGTGTCGTTCTTTTTCTCGCATTGACGACCGGAACGTGCGGTCAACGTTTGCAGTTGGGCTGTGTGTGGGCTTTGGCGATTGGTTCGGTCAGACGCGCAGCGCGCTGGGTCGGAGAGTTACTCGATCGACGCTCGGACGCGCGCGCGAGTCGTAGTCTGGCTCGGGTACTGAATAGTTATTGGGTACCCAGGGTTTCAATTAGCGCAGTCAGGACTACGCTAATTAGTACCCAGGTTACTAAATATTATTCAGTACCCGACTACTACCAGCGCTCCCGCAGCCCACCTCCCGCCTACGTTTTTTTTCTCTCCCGTGTGAGCGAACTGCGCTCCCGCAGCCCGCCTCTTGGGCTCAGGTTTTTTTTCTTCCGGTCAAGCGTACCCTTTTTTCTGCTATGCTGATTTTCTTTGGATGATTTTTTTAAACCGAATGATTTTCTTCCTGCACGCGGCTGAGATTTCCCGCCGATTTCTGTGCAGTTTTTTTTCCTCCGTACAATTTTTTTTACGTCCATGATTTGGCTTGACATGTGTTAGTTAAGATTTTTTTTATTCTTTATACAGGTTCGTTCATTCATCAACTTCAGTAAAAATGAAGTTAGTTCAATAATAGTCTTTATAAACACAGTAAAAAATGGAGAATTCAAAAAATTATTTTGAGAAGCTATACCATTTACATAAGCAATCGAGATCTTTAGAGATCAATTAAAATAAGAGGGTCAATCAACTCAACGTGATTACTATACTTGAATCAGCCTATGTGCTTATTGCTTGTCCATGCTACATATATGAACATAAGGTCTATGAGTTGATCCTTGGTGTAAGAACTGTTGATGGTGCATCCATAAATCCTTGACCCCAAAGAAAAATTAGAATTCAACCGGTTGCATCTGCATCGTACCATCACATTTAGGACTACTAATTGATCGAGAATGCCAGATATGCCCATCTTTTGAGTCAAAGTCTTCCAAAAAGAGCCACAGAACATCCACGAATAAAAGCAGCCTGAGACATCCATGTGGATGCTGCGAGAGAAAAACAATATTCTGACCAGCATCCATCCTACGAGAAGAAAATTATGCCAGAAAGTGTGTGGTGAATGGTGTCGATAATACACATGTTTGATGTAAAAGGTCATGCGAATTATAATTTACCGATATCAATAACAGATTAGGACATTGGTAGTTTCGATAATTAAGAGGACAAACACATTATAATTAGAATAGGAAACTAAAATGGGTTTGACGATTTAATCGAAGAAGTCATAAGCGGTCTGCAATTTGAAAGAAGATTTCAGTTGAGGTGGACAATTAAGTACTTTTTAATCAAGTGCAATTTGTGCTCTGAACAAGTTTATCACAATGGAAAAATAAGTGAGAGGACAGAGTAGGATCCATAATAATCCACACAAACAAAAGAGAAAAGAAAGAATCCAGAGACTAAAAGAAGACACTAGTGTCCTTGATCATAAAACACACACTGATAAAATGCATACACTTGAGCACACAAATAATGTGTTTTTTATTGTTCAATTGCTGATGGGATCAAGAAAATGAACCTACAACATGTCAAATCGAGTAAAGATAAAAGGAGGAACACCAAGGAATTCTTTTGTTTAGGGAAGGTAGATATTACGGCTTGAGATAGATGAAAGTTTCCACAGGAACGCAAAGAAATCTGACTGGATGGAATTTATAAATGTTTGTTCATAAAGGTTTGGGTTTAAAAGACAAATGAATTACTGAAACCATATGTCAAACCACAAATCTGTTTTTCCAAAGAACAAAAAGTCCTACACAGCTCAATCAAATTTGTATGATAAAATCTTTTAATCCGAATAGACAGATGAAGTAACAAAATGAGCTTGCGTCTGTAAGTCCACAAAGCAACAAATATTTGTATCCATTTCCTGTTCACCCACATACTACTATAAAAATCTATGCATGCAATCAAAAATATTGTATCTTTGCGTTGTTCTATTACTGACTACCATAAAGGATGTTACTACACAGGACATCGAACTAATTCAATCATCAAACATTAGAGCAACAAGGAGAATAAATTATCTGGCACCATGTGAAAGTGATAGCTAATAATATTGAGCTAGAAAACAACATCTGGCATGTTCATGCCAAATTCATTGAGCTATGCAATGTGATCTCATTCCACATTACTATTACCAAAAATATCAAACTGAATCAAAGGGAAAAAAGAACAGTAGTCTCATAGTTGAGTACTTTTTCCCAGGATATGAAGTGATCCATCTTTCTATCATATCATTACTTATAAGATTCTAGGGAAATTCTGAAGTTGTGGTTGTTTGGCTGACCTGCTTGCTCGTGGACCTGCTATCTCAGCTCTTCTGACCCAATGCCATTCTCAGCTTGTTGAAATCTTGCTCCAAATCACCATCCAGCTCGATCTGAGTTAGCTGCAGCAACATTTCTATCAGCGCATATAAAAATAGAGAAAGGAAAATGTTTTAAAATATAATATCCATGACAAGTATGCATGATGGAAGCTCATAAACATAACCCATGCATGATTAAGAACAACTAGCAGAAGCAAATATCTTCTGAAAACTGGATGAATCAGGTTGCGTGTCTATTAACATGTAAACAGATAGTCGGAGGCAATACCTTGCTGGTGGCCGGCTTTGAGCTCCTAGCCTCCTACAGGCAGGTTGCTGCTGCAATCCTTGCAACCAACCAAATTGCAGCCCCTGGTAAGTGTATGCACCAAGCTCCTGCAGAAGGTCTGTATTGAGGCCATGCAAGAAAACCCTTAATGAGAAACGTACAGGCTACCAGCAACAGGGTTATCCGTGGAGGCGGTGCGTGCGGTGCAGTTTTTAATTCATGTGATAGCAGAGAAGAGATGGTAGATGTTGGTTGAAATTTATGTGCAAGGTAAAATGACTAAAGTATCCTTAACTATGTTTAATTAATTTATTTACATAACATCGCTGGAAAAAAATTATGATGAAAGGAACCACCTCCCAAGCACCGTAACAGAGCTCTTTTTATTTATTAGCAAAAAAAGGAGATAGCAAGTAGCAAATCACATTATTAGAGCAGTGCGCTTCATTTCATATTTATTTGAATGAAGCCTTATAATATGTTGAAGCTGAACAAACCAACTGCCTCTGAATCTGAACTAATGAGGGAGGTCTTTATTCACCTTTGAGGCTTGGAGGTGCACACCACAGTTAATATCTGGAAGCTAGGAAGGGCAGTTTGCAACTCGAGCTTCTTTTCCTTGATCATCTGCTTCATCCCTAGCTGTTGCTGCGAACTACTCACAACAACAAAAAAAGACAATCGAGGAAAAAGAACACCGGATCAATTATCAGTAGCACCAAATGATTCCATTAACTTGCTAGCACAACTTCATTCAGGGCATGTAAGGGGATGGCAGGACGAGCTACCACTGTTGGATGCTACAGCTACTCACGACAAGAGAGAAAAAAAAGGAGTGAAAGGAAAAAATCGGGAAGGAGATTTACAGGTGGAAGGAACCAATATGTGGATCGGAAGGAGAAGCAAGAAATCAATCAATATGAAGACAGATCGACCCAAAGAATCTCACTTTCCATTCGTACTTGCCAGGGGTCAATGGGTCATTGCGAACTCGTCCGTTGGTGGCTTCTCGCTGATGTCCGGTGGTTTGTACTCGCCATCGTCAAGCAGTTTGTTGCGGCCGGTGGTGTTGGAAGAGGGCAAGCCAAGTGGAGCAGGACCTCCAGATCCAGCGTGAGGGGGAGAATAGGGTGTAAAAACACAGACTCTAGATGCTTTCTTACCGTAAAAATGGAGGTGGAGGAGATGCAAGGAGGTGAGCTGAGCCTCGATGAGCAGCAGTAAGGTCGTAAGGAGAGGGAGAGGACTGGCGGTGCCGGCGGAGGGAGGAAAGGTGAGATGGAGACCGAGCGGATGGGGCGTACTGGAGGTAGGTAGCGGCGGCGAGGGCGTCGGTGAGGTGCGGCGCCGGCGGGTGCGGGAGGACGAGGTGTGGAAATTGGAACCGCCAAGAAATCGTGGGTGGGTGAGGGAGCTTCTAGCTTAGGAGCTGCTGTGCCGCCTGACGTCGTTTGGTGGGTGGGCTGGGCCGGGCCTATGAGCCTCACGCCCGAACGGCGGGGTCGGCCTGTTTGTTTGTCTCCCTTGTCTAATTGATGCTGGGTACTAAATAGTTATTTGGTACCCAGGGTAACATATAGTAATACTATATATATATATATGTATGTAGTATTTTTGTTAAAGTAGTAGTACAAGACTGTTTGGACGATCGAGGGAGATTTGCTGTGCATTATTCTTAAAAAAATGTTTCGAATTATTTCCTCAGCTCTCCCAGCTTGTGTACAGGAACAACATCGGCGTAGAGAACAACAATGCTTCCATCATCAACGACTTCAAAGGTTTCATGGTATATAGATAATGCGACGTATGCTCAAAAATCGAATTCACACAATGCGTTACATCAAAATTTGAACCGGTTGGACAAACACACATGTTCGACTGGTGAAAAAACTGGCTGATTGAATAGTGTTGCATGAGAGAGAATAAGTCGACTGAATAATATAAGAAACAAACTGAAATAAGCTGAGAGTAGTTCAAATGAATATGACCATATGACTAAAAGAATTCCGCATCTTAATTAATATCTTACTATCAGGCTATCAGTAATTGAGGGCTCTCTCCATATATTAATGGATTTATTCTGTTTTAGAAACTTTACCCATCTATGGCATTATCAAAAGAATCCATAGGCCTTCAGTGGAGACACCTTTATCCTCAAATGAGGCGCCGGAAGAGATATATATATATATATATATATTCTGAATCACCAAAAAAATCGGAAGATCCAACCACAATTTAGTATGACTCTAGTCACAATATATTGTAGTGATGATATGATAACAACTGAATTTATTCTGACTTTAAAAAATAATCCATCCCTTTTCCATTATAAAAAATATGTAAAGATGAGCCATTAATTAACTACGTATCTAGATTATATATCCACGTATAAATGAATATAGACATGATCACTAAAATGTTTCTTGACAACTCATAAGCTATACTAATGTCTAAAAAGGTATGTAAAATTATTTAACATCGAGTACAAAAATTTAAAAATATTGTTACCATAGATAAAATAATTATTACTAAAATACTATGACATATCTACTCAGAATATAATTGTAACTGCATTATTTTAGTTATTTAAAAAATACCACTACACAAATACTCTCTCCATCCCATTAAAAGTAATGTTTTTGAAAATTATAAAATAAATAAATCATTATTAAAATATCTCTAATGATAAAATAAATCATAACAAAATAAATAATATTTATACAACATTTTTGAGTAAGACGGTACAAAGTCCAAAATATCAATTTTAATAAGACAGAGGGAGTAATGGATAAGCGACGTGTCACTGGCATATATAGTAACCAAGACTATCATGTCAACTCTTGTGTTAGTAAATGTGACAACAAGTTTCATCTACTTTAGATGAAACTCTATCTCACTTCATAATTAATATGTGATCATTAAATCTGCGTTGAGACTGACCTAAGAAAAACTCAATATATATTTACCAGTGGAGAGTCTTTGAGAGTCAAATCATATCAAGTTTGATAAAAAATTATAGATAAATTTATAAACATTTATGGCATAAATAAGAATGTTATGAAAATATAATTGATAAAAAATCTAATGATACTCACTACAGGAAAACTGTAATTTGCTGAGTGTGGATTAGTTTACCGAGTGCAAAATATCGGACACTCGGCAAACCATTTAATTTACCTCGGCAAACCATTTAATTTACCTAGTGCCGCACTCGGCAAATAATTATGTGCCGAGTGCCTAGTACTCGGCAAAAAAAGCACTCGGCAAATTATTAATGTGATATATATTTATCTACTATGTCTCTGTTTTGTTGGAAAGAAAAAACAAAAAAAGCATTTTTAAAAATTTGTCGAGTGCCACACTCGACAAAGAGCTCTTTGCTGAGTGCAATTATCATTGCACTCGGCAAATCAATGGTAATTGCATTCGGCAAAGAATTATTTAAAAAAAATAAAAAAAATCTTTGCCGAGTGTCATGGGTAATTGCGCTCGACAAAGAATTATTTTAAAAATAAAAAATTTCTTTGCCGAGTGCCCGGTCCATGGCACTCAGCCATTGATGCTTCCGGCTTATGACCCGTGCACCACCGTCTACTCGACTAAGTACCTGAACCTCGCCGAAGTTCAGACGGCGATGCATGCCAACGTCAGTGGTATCATAGACTACCCATGGGTTTTATGCAGGTTTGTATTTTTCCACTACACTTCTGAGTTCTATTTGACAGATGATGCATCGGTTCAGTCTTCAGTTCATTCTGCTTCAGTTTTCTTCCACACTTGTTTGTGTATATATGTACTGAATTCATTGTCACGAGCGAAAGCCATACTGCAATTCGTCATGCAGCGACCCCTTGTATAACAACTGGACAGACACACCTGCTTCCATGCTACCCATCTACAAGGAGCTCATTGGAGCTGGACTCAAGGTCTGGGTCTTCAGGTAATGAGATGAATCAGTAAGCTGCCTGCCTGCATATACTACCTAGCTAAAGTGTCACTTCAATTTCTTCAGAGATGCATTTCTTGCCATTTTTTTTTGTCTGTGAGAAATCAGAGTACATGATGTTTTTTTTTTTTCATTTGCAGTGGTGACACAGACACTGCAGTGCCGCTGAGTGCGACCAGGCGCTCTCTTGCTGCCCTGGATCTTCCTGTAAAAACTAGCTGGTACCCCTGGTACATAGTCTCAACCGAGGTCAGTAGTAGTACTGCATGAGGACAGGATAAAATACATATATACCAAGCTACATATCTCTGAATCCTTAGTTTCATCCATATACGATTTCCTTTCCCTCAGCTCCATGGTCAATATATATATATATATATATATATATATATATATATATATATATACATGCTTGTGATGAAATATATATAGGTTGGTGGCTGGAGCATGGAGTATGAAGGCCTGACGTACGTCACTGTCCGCGGCGCCGGGCACGAGGTTCCCCTGCACCGTCCGGAGCAGGCGTTCTTCTTGTTCAAGCAATTCCTCAAGGGCGAACCCATGCCGGCCGAGGCAAGTTTTAATTACCTTACCTTCGCTACACATTGAGCATATATAAACATAACCTCCTCATGGAATTTCTAAAGTAAACAACTGATGCCACCAGCTGCATCTATATGAACATTGGTCTCTGAAGAATGATGTGATGTTCATTTTGCAGGCAAAAGATGCCAGCCTCATACTGCTTCCCAGTGAGAAGTAGTAATAAGGCTCCCTCCGACTGAGCAGCGGGGCAGGCTCGCCGCTCGCCCAGTCATGCTTGATGACAACGATAGATTCCACTACGGTCGCTGAATAATGCTGCATTATGTCTGCTGTTGATGTGTACACGTACATGGAGAATAAATAAAATTGGAGCCCAAAAAGCTATGAATAATGCACTACTATAGAATTTCTTTTGCGTTTACCCGTCACGGTAAAACCTATAAACCGACACGGTTAATGCCTACGATTAACCAAAGCGGTCATTTGTTATTACCTGAGGTGGTCACATTCAACCGCCTCGCAAAATAGATTTACGGAGGCGGTCATCTTATAAGGTCCATCTCGATTAAACTGAGCCCACTATGAAGCCCATTAAGCCCAGAAAACAAGTCACGCTTATATATAACACGCCAAACCCTATTTTTTGTCTCTCTCCGTCTCCCTCTCCCCCCCCCCCCACCCCACCCGCACGGCGCCGCCCCTCCCCCTCTCCCTCCCCAACCTGGCGGCACTCCTCCCCCTCCCCCACCCGGCGACGCCTCTCCCCCAACATCACCTCCGCTGTCGTCCCGGAGCTGGCCGCGACCGCTGCGGCCAGGGCCATCGCCGAGTGGGGTCACCTGGCCACCGACTCCTCTCTACCTCCCCCACCGGCGCCCCTCCTCTCCCCTCCATATCCGACAGTGGCCAGGGTGGATCCGGCGATGGCGAGCCGGATCCAGCAGTGGGCGGCGCGGCGGATCCGGCGATGGCGAGTCGGATCCCGCGGTGCGGCAGATGGGCTTAGCGGGCCTTATCGATGGGCTTAGCAGGCTCTGGATTTTGTTTTATTTTTTTATTGATTAACTGTGGCAGTCATCCAAACCGCCTCCAAAAAGGTCAGATTTACCGTGACCTTTGATCCGTTGGCAAGGCGGCGCCGATCGTCCACAACCTTCAAGCAAAGGGGAGAAGAAAGGGAGACTGCAGAGATGGGAGCCACCAGATGGCATTGGTTCAGATAGAGATGACATGGAAAATCTCATTCTAGCCCTTGAATGACTATACTAAAATGACATAATTACCCTTATTTGAAAATAAAATACAAAATGAAAAATGGATATTGCCCCAAATATATTTTGATATTCGTCTCACCTAATTTGGTACTATCTCCATCTATTTGGTATCTTCGGATACTTTCAGTTGGTTACATCCTATTTCTCGAACCGCCTGACCTTGCCTAAACAATGATCTATTTTTTTTTCGAACCATTGTAAAATTTCTCCTAAGACAAACCATTTACAAGTACTGAATAGTAGATGGTTGAGTCAAGTGCAGGGGAAGCACGTGAGAATAGGAAGAGCTCAACAATACTAAATTAAATTAATATTTGACTAAGTACAACTATGCAATATTCCTTTCTATAAATCACAGCATAATTGATATTAAATACAATTTTTTTTGTGTAGAGAGAGTTCATAGAATGTGATGATGGAATTGGTTGGGTCGATCTCTCTCTACATACGACTATGAATATATATAGGGACTATCAATCATTATGTGTGCCGTATGAAACCGTGTTGGCCATGAATTTGTTTGTGATGAACCGAGTCTGGTATCCATGAATGTTATTATATGCTCCTATGGTAAGTGAAGAGAGGGTTGGGTGATGAAATCCCCAATCAGGTGTCGATGAAGTACACCCAGGCACATATATTAGCGCACGGGAGTAGATGTGGATGCATATAATATACGGAAGTGGGGAAAGTCCCGATATCTTGATCATGAGTCACATCAAAGGAAGTGTGATGGAAAATTGGTCAGGGTAATCAAGGGTAAAGTGATACAAACCTGCGTAGGGTTAAACCGTGAATTCACGTCATGTCTCTTGGATTGGAGGCTACGGAAGCCTATAGGAGGCTCTGTCTCACATATGAGTGATAGTAGATTTATTAATTGATTTTCTAAAATATGCAATTTTTTGATAAATGATCTATGATTGGGAATGGATATGACAAATGGATAGGAATGCATTTCATTGATATTATATGGTTACTGAGTACTTTATACTCACTCTTGTTATTAACCCCCCCTTCAGATAAAAAGCGACAACTAGTGATGATATGATGTACCAGGCGAGCGATCTATAGGAGAAATACAATTTACACCTAATAGAATAGCGGGATGGAGATGTTATTATATTTGTTTTGGGTAATATTTATTAAGTGTCTTTTATTTAAATGTAAGAAATTTTATAAGGTCCTAACTAATGTTCTGTTGCATCACTTTGATTATTTAATAAGGCATTACTTTGTCGGATAATAATCTTTAATCCGATATTTTTACCTCGATAGTAAAAACGTGGGGCGTTACACTCTAGCCTCTAAGCAAAAGAACCGTCAGCTTGCGATCGTTATGACTTTTTTTAATTAGGTATGGTCGTTTGGCCAATGCTACGATACTCCCTTATGGATTCTACCGGAATGTAATACCTTAATAAATCTGAGCCTCGCCGGGGGTTCCTCATAATGTCATGCCTTAGAGCATACAAATACAAATTATTCATGGATAAAGTCTGGTATATCTCGAAATGACATACATAGTTCTCGTGGCTGATTTTGGGTGTGTTTGGATTCACTAACAAATATTACTTGACTAAATTTACCTGTTAGGATCAAGCAACTTAGCTAAAAGACCAGCTAAAATTTATAGTTTAGCTACTTTAATTCAAAACTCACTTAAAGCTTAGCCTAGTCTATCAGGCGGACAATCCAAACACCTTAGCTAGAACTCTTAGCTCGCTAAAGTTTAGCTTTAAAATTTTAGTTAGCTAAACTTTAATGGGACATATCCTAAGAGCATCTCTAAGAGATTAACCAAATCGTTTTCTAAATATAAATTTGGCTATTATGAAAGGAAAAGATGTCTCCAACAGACTCTGTAAATGACTCTCCAAATTTAGAAAATCTCCATTCCACCTCATTCGCTCTCTATCTTTGGATAACCTACCTCACTAGTCATCTAGACTCTTCATTTTACAGAGTCTGTTGGAGTAATCTAGTGTATTATCTATTTTAAAGAGTAACTAAATCACTAAATTTGGTTAGTATATTTACATAGTCTCTTGGAGATGCTCTAATAGAGCTTTTGACTTCGTAAACTAGCCACCTTAATTTTTTTTCCAGTGATAATAATTTATCGTGGCAAGGCGAATGGGCGTTGCTCTCACTCTTCTTAGGTCGTTGTTTTGCTGGAAAGTGGAAACTGAAAAGCCTTTAAATTTCCTTCCTCTGGCATGAAAGCTTCAAACGTCACGGCCCACCGGAACAGAGAAAAAGAGCACGACCATGAGCCAGCAAGCCTATACTATACCCATGGGCCATGGCCTTAGGGCGGACAACTCTGAGTTGGCTTAGCCGATTGTTCTTAGACGGAGAGATAGGTAAAACTCCTGACTTCTCGCTACTTTCTTTGATTGAAATCTCAAAATTTAGAGAGTAAGATAATATCTCAGTTTATTCCAGGCATGAAGAATGCATCTGATGAATGTATCTCAGTTTATCCATAGCTAGTCCTCGAACACTAGTAGAAAAAAGCTCTACGACAGCGGTGGCACAAAATTTTTACAGACGGTTTCCGTTACCAAACGACTGTGAAAATAAAACGCCGGACTCGACTCTAAAACCGCCCGTAGAAACCAATTTCTACAGGCCGTATGCTTAAGAAAACTGCTTGTAGAAATACTGCTTGTAGAAATACTTAATTTCTACAGGCGATTTCTTAAGAAAACCGTATGTAGAAATCGATTTAAAAAATCCGATGGTAGAAATAATTGGACACTGATTTTTTAATTTTTATAAATGACCTCGGATGAAAAAACTTTCTACATGAAAGTTGTAGATATCGAAAATTTATGAAACTTTGTAGTTAATAACTTTTTCATTTGAAATCATCTTGTCATCGAAAAATACATTCGAATTTGTCAAATTTGAAATTCAAAATTTTGTAAACGACCTCAGATGAAAAAACTTGCTACATGAAAGTTGTAGATATCGAAAAGTTATGAAACTTTGTAGTTTACAACCTTTTCATTTGAGTTCTTATAGTGGCTCAAACAATCAATTTACACTCGGTGCAGTATAGAATGTGGGGAACTAAAACAGAATTTTGTCACAAGTGACATATGGGTGGAGTGGTATTGGAGTTAACACATGAGGCTAAGGTCTTGGGTTCAAATCACCGTGAGCACCCCATAGGTTGGGGCAGTTTTTTTTTCTATTTTACAAACCCGATTTTTGGGCAACCATTTCTATAGGTGGTTCCTTAAAAAAACCGCATGTAGAAATCACTCATTTTTATTAGCCCCTCCCACGATTCAAAAAAATACCTGTACAAATACGTTTTGAACTAGTGGAACCTATTGGAAGATGAATAATGTATCTTGTAGCAAGTCAAAGAAAACGAATTTGAATCACTGTGCAGTCCCGGGCATAATATAGTTATCAAGGCTAATATTGTTGGGTTATTTGGATCCAAGTCATTACAATTCTTCGACTTTGGAGATATGTCATTACAATTCACCTATTCTGAAATTTGCCATTATAATTTTTCTTCTACCTGATACATGTCATTTTATACGTCTTTCGGGTGTTTGGGCCCACTTTCAGGCTGTATATACGTATACGTATTCCGTATGGACCAAACAGCCTTCTCTGCTTATCTCCCTTCACTCAATGACGTGTGCCCCCCACACGTCATATCTTTCTTCAACCTCCAGCCATCTCCTTCCTCTACCGTTGGGCCAGAGCAGCCCGCAGCAGCCACGCGGACGCTGGACGCGCTCTACTGCAAACAAACAAACACATACTGATCTAGGCAGATACGTTTTTGTATCCAAACAAACAAGATCCCACCGGTTGGTTCCTTGGTGTGTACCGGCCGGTTCAATGCATCGTGGCACTATATATAGTACAGTTTGGTTCCAGCGTCGTCACGTCACTGCGCGCGCGCGCGTAGCATGCGTTTCATCCAATTCATCATGTGTGTGTCCTGCTACAATATGCAGTGTACCCGGACAGTAGTGTTTAGTTGGATGTGATGCCTTTGGGCCTTTTTGTACCACGCTGCATTATTCGGCTCACCAGTCTCCTTTCATTTCCCCATGGTACTCTGAATCACGGATTGTTTGGTGACAGCACGTGGAGGCGTAAAGGCCCATGGTGCAGCAATCGCGGTCCCAAATAAGAAAGGCAATTTTTTCACATAAGAAAGACAAAAAAAATTTCACATAAGAAAGGCTACACAAATTTTAGTCCAAATCAACTTCTGCGGCCAAATAAGAAAGGCTATTTTTCACATAAAAATAGAAAACTGGACTGTCCAATATGAACCAGTGCAAAGATTACTGCACCCAAAGAATTGGCAGGACACCCAACTAAAATATCGTGCGTGTTAAAATTTACGGTGATTTTGTATGAACATTCCTTGATCTTAGGCCCCGTTTGGTATGGCTCCTACCGGCTCCAGACGTTTTTTTACTATTACAAATACCATTTATATGAGCCATTTTTATCTCTCATCTCTTCTTCTCTCACAGAGTCAGTAGGAGCATGAGAAGCCCGTTTTTTTTGCGTCACCTACTCCGACTGGCTCTATGAGAGGAGGGGAGAGGAGAGATAAAAATAACTCATGTGAATACTGGCTCTGTGAGAGGAGGGGAGAGGAGAGATAAAAATAACTCATGCGAATAATCTATAAACAGTGAATGCGTTAGACAAGTTGGAGCTCGTAGTACCCCTACCAAACAGGATCTTTTATATATATATATATTATATAAACGTTGTTCCATGATGTGGGCTAATAAAGAAATTCAAGTCACTGAACCTGCAGCCTGGACGGAACCAACATATAGGAGGACAAATAAATAACAGACACAGGAAATACCACGAATGAGTGGGCGAGTCACTCCGAGATTGAACTGAACCAAACTTTGATGGTAGAAATTATGATGAAATTATATTTATAGGCTACGTACGTTTGTATATAAAACTTCAAGCGTTATATATTATATTTAATCCAAAATTGCTGTGTAGTCTGGTGGTAATAAGTGACTTTGTTTGTTTGTAATTCGAGCTCCCTATTAATAGTTCATTTTTTCTTGTTACCATTTTTTTATACGTACAAAAAGTAATTTATAACTTTTTTATACTAGGAATAATAAACATGAGTTTTATATCAAAATTGTAGCTCTCCATGAGTTATATTTAAGTTTTGGAATTTGCAAATAATCTCGAGTGGATACACGTCATATACCATATATCTTTTGTAGTACTTAATAAGATCTATTTAAAACTTGTAGTTCACTTACATTTTTTAAAAAAACTTGTAGTTCAAAGTTTGATTCCACGGCTGGGCCGACAATTTTCTCCCGCGCCGCACACCATGCTCTCCCGCGTATGGGCCGGCCCACTCCACACTAAGTCATGCTCACTCGTGTGCAGTGAATCAAGATGGCAACGGTTATCCGAAACACGAGAACCCGACGGATTTTATCCGCTAAGGAGGCGAGTGTGGAAGGAGTTTTCTACCCACGAGTACGTTATTAGACGAAATCTTTTACCCATCGGGTATGACGGGTACGGGTGTGGAATAACAGTACCCATACCCGCATACCCGTGGGTAAGAAATACCCGCAAAATTGAGTAATCAGACTAAGTGATTGTAGTCCATATAGTCCATAAAATTTGGCCCAAACACTCATAGTATATATCAAAATTGAGTTGCAGTTGTTATCTTAATGCGCTGCCTGCTGATGGGCCTAGTATATATCAAAATTTGGCCCAAACAGTACTAGTTAAGTTGTTAACTAGCTGGATGTTGTTATAATTTGTATGTGAACTTGGGTGTATTATCGGTTATGGAATATCCGTCGGGTAAGAATTACCCATCAGGTGCGGGTATGGAATGAATTACTTACCCGTCTACTTTCGCGGGTAACCCGATGGAATAGATTTTGACCTGGCGGGTGCGGGTATGGGTGGCCACTACCCGTCAGGTACGTACCCATTGCCATTTTGAACAGTGAATCTACCCTACTAATTCACCATCTTTTTCTTTCTTACGTCCACCCAAAAAACGTCCCCCACTGAGATGCTCTCCCTTTGTACACTCGAAAAAATGTATCAAGAAAAACGACTCTATTAAAATCAACGATCCAGATTGCTTGTGAGTTTTCTGTCTCTTTACTCACTCAAATCTAAAGGTCAGTATCATGTATATCATACTCTTCCTCCCTCACATCTGCACGCTCACGGCCCACCGCCCGCTCTCTACAGCCACGGTTCGATCGCTCGTAACATCAATTTATTACGCTATATTAAAAACACTGTTACGGCACCGGTCGTGCTCGCGGCGGCTCGTAGTCGCGGATGTCGCCGGAGCCGCCGCCGCGGGGGATCCGGATCCCGACGAGCTCGAGCGCGCGTCTCCGCTCTGCTCCGCGTGTGCGTATGGCCGCTCTTGCTGGTGCGTGCGTTGACCGGTGGAAGCATGCGCCATCCGCAGCCAGCGGCCAAGGCAACAACGGTCAGCTGTGTTTTTTTTTCTATCAGTTCTAGGGTGTTTTTTTTCCTTAACAGATTCATTCAATCTGATGATTGAAGGGTAAAAGAGTCATTTAGAAACAAATACATATAATTAAATAAGAAAAGGAGATTAAAAGAAATAAAATGTCATTATAGCTTGATATCAATATTTGAAGTCCTATTTTAGAGAAGCAAACATTACCTATCATATTTTAGAGAAACCACTTGTTCGGTCGATGACGATCGACCGGCCAGGCAACAACGGAGCTTCCGCACGCTCGCCCAAGGGGATGCAGCTTGGGGAACAGGAGGGGCTGGGGCAGGTCCGCGACGAGGAGGGAAGAGGAGCTCTAGCTCCACCCCGGCCGTGGCAAGCTGTGCCGTGCGGGCGGTCTTCGCCCCCGGCCTCGTCGCACGCTGCCGTGTGGGTGGGCCGGCCCTAGCACATTCCCGGCGGACGCGCGGAGGGAGACACAACCACCGTGCAGCTGGGGAGGTAGAGGAGGCGGGCGACACATGCGGTTTTTTTGTTCTTTATCTTTTTATTTTTTTTGGGTTGGCTACTGGAGTGGGGAGAGGCAGAGGAGGCGGGTGGCGCATGCGGCTCTTTTCTTTTCTTTTTTTTTTCCTTTTTTTGGGTTGGCTGTTGGAGTAGGGATATTTTGGGCCTGTTGGTGCTCCAATTCATAGAATGAGTGTTGTGTTTGTGTGTGGACTGTTGGAGATACAACTAGACCAATACTCTTCAGTCCATGACACCGATAAAATAGGATTAACTTTGGATGGCGTGAGACTAATATTTTTCTAGAGTTAACTTTAGATTTAACGTGGTATGTAGTGTTAAGACATGAAATATGTCTTTTGTTTGTTTTTTATGTGTATTCCTGAAATAGAGCCGTTGCGTTAGCACGTGCAATATACTAGTGCACACAAAAAGGAGGAAAAGTAATACTCCCTCCATCCTAAATTATAAGATATTTTAAAAAAAATTATAAAGTCAAAGTATCTTAAATTTGACTAAAAGTTTAAAAAAATATAAATATTTATGATATCAAATATATATAATATATAAATATAATTGAAGAAGAATATAATGATATTTAGTTGACATCATCATAAATATATATTGTCATATAAGTTTGATCAAACTTGATATGTTTTGATTTTTTAAGATTTTTGAAATGTCTTATAATTTGAAATTGAGGAAGTATTAGATACGAACAGAAATAAAAATGGTGTTTCACAAGTGTTGAAAACATGATCCAAGTCTAAGGACTTAAGGATATAAATCCGCACCACTAAGTACCTAAGCGTCTCGTGTAACTCAGCCACTCACATCGCTTTAAATCCCCTCATTAGTTTCTTCGTATATGCATATGGTTTGTTGCATCTCATCACTAATATAATATACAAATGTATTTGACAATTAAAGACTTGTTTGGATCCACCCGTGTTAATAGTCTGCGTTGTACTGTGTAATCTTAAAAAAAAACACCCGCTAATAAACCAACTAACTAGCTAAGGGATCGTTAACTACCAGCAGTTTCAGTAGCAGAATTCGGTGCTGCTAATAGGTTTTAGACTTTCCAATCACCTATTAGGTGTGGTGGGTCAAAATAGATTGCTGTTAATAATTAGCTAGTTAAAAATTAGGGCTTGTTTAGTAGGACTCTAGATTCTTGAAGAAACGTTTCAGTTCCAGATTCTTTAGAGAAACATTTCTCTGAGAAACAGAATCACTTGCTGGAACTGTTTGGTTGTCTGGTTGTCTGGTGGTTCCAGATTCTGAAGAGAGAATAATGTGGTTGAATTGACTAAAGTGTCCTTGACATGTGACATTTCTCTCTCTTTATTATAGGGCAAATAAAGCCAATATCTTCATTAAAAAAGTAGTGCACATTTTATAGATGTAATTCTTATAAAATATTATTTAAGCAATTAGTGGTTACTTTTAAAAAGAAGCTACGAAAAATTAGTTTGCAAGTTTTGGACTTTACTTTTGATTTTATAACGATTTTACAACTTCGTTGTTGTTCACGTTCATTTTACAAAACCAAAATAAAGACCGGCTTGCATTCATTGTCCGCCTGGCACCAG
Source organism: Microstegium vimineum (assembly GCA_022036555.1). NCBI lineage: Eukaryota > Viridiplantae > Streptophyta > Magnoliopsida > Poales > Poaceae > Microstegium > Microstegium vimineum. Next base: position 9,326,698 of record CM039133.1, read on the forward strand.
AGAAAGGCAATGGGGTGGCAGTTGATGTAATTATCAGCAAATGAGAGGATAAAGCAGGTGCCAGCGGAGAGAATCGGTGCGAAACCAGGTGCCGGCCGTTTCGAGTCTCAACGAAGAAAGTGCGAATCGTTCCGGTTCCGAATCTCTGGCCAACAAACCCGTTTGGAACTGATTCACCGGATTCCTCCCAGAAACGGAATCGTTTCTTACATCCAAACGGGCCCTTAGTAACATTTTCTAACTAACTGTTAGCTAGGTACTAGTAGTGGATCAAATAGGTATAGGCCCTAACTCTGAGTCTCTAACTCTCTGAGCCAGCGTCACTGCATGTGTGCGTACTTTTCATCACGTGTGTCCTTCAAACTGCAACAGTATTATTGGACAGCCTTGTTGGATCTACAGGGAGGGCCGGCCCTGCCTAATACTAATGGGCCTTTTGTACCACGCTGAATTATTTCTCTTACTCGTTTCCACTTTCCAGACTTGCTGTCTGTCACGGGTTGTTTGGTCCCAATAGCAAAAAAGAGGAGGGAGAGGCCCATCGTGCAGACTAAGGGCATGTTTGGATCTCTTAGAGCATCTCCAACGGTTTTACATTTTTTGTTTGGTAAAATCAATAATTTACCAAGTGTCAAATGAATATAACAAAGGTAAAAAGAGTCAATCTCCAACGGTTTCCCATTATTCACTTGACAAAACTAAAAATTGTATGCGCGAGGGGAAAATATCCCGCGGGAGTAGTGCGCAAGGTGATTGCCAAGTGAACCGCGGTTTGACATATATACCAAATATCACCTTGTGTTTGCCAAGTTAACAAAAATGCCAAGCTCATTTGCTAAACCGTTGGATAGGAGATTTTTAGACTTTTTTTTGCAAAAACAAGAATGTCAAACCCATTTGCAAAACCGTTGGAGTTGTTCGTTCTTAGCAAATGGCAAATGGCAAATGACAAATGACAAATAAAGTTGGCAATTTTTTTGCCAATTCCTAGTGTTTGGATCCCTTGACAAATGGCAAATGACAAATGACACATATAAATACAATTATACCCCTAATAATTATACTCTCATTCACATGTCATGCATAGGAGGGAGGGGTATGTGTGGAAGGATTTTCTATTTGCCTTTATTTGCCACTCCAAAGTGGCAAATGGCAAATGACAAATTTTTGCTCTTTTGCCATTTTTTGCCTTGCATGTTTGGATCCATTTGCCAAAAAGTAGCAATTCTTTTGCTCTTTTGCCAATTTGCCAAGGGGATCCAACCACCCCCTAATTAAGTTCTAGATCTCTTTGAGTACTAAAACTATCCTTTAGATAGTTTAAATTATAATAAATACTCCATCCATTTCAAATTATAATTTATTTCACTTTTTGGACCCTAAGTTTGACCACTCGTCTTATTCAAAAAATTTATGCAAACATAGCCAAATTTAAGTCGTTCTTGTAGACCATTTATTAAATAAGCAAGCCACAACAAAAGAAGTGTTATTTTACATAAAAAAATTGAATAAGATGAGTGGTTAAACTTAGGGTTGAAAAAGTCAAATGAACTATAATTTGAAACGGAGGGTGTATAAGTTTTAAAATAATGGATATCAAATTTATTTGTGGACTTTGGCAACACAGTTACACAACAGTTACAATAGTAGACACTTTTACCTTTTTATACATGCATAGCTTTTGCTATGCACTTAGATATATATACACTGTGTACAATGCATAGTTAAAGTAATAGATCCAAAAAAGTCAAAACATTTTGTAATTTAAAACAGAGGGAGGACTAAATAAATACATTTAAAACCATAGCTTTACAAACCATTAGTGATAGAAGCTTCACACTTGATTCATTAACTGCATAACACTGTACTTAAGATCTAGCTTGGTATAGTAGTGATGCTACAATTCACTATAGATTTGTGCCACTAACTGGTTGACATGCCTCTGAGAAGCATCACATCATGTCGGTGACACAAACACTTGATGGGTATTGAACCCAACACCACAACTGGCCATAAATCAAAGAATTGTGCTACCTAAATGTTAATTTGAGAGTTCTAGTTTTTGAAGCACATTGTGAGGGCCTCTTTGTAGTTATTTGAGATTGAAGTCAATATCTTCCTCAAGTTATGTTTGAGGTCTAGCTTAGCGACGTAGTGTCTAAGATATAATGTTTATCCTAGTCTCTCATTTGCTTTGTTATTAGAATTAGTCTTGTCTTAAGTATACTTAGATTTGGGCTAGCTTATAATCCTTGTTATTTCAAACTTAACATCTTATATGAAGCAAGGATGAAATTTGAGATATAATGCATATGCGGGGGTCATTCTACATATAAGATATGACCAAAAATTGGATGCTATGATGTTATACAAGTAGTTTATATTTGTGCATAGTGGCGGTTGGAACAATCAACAAAAATAATGATCAAGTGTTGTCTCATGTCACGAGTTGGCACAGAAAATTAAGGAGCTCTTGACCATAAGTTCTAGCTAAAAACCAGTGATGATAATCATTTTCACCATCGATTTGTGAAAATGTGTACAATACAAAGCAATCACACACTTACCCAAGTATCACCCTAGACCCCGATGGCTTTATTTGATCCTCTTCCTCAAAAGAGGCACCTATCATAAGGGACAAGAGGTTGGCTATCTAGGGTTAGGGTTGGTTATTTGACCAAGGTTCCTGCCATAATATCAATGTAGCAACTATCATAAGGGACAAGAGGTTGGGTATAGTATGAAAAGATTTTTCGTTATCGGGTTTCCTTGAAATGTCAATTCACAATCCGTGTCAAGGAAAATGGTGGATCCAGAACAAGATTGAAGGGGGGATCTCTTTCTCTTCCTCTAATCTCTCTATTTTTATTCTTTTATCCCCTTTTCTTCTTCCTCAGTCTCTCAGAAACAAGATTGAAGGGGGAGCTGATCTCTTTTTCTTCCTCTAATCTCTCTATTTTTAGTCTTTTCTCCCTCTTTTCCCTCAACCCCTCTATATTTCCATTGATACACCGGCTGTAGGGGGCTAGAGCCCCACCAGCCCCTCCGCCCTAGGTCAAGGTTGATAAATAGTAACTGGTTAAGTTGCATGCATGATGTCTAGTAGGCTCCCATGAAAGAACCTTTGTGGCAGGTTGCATCATAAAGGCCAAACAAGCTAAGGTACATCCAATTCACCTTTTATTTATACATTTGGTCAAACTAAAAATATGATAAGATTACAATATTTTTTGTACGGATTTGATTATTTGATGTTTCAAGCAATCCAATATGCAAATAAACTACTGTCATCCTTATCCGTCCTACCAATGGTCCAAAATAGACTCCACCTTAAGTGCAAATGAAGCTTGAAATTAATAACAAAAGTATATGTAACCGACTCATCGATGCAAAAATTGGAGCCAACACGAAAAAGCCATCTTGCATTTCCAAAGTAACTTGGAAGCTATGATATGTTATATATGTAGTTTATAAGTAGGTGTGTGTCGGGTACAAAGGTAAGGGGTACCCTAACCTGTGATAATCTAATGCTTAACATAGCAACCATTTTTGAGGCAGAATCCGATCAGCCACCCAATCAATGGGAGAAGGCCCATCAAACGAAGGCTTACCCCACCAACAACAGTGACCAGTCGTGGGCCGGCCCATTACTGGAAAAACAGTAGGCAGGACAACCCTCCGTGTCGACCTCAGCAGACGGACAGGGGTCGAACGAACGACCCCTCCGCCTCGACCTCAACTGACGGACAGGGGTCGAACGAACGACCCCTCCGCCTCGCCTTAACCCCCCGAATGACGGAAGAGGGGTCGATCGAATCCCCCTCGACCTCAACCCCTCGACCCCGATTGACGGACAGGGGTCGAACGAATGACCCCTCCGCCTCGATCCCTCGAATGACGGACAGGGCCTCGAACGAACGACCCGCGAGCAGGAGGCTCGATCAGCTCACCTACTCCCAGTATGGGGTAAAGAGAATCCAATGCGCCTACCTGCTCCCGCCTAACGCCATGGGTGCCCACTACCACGGTCAAATCCATCAGTTCGCCGCCCATGCCCCGACTCTCCGTTGATCATACCATCACTGTGGCCATGCCTCAAGTACGGAGGTCAAAGGCACCCCCTCGAGTCTTAAATGGGACAAGCCCTCGACCGCGTTTCCAGGGATGAGTCAGGGTCCCATAGGCCTCGATACTCCTCAACCCGGGGGCTCGACCTCCGTCTCCAACCACTACGGTATGGGGCCCGTCGGCTCCGTCCCGCTTCAACTGTGGAGCTTGTACCCATCTACAAGAGGCCAACCGTACTACGCTATGACGTTCGGCAACGTCCAGTCTGCTATCACCATGCCCTGAACACCGGAAGGACGGGAAGGCCACGCCGCTACAGCGATCGACGTCCCACCGCAAGCATGGCGCCGCGGACACCTCTCCCATGCCTCTACAGTCTAGGATCTCTGTACTCTCAGGCCTCCTCTTGATCTACAAAAGGGGACGCTGGGATAGAAGAAAGGGCATGCGCATTCGTATCGGCTCACACATTCGGACATCGAGCCGAGACATCAGCTCTGACCCGCATACACCAAGAGCCAAGTCGCACACATCACACCCGATTGCTTGATCAACATCTCAAGGAATCCACCAGCTCACCTAGGATAGCCTTGCTAGTCCTAGGATTTAGCTCACTCTGAGCACCCCTGTGTAAACCTGCTTGTACCCCCCCCTGTACGAGCACTTCGGTGAAAGATAATACAATTCATCCTCCCCCGCTGGACGTAGGGCCTTCTTTGCCTGAACCAGGATAAATCTTGTGTTCTTCTTGCATCACATCTGGGAGAGGAAGCACGCAATATACAAATTTACTAGTTGGTGGTCTTGACCCCCTGGGTCATAACACAGACAGTTGGCGTGCCAGGTAGGGGGCTTTGCGTGTCGATCAACTCCCAACTTCTCTTCCAGATGGAATCCACCGTCCCGCCACTTCCATTCGCCACATTCGCTTCACCCTAGGTCCCACATCGGATGTGGGAGTCTAGCAGTGCATTCCCAAGAAGGTCGGACCTTCTTGGGGGAAGCATTCTCCGTCTCACCGGACATTCCCAGGAAGGACCGACCTTCTTAGGGAGGCATTCTCTGTCTCGTCGGACCGTCCCAGAAAGGGCCGACCTATCTCGCCCCAACCTCTCGAGGAATGGCTATCCCCCGGGACCGGGCCAACCGTAGGGTACAAGCCCTCTAGTTCCATCGGCAAAGTCAAGACGTACATCACGCCCGTACACGAGGCGGCGCCTGGTGCAACACCAACATGTTCAGGCTCAATGATCCGGGGGCTCTGCGCCACTTCCTCAACAACCGTGAACGGCAGCAACTACGACTATGCCTGGAACTTCCAGCAGCTATGTCTCTTCTGTCCCTAGTTTTTTTTTTTAAATTCGATTATATGCTCGTATAAAATGTGACCACCGGCGCCTGTCGCAACACGTTCTCGTTGGTGTCCGACCCTCCTACATGTTGGATCTCTAAAGGGCGGAGGATGGATGGGATGCCTTTGAGCAAACATCGGGCGAGCGTGCGAGACCTACGCCTCGGCGGCTACGGACTCACACACCCTAGTGTACTCGAACCATTCTTTCCAACCTTAAGCCCTTCTCAGGTTCAGCGATTAGAGAGGCATCGTACCACACCGATTCGTCACATAGTCGAACAGGCACCGTGTTCACTGCTAGCTTCCACTTCGAATAATACTGTTGTATTAAAACAGTTTGTGTGTGCCCGACCCTCCTACACGTTGGATCTCTGAAGGTCAACATGATGGATAGGATGCCTTTGAGCAAACACCAGGCGAGCATCGGAGACCTACGCCCCAGCGGCTACGGACTCACGCACCCTGGTGTACTCGAACCATCCTGTCTGACATTAGGCCCTTCTCAGGTTCAACGTTAGAGAGACGCCGGACCACATCGATTCACGGCATAATAGAACGTGCACCATGCACACCACTAGCTTATATTATGGATAATATCGCTTTACTAGAACTGTTCGCGTGCATCCGACCCTCCCACATGTTGGATCTCTGAGAGGCAGAGGGTGGATAGGGTGCCTTTGAGAAAACACTAGGCGAGCATAGAAGACCTACGCCTCGTGGCTACGGACTCGCGCACCCTGGTGTACTCGAACCATCCTATCTTACCTTAAGCTCCTCTCAGAATTAGCGATGGGAAGCATCAGACCGCGCCAACTCACTTCTTTTACCATGCTCGCACCTTTTTATCCTCTTAAAAAGGACGTGTGTTCCAAACACGATGCGAATAACTCACTTATGCATTTACAAGTTTTTGGCCTCTTGGCCCAAACTTATGCACGTGACTAACTACCCCATCGGGGGATGAATTTGTCCTTTGTTTCTTCGGCAAGGTACCCGCGCGTCCCATCGGCGTAACAAAGGTCGCGAGCTGACCATGGATCCCTGCGACGAGCGGGGGCTCGGGGGCTACACCGGCTCCCTGTCGAGGCACTCAGCGCCGGCCTACAAATACGCAAAAACCTATGAAGGAATGTACCATTTCCTCCATAGGCTCGGGGGCTACACCCGGCGGGTGCGCTCGCGCGCACCCACCAAGGACCTCGATCCACTAAACAACCGCCGAACGAATCAACCTCCGCGGAAGCATCTGGGGAACATCTTGCTTCCCCAGAGGCTCGGGGGCTTGTCGGAGGGAAAAATGGACAAGGGTACCTTGGTAGGCCCCCATTTTCAGCAAACCAAGGGCCCAAAGAAACTAAGAAAAATCAAGGCCCACTAAGCCGACCCCTCTCTATTTTCCCGGGAAGGACCAACCCTTCTTGGGAAACATTCTCCGTCTCGTCCGACCGGCGGTGACGTCATCGCCTACGTCATCCCCCTCGGAGCACTCTCGGTCACCCGACCCCTTGGGACCGACCCTCGAGGATTTCACATATCCAACCTCCCCTGGGAAGGATCGACCCCCGGGAGCACATCTATCATCCGACCTCCCGCCTCGTCCGACCCCTTGGGATCGACTCCTCGGGGAAGGACCGACCCTTCTTGGGGAGCATCACTCCGACTCGTCCGACCTCCCTTGGGAAGGATCGACCCCCCGGGAGGCACTCTCTGAACCACGGGAAGGACTGACCCTTCTTGGGGAATCCTTCTAATGGGACCCAGACCAACAGTGGGGGATCGACATGCTTGGCCCCTTAAAGAAAGCAAAAGGAGGCTACACCCACATCCTCGTTGCCATAGATAAGTTCTCAAAGTGGATCGAGGCTCGACCCATCGCCAACATCCAATCCCGACAAGCCATGTTGTTCTTCAATGACATCATCCACCGCTTCGGGGTCCCCAATGTCATCATCACCGACAATGGCATGCAGTTCACCAGCCAAAAGTTCCTGGACTTCTGTGACCACCACAACATCAAGGTGAACTGGTCCGCAGTCGACCACCCTCGAACTAACGGTCAAGTCGAGCGCGCCAATGGCATGGTTTTGCAGGGACTCAAGCCAAGGATCTTCGACCGACTAAACAAGCACGACAAGAGATGGGTCGATGAGCTGCCCTCTGTCCTATGGAGTCTCAGAACGACGCCAAGTCGAGCTACAGGGTTCTCCCCATTCTTCTTGGTCTACGGGTCCGAGGCCGTCCTCCTCGCTGACCTCGAGTACGGGTCCCCTCGATTAAAGGCCTACAACGAGCAAGCCAACGCAGCAGCCCGAGAGGACTCCCTCGACCAACTCGAGGAAGCCCGGAACACGGCCCTCTTCAAGTCAGCAAGGTACCAACAGACGCTACGGCGCTACCACAACAAGCGCATACGCAAAAGGGACCTCGATGTCGGCGACCTCGTACTGCGCCGCCGACAAAGCAACAAGGGGCGTCACAAGCTGACGCCACCTTGGGAAGGACCCTTCATCGTGGCAGAGGTGCTAAAGCCAGGGACTTACAAGCTAAAGAACAGCAAGGGCGAGATCCTCACCAACGCATGGAACATCGAACAACTACGTCGCTTCTACCCCTAAGGCCTCGAGGCCTCGTACATTTTCCACATTATGTACACTCATCGCATTATGAATGAATAAAATGTTCTCGAAATACATTTCACATTCGTTCATAACTCTGAGGTAGCCTCGACTCTGCTCCTGCAAAGTCAAGCCTCCCTCGGGGGCTGACAGGGGGGGGAGCCCCCTCCTAAGTCCCCTAAAAACTCGAACGTTTTTTCAAAACTCAGCACTTCTCTTTCCACCTTTGCCTCGAGTACGCTTCTTAGCTAAGTAAAAATGCCTCGAACTCCCTAAGGGTCGAGGGCCATCGAGCTGGGGACTCTCCCACGCCTCAGGGCTACGGTAACCCCACTCGCTCCCCCCCCCTCAGAGATACGAGCGTGCGTCGAACACTTAGTCTAAAAGCAACAACTCAGGCAAAGAAAAATAGAGATGGCTTGAGAGATAAAAACACTCAGATGCACCCCGAATAAAATGCATTAAAGTTAGGAAGCCCCCAGGGGCTCGACATCATATTGTCACAAAAACTAATCTATTACATGGACCTTCTTGTCCAGATTTGGCTCACAGGCCTCGACTACTCATTGCCATCGCTGTCCGGTGGGGGAAGCACCTCGGCCTCGAACAGCTTCGCCAACTCACCGCCAGGCACCTCTGCGGCGTCGATCGGCTCATGGCATCTTGCCATGTTCGCTTCATCGGTCAGCTCCGGGTCGACGACAAAGCCGCTGGCAACGACGTCGAGGTCTTAGGAGTACCCCGAGCGGACGACCGCGAGCACCCGCTTCACGCCTATGTGAAGGGCAGCACGGACCTGCTTCGTCACTCCACGGGTTGCGGCGAAGAGCCGGCGCAAGAGGGAATCTCCACACACGTCTCCCGCAACCGGCAGCTCCGGCCCGACACCCATGCCGTCGTAGAAGGAGGAGATGGCGTCCCCAAGCCTCTCGTTCAGGCTCGTCTCCGCCCCGAGGAGGTTCTGAAGACTGGTCAGATCCTCGTGGGCTCGGGCCTTGTCCCCTTCGAGCTCTGCCAGAACAAATAGAAGACTCCATCAAAACCAAAAAGCAGGGAAGGGTCGAGACCAAGCGAGCTCAATAACACTTCTACAATGTTGCTGGTGGAGGCAAGAAAGCATTGGCGATGAGAGCCAAAGCCTGTTGCTGATAGGAGGAATATTGCCGATGAGGACGGAAAGTTGCCGATGAATGATGATGCCGATGGAAGCGGGATGAAGTAGCTAGCGTCAGCAGATAACTGCCGATGGAAATAGAGGAAAGTTGCAGACTGAAGGAAGTCTGCCGATGGAAGGTTTCATCGTGAAGGAGATAGATATGGAAGTTGGTGATTTCATGCCAGTATTAATAGATTTATTTCGAGTCCAACTCTTGCACGAGTCGTTTCTTTCCTTTAGCGTGAGTCATTTTATTTCCTTAAAAATAAGAGTTTTTGTTTGGGAAGGTATGAGTTGTATCCATGTACAACTCCCCATACGGGAGTATAAATATGTGCCCAAGGGCCGCGTGAAAAATATATCCAAGCATATCAAATGAATCAATTACTTTTTTATCTACTTTACCAGTAATTTACCTTTACCGCATTAGGTTTAATTATCTACGAGTTCTTTCAGTGCTTTGATGGGCTGCATCTACTAGATCTCCATCAACCTTGCAAGTTCCGTGTTTTGAGCAATCAGAGCTTTGACGTCCGGGCGCATCGCTGTCGTCTCGTTCTGCTATTGTTCTAGTTATCCTTGATCAATTTGAGCCTTGGCGTCCGGGCGTATCGCCGTCGTCTCGTTCAGCTTTGTTCTAGTTATCGTCCTTGTCGATTAACTGGTCAAATCGACTGGCACACCCTCGGAAATCGAATTCGGGTATAAGCCCGAGGTGTTCGCAGATCCTGACACTTTTTGTGTCAACACCTCTTTTGGCACGCTCGGTGGGACCTATATCATATCTTTTGGCCATGGTTTAACCCATTACAAGCTTAATGAAAAATATTGCTGAGATCAATCCGAGGAATGCCATTGAAGTCTCCGAAGCAAATCTGAGAGATGATCAGAAGCAGGCTATGGAGCGGGCTATGGAGGAGTACAAACAGTTGTATCTCAAGTCCTTCAGCCTAAACAGAATCGGTAAAGCAGTCCAGAAGCAAGATCCGCCGTTGCCACGACAGGTCACTTTCGACGCCGATCCTGGTAAATTACAAGAGATGGTTAATTCTTCAATAAATCATGTGTTAATTAGCCAATCCAATGTGTTGTCCAATACTGTATACAATTGTTGACACCGTTTTTCAGCACGTGTCAAATGAGCTAAGATTTGACTGGTCAACGGATGTTTTCTATCGGCATCGGGAAATTGTGAGCCATTACTGCCGATGAGAGTGCTGCGAGAATACCAAGTGTATTATCGATGGAGGCTGGGTCCTTGCCGACGAAGGTTAATTGGTGAAGCCGAGCGGCTCAAGTTAAATGCCGATTGCCGATAAGGGGATACTGTCGATTGCCGATGAGCATGACGTTGCCGAATGCCGATGAGAAGCTGATACCGAGTGCCGGTGGAGAGTGGTTGCCGATTGCCGATAGATTGGTGAAGACATTTATCGGTACGAGATTGCTGATCGGGAAGTATTACCGATGCCGATAGACATGAAGTGTCGATAAGGTGACTTAGCGTGTGATATCAGCAGAGGACTACGGGTGGTCAAAGCAGGAAGTCGCGGATTGGAGGGATCTGCCGATGGAAAGTTTCCATCGAAGAGAAGTATAAGGAAGCTGGTGTTTTGTACCAGTATTATTATTATAGTAGTTTGAGTCCGACTCTTGCATGAGTCGTTTATTTTCCTTTAAAATAGGTGTGTTTGTTTAGGAAAATAAATATTGTTATTTTAGATCCGACTCCTGCACGAGTCAGTTTCCTTAAAATTAGGAGTTTGTTTTAGGAAGGGTACGTATCGTGTCTTTGTACAACTCTCCATACAGGAGTATAAATATGTGCCCGAGGGCTACGAAAATGATATCAATCCAATATCAAACAAACCAATTTTACTCTTATTCTACTTTTTATCGCAATTTACCCTTTTTGCATTAGTTATAGCTTTTTAACAAGTTCTTCAAGCTTCGACGGGCTGCATCACCTTGATCTCCGTCAAATCCTTACAAGTTCCGCGTGGGAGTACCTCTGAGCCTTGGCATCCGGGCGCATCGCTGTTGCCTCGTTCAGCTCTGCTCTAGTTATCCTGATCAAGCCTCAATCCCAGCATCCGGGCGCATCACCGTTGTCTGGATTGGATCTTGCTCTAGTTATCGTCGTTGTCGATTAACTGGTCAAATCGACTGGCACGCCTCCGGAATACCGAGCTTTGGGTAATAGCCCGAGGTGTTCGCAATTCTGACGCTTTTTGTGTCAACAACAATGTTGTCAAGCAAACTTTCAAGGAAAGACAAGCATCGGCAGGTTCTTGGCCGATGCAGCAAGACATTGCTATTGGGAACCAGCCCGTATCAGCAATGGTTCGTCATGCTATGGTACCCGCAAATCAAGGCAATCATCCAAGGGTACAAGGGCAGCAAGCGCCAGCTGGTTATCAGCCATCGACAAGTCATATGCTGATGACATCTAATGTAAGTTGGATCGGTCAATTACCGATTCAGCAGTAAGTTGTGCAGCTTGGATACCAAGTGGCAAGAGCTCAACAGTGTCATCCTCCAGCGAGTCTTCAGAATGAAATATCGGTACATCAGCCGATAAGTACTACTTCGCCGCAGTACTCGCAAGTAAACATGCACAATGAAACATCAACATATCAGCCATGCATGTAATGTCACAATATAACCCAGTGGACGTTCAAAATTACCCATCGGCAACTCAGCCGATGCATAATGTTCAACAACAGGTGACACAACCTGGATGTCAAGTGGCAGAGGTCCAACACCACCACTTATCATCGGGATTATATAATGATGCATTGGTGTCCCAGCTGGTAAACCCTCTATTCCCGCAATATATTCCAGTGGGTGTTCAAGATGGTCCATTGGCAAATCAGCCGATGCATGATGTTCAACGAATTGATGTTGCCTCTGCACCAACCGGTTTGACCTATTTACCACAAAGATGAGAAGGTACATCAACCTGTTCACACCGGTCAACATCCAGCCAGTGCATCGGCAGGATCAAGATGCGTACTGGGCCGATAAGATTGCCGAAGTGGCGAAAGAGCAATTCGGTATCAAGCCTAAGGTTGATACATATTCTTATCAGATTCCATACCCTCCAGCGTATGATTTGATCCCTCTCCCAAATCGGTACAAAGTGCCAGATTTCACCAAATTTTCTGGTCAAGATGATATATCAACAATGGAGCATATTAACCGATTTATTATCCAATGTGGAGAGGCAGCCAACAGGGATGAACTGAGGGTAAGATTGTTCTCGTCATCGTTATCTGGATCGGCATTTACATGGTTTTTTTCACTACCTCCAAATTCTGTGATCACTTGGGCCGATCTAGAAAAACAGTTTTACAAATACTTCTTTGCTGGCATACATGAAAAGAAGATCACCGATTTGGTCAAATTGAAGCAGCGTAATGATGAATCGGTAGAAAGCTTCGTGCAAAGACTGTGAGACGTGAAGAACAAGTGCTATATCTTAGTACTTGATGATCGGCAATTGGTGGATTTGGCCTGCCAGGGATTACTGCCGCACATCAGGGACAAATACGCGTCTCAAGAGTTTGAAAGCTTGAGCCATCTTGTGCAAAGGGTTGCCGATCAAGACACCAAAGTTTTTGAGCCTAGAGGAAATTGGGATGAGGAGGTGTCTTTAACTAAGAAGACAGATTTGGACGAAGAAGCAAGTATCGGTTTAGTTGAATGGCTAGAGAATAAAAAGCCGATGTCTTGTCCGTTCGACCAGAAAGAAGCTGAGAGATTCACCTTTGATATCACCAAGATCGATAGGATGTTTGACCTATTACTTCAAGAAGGGAGGATTAGGCTGGCGCCTAACCAGATAATTCCATCGGCCGAAGAGCTCAGAAGGATCAGGTACTGCAAGTGGCACAATGCAACTTCGCACAATACCAATGATTGCAAAGTCTTTAGGCAGCAGGTGCAATCGGAAATTGAATCTGGGCGAATCAAGTTTGAAAATTCCAAAGCCCAGAAGCCGATGAAGATTGACCAGCACCCGTTTCCAAATAATATGGTGGAGACTAGTGGGAAAACTAAGGTGCTGACATCGGAAGCTGCCAAGAAAAGTGCATCGGTAGACCCTGAACATCAGATAGTTGTGCATGAAGTAACAGGGAAGAAGTTTGCCGATGATAGGAAAGGCAAGAGGGTTGCCAATGAAAGCAGTAACACCAGGAGATCTCATGGTGTTATAATCACGCATAGGCGACCAAGGCAAGAGTATCGACAGTCATGAGAGGAGCGATATCGGCTACAAGAGGAAGAAAGGCGCCAAGAGTGGCTTCGGCATAAGGACCACTGGAAGTGTCGCTTCTTTGTTCACTGCTGGGAAGAAGACATCAAGCTGCCCACTACCGATAATTGCCCTGAGTGCAACGGGTACTATCCTATCGATCGGTCAGAGAAGAAGCCCCATTTTGATGACCGGACATCAGGCTATGGTAGGCCGATTAGATAAAAGGGATCAGTGCATGATCGGCTGGGGGGGGGCAAGATCAGCATGCATGATAGACTTGGCAAGCATGGCCATTATTTTCCAAGGAACCAAGAGGAGCTTGAAGGGATGGCCAATGCAAGGGTACCCGACGAAGATATACTTTATAGAGATCCGAATATACGGAGTTGCCCAGATTCAGGCGGAAAACAGTATCAACCTGTTTGGAAAACCAGGCTCCCTCAATGGTGCCCCAAGGGTCTTACAAAGACTCAAAGAAGGAGGATGCAGCACGAGCGCCAAGAAGATTTGTGTCACGATGAAAATCCTTCCAGAGGAAAATCTTCAAACAAGCGATGAAGGCCAAAGCGCAAAGATGGGGATCCATCGGCAGATGTCAATATGTTGCCGATAGCATAACTAGAGTCGATGGCCTTGGGCATTTTGGCTTGGGAGCAGCACTTGGTGAGCCCTGGCATTTCAACTTTTACACTTGGGGGGCATCGGCAGGCTGAGTGAAGAATTTGTACACTGGGAGCGGCGCTGCCGATGAATTTGTTGGCTACAAAAGGAGATGTTCGATACAAGTCGAAGGATTGTAAGAGTGGCTCTGCAATGCTTACGTGCAATAGTCAAGGAAGTGGTGCAGGCATTTTGGAGGAGATGCAGTAGAAGAAATTTCGGTGCATAAGATATCTTATACTCCAAAATTGGGGGGCATGTGTTGACACCGTTTTTTGGCACGTGTCAATATGATCTAAGGATTGTGCCGATTGACAAAAGGCTAGTTGCCGTTCCTTATCGGCATTGGGATATTACCGGTCAGATTGCCGATAAAGGCAAGAGTGTTGCTGATGCAGACAGGGATTTGTTGCCGATTGAGGCAGGAAGACACTGTTGATGAAGGCAAGGGGATGTTGCCGATAGAGACATGAATGTTGCCGACATGAAGAACATTGCCGATGAGAATTGAGGCTCATTATCGATGTGATGAAGGCTACAATGTTGCTGGTGGAGGCAAGAAAGCGTTGCCGATGAGAGCCAAAGCCTGTTGGTGATAGGAGGAATATTCCCGATGAGGACGGAGAATGATGATGTCGATGGAAGCGGGATGAAATAGCTGGCGTCAGCAGATAACTGCCGATGGCAATAGAGGAAAGTTGCGGATTGAATGAAGTCTGCCGATGGAAGGTTTCATCGTGAAGGAGATAGATATGGAAGCTGGTGATTTCATGCCAGTATTAATAGATTTATTTCGAGTCTGACTCTTGCACGAGTCGTTTGTTTCCTTTAGCGTGAGTCGTTTTATTTCCTTAAAAATAGGAGTTTTTGTTTAGGAAGGTATGAGTCGTATCCATGTACAACTCCCTATACGGGAGTATAAATATGTGCCCAAGGGCCGCGTGAAAAATATATCCAAGCATATCAAATGAATCAATTACTTTTTATCTACTTTACCAGTAATTTACCATTACCACATTAGTATTAGTCTATCTACGAGTTCTTCAAGTTTCGACGGGCTGCATCTTATCGACCTCCGTCAACCCTTGCAAGTTCCGCGTTTTGAGTAATCCGAGCCTTGACGTCCGGGCGCATCGCTGTCGTCTCGTTCAGCTCTACTCTAGTTATCCTGATCAGGTTTGAGCCTTGACATCTGGGCGCATCGCCGTTGTCTCGTTCAGATCTTGTTCTAGTTATCATCCTTGTTGATTAACTAGTCAAATCGACTGGCACACCCTCGGATATCGAATTCGGGTATAAGCCCGAGGTGTTCGCAGATTCTCGACGATTTTTTGCGTCAACAAAAGGCCTCCTCCTGAGCGGCCTTGGCCCCCACCTGCGCGGTGGCCACCTCGACCTTTGCCTGGGTGGCCTCGGCCTCCGCCTTCTCTAGCGAGGCGCGGAGGATGGGGAGCTGACTCCACTGCTCCCGCGAGTGGAGGATGAACTGGGACTTGTCGTGCGACCTTGCCCTCAGCGTCTACTAAGGATAAAAAGGAAGTCACAACAAAGAACAACAAAACACCTGAGGTGAAATGGAAGGAAAGAACGAAGCTTACCGTCATCCCCTTATATATATATCCTCGGACGCGACTCCCACCGCCACGCGCGTTACGT
This sequence comes from Microstegium vimineum, assembly GCA_022036555.1. NCBI lineage: Eukaryota > Viridiplantae > Streptophyta > Magnoliopsida > Poales > Poaceae > Microstegium > Microstegium vimineum. The sequence goes on from CM039133.1 coordinate 9,342,468, forward strand.
GGTCGAGCCACGCCCGAAACTCCTCCAGGTGCTCCCACTCTCCGAGCTCGGCTTGATCATCGAGCTTGAAGAAGGTGCGCCCTGGGTCTTTGGGGTCGGGCAGCTCGAGCACCTCCTGCCCCCAGAGATTGCTGGAGCGGTCGACCCTCCCCCTCACCTCGTCCACGATGGACTGACCCATTTCGAGGGTACCCCTGTGGGCCATCACCCGTTCTGCGAGGTTGGGGAAGTGGGTCGCCCCCTCGTGCTGGGCGATCCTGGCCTCGAAGTAGTCTTGTAGGGCCGCCATCGACCCCTCCGGATCATCGCTTGGAGGAGGAGGCCCCCACCGCGGGAACAACCCTGGGCAGTAGAGGAAATGCATGTTAGCATCTAATGCGGTGGGCTCGCCACAGTCTAGCAGCTAATCCCCTCCTTCCACCTCGACTGAGCCAGGGGGCAGAGTACCTCGAGTAGACGGCTGCCCGACCTCGAGGATAGGCCGAGCTGACGCCTCGGACATAGCCACGTCCGGCGCGCTGCTCCCCTGCAGCACCACAACGGTCCCCTCCAGCTCCTGCCGAGGGGTCGTCACCACCACTATCTCCGCCAGCTCCATCGTCGTCGTCGTCCCCGCCGCGGGCGACGCCGAGGCCCCCTCGACGAGGGTCTCCACCGACGGCGGCACCTCCGGCGCAGCGACAATCGCTCCCTCCTCTTGCTGCGCCTTCTCCTTGTGCTCGCGCCGCTGATGCGCCTCCCACGACGCAAGGTTCTCGGGCCACCACATCGGCGCAGGGCGCTCCAGCGTCTCTTCATCGCCAGCAGAGGTCAAGTCGACCACCTCCATCTCTACGGCGACTTGGGGATCAACCCTCTCCACCACGGTCGTCGTCGACACCGGCTCCACGCTTTCCGAGGCTGCTGGCGCACCCCCCTCCGACGGGGCGGTGAGCACGGCCTGGACCGCCACTCCGGCAGACCCTGACGACGAGGCGGGTCGACCTGCCTCTTCCGACTGCGCATGCCTGCGCTGCAACGCCTCCCATGCCTTGGCCGCCCACGCCACCTCTGGGGCGAGGGTTGAGGGGGACGGGGCAGCGGGGCTGGCTCCGGCCACTATCTTAGCCGCAGCTTCCACCTTCAGCCTCTTGGCCGGGGTGGGGGACGCGGCCTCCAACGAGCGCTTCACCCTGAAAAAGGAACACATGTATTATGATTAGCGCGAGTTGCAACCAAAGCAGAAGGGAGTTCAAGGACAAGAAGGAAAAGAACTTACCCCATCAGGATCAGGGGGGTTCGGCCAGCGGACCTCGAACCGCTCGGGGGCTTCAGGCCAGCACCCCGGGAGCCGCTTTTTCCTCCACCGGGGGCTGAGGCTGCTCCCGGCGTCGTGACCTTGGCAGGGGCCGACGGCGTCTTCGTTGCCGCCGTCCTGTTTTCCTCCTGGGTCGACGGGCTCGAGGCTCGTGCGCTCGAATGAGCAGGCACCGGCGGCGTGCTCGACCCACCCCTCGACGGGGACTGCGACGAGCGATTGCGCGCTCGCCGCACCCCCTCGCCCTGAGAGGCTGCAGGGCGCATGCTCCCCGGCTCGATCCGGGTGGTCGGGGCCGACCTCGACGTCGACCCTTGGCGCCCGGGTGTCGCCCTGTCTTCCTCGAGCCCTTTGCGCGGCTTGACCTGCTCCTCCTCCTCCTCTGGCTCCTCTTCCTGCACAAAGAACAATATCCGTCAGGACCAAAGTAATGGTCACAATCCTACACCACTATGCCATGCCGCCAACAACCTCGCCACTACTTGTCTCCTCATCCTCGTCCTCCTCCTAGGGGGACTCCTCCTCGGGGAGGTTGGCCTGCCTTTGCCGCGACCGGCGTTGCTCACGTTCCTCTTTCTCTCGGGCCCTTCTGCCCTTATCCTTCTTGGCCTTATCCTTGTTCTTTTTGTCCTGCTCGGTCTGAAAGCGTCTCACCTGGGAGTCGTTCCGCTCCTCCTTCACCGGCGGCAGCGACTTCTGGTAAATGACGTTCCCCTGAGGAACGCGAGGCGTGGTCAGCAAACGGGCAAAAGAGGACGAACAAGACAAACAAGGGGGCATTGACAGAGAAGAGATGTCGTACCAGCTGGACGTGGCCCTGGTCCGGTACCATGGGGACGCTGGCGACGTTCTCCACCTCGAATGCGTCGGCAAAGGAGGCGCGCACTCGGCGGACCACCCTCTCGAGGGGCAGTTCGTCCCCCATGAGGCGGCACCCCGTGAGGTCCGCCCCCGGGCGCATCTTGTCGAGGCGTAGTGGGCGGACCATCAGCGGTACGACTCGCCGCTGATGAAACGCCGACGCCACGATGGCCGCCGTAAGCCCCGCTTTCTTCAGACGGGCAATTGCCTCAAACAGGTGATCGAGACGCTTCTGCTTCTTCTGCTCGACGTTGTACCTCCAGTGGTCAGGCCTCGAGTCGATTGTCCTCCCGGTGTAGGCGGGGAACATGCCGTCGTCGTTTCTCAGATAGAACCACCCAGAGTGCCATCCTGAGTGACTCGACGTGAGCTTGGTCGGGATCCAGTACTCCGCCCTCTTAAGGGAGATGCTGCAGCACCCAGTCCTAACCATCCTGTGGCTACCGCCCCCGGCCAAAGCGTGGAACAGGCCCGCCTCGAACAGGTGGAGCCACAGCTCCCAATGCGGCTCCATCCCCAGGTATCCTTCGCACACGGCGGTGAAGACCGCCGCGTGGCAGACGCCGTTGGGGGACAGGTGTTGGAGCTCCACACCGTAGTGGTGGAGGATCCCGCGTAGAAGACGGTTGGGGGGGGGATCCCAGCCCCGCCCGGTGGAAAGCTTCGAAGCTGATCACGTAACCTTCCGGTGGGTTGGGCTCACGATCCTCCCTCGGCGGCACTATCCACTCCGGCTGGTCCGCGGAGGTGATAGGTCGGAGAAGGCCGCTCTCCACCAAATATCCCAACCGCCCCACGGTCGCCGACGATGGAAGCCAGGCGTCAGGGCCGCGCAAGCTGTAGCTGGCCATGCGAGCAGGGAAACGGATGTGCTCGGATGCGGGGGTGGAAGGTATATTCCCAATCTCTCCTCTCCCTACTCTCGCGTGTGCAGAGATCCGGCTCGGTGGGCGACGAAGGCAATGGAGAAAGGGGAAGGAGGCAAGGGAGGCGATGGCAAGCGTGCGGAAGCCAAACCCCCGTCCCCGTATTTATAACCAGAAGTCCAACGAGCGGATCCAACAAGAAGACAGGTAAATCTCCGCATTTAATGCGCCCACCTACCTCCCCATCGTATTCCACAGGATAGGGCACACCTATCACATCACTGTGCTCCTCGCCGCACCCTACGCCTGCTACGGTTGCAGCCGAACGGACATCTCCTAAAAGGGCGTGCCTACGGCGGACGACAGGCAATGATGGGCGTTGTCTTTGGAGGTAAGCAACGGACGTCGACCACCCCGTCGAGCTCTCGAGGGAGCGAAGGCTGGCCCTTGAAAGGGTTTCGATGGCCGCCCTCGAGTAGTTCCTTCCTAGGGAAGTAAAACGGACTCTGGTCCACCCCGAAATCTGGAGGGAGCGAAGGCTGACCCTCGAGCAGGGTTCGACAGCCGCCCTCGAGTACCCCGAGGTCAGGGAGGAGCCAGGGTAAAACAGACTCCGGTCCACCCCCAAATCTCGAGGAGGCGAAGGCTGGCCCCACGAATGGGGTTCGATAGCCGCCCTCGAGTACCCGAGTCAGGGATGACCCAGGGGGAGCCAGTACGAAGCCCAGCTCGAGAACAAACTCCCGAGTCCCCCGCGGACATATCCGAGGCATAACCATGGAATACCCAAGGATCCCTTCGACGGGAGGCATCGAGCCACCAACTCTCATCGAATAGAGTTGGCACCTAGATAATCCACACGGTTTGCTTAATGAGGACGCCTCAGGGCTTCTGTCGACCCCCGTCGAAGGGGGCACGAGTTCTCACTTGGATATCCCCGTTACCAGCTCACAGAGGACTTCGAGGCTCGTCCGAACGAGGATAGCATGATGCTCTTCGCCCCACAATCCGAGCGCAAGGATCCGTGGGAAGAACGCTATGAGGTAGTGAAGGCCCAGCCACACGAGGCTCGAGGGCTAGACTACGCACGACACCCCTCGACGAAAGAGGGTCGAAAACACTCGTAGCCTGGCAGACAGAGCTGACCCCTCGAGAGGGCGCTATGACTCCAGTTAATATTAATCCCCTCAATAAAACACACATCAAAGCCCCCAGAGGAGTTCTTAATCACTCCTCTGGGGCCTCGGGGACTACCCCGCGGGGTGCGCTCGCGCGCACCCGCGGAGAATCGGACCTCTTACTAACTCTGCAGATCAATGGCAAAAGCCCCTATGCGGATTCTTCTTATCCGCATAGAGGCTCGGAGGCTACTGTCTGGTACAAAGGTAAGGGGTACCCTAACTTGCGATAATCTAATGCTTAACATAGCAACCATTTTTGAGGCAGAATCCGATCAGCCGCCCAATCAGTGGGAGAAGGCGGACAGGGGTCGAACGAACGACCCCTCCGCCTCGCCTTAACCCCCCGAATGACGGAAGAGGGGTCGATCGAATCCCCCTTGACTTCAACCCCTCGACCCTGATTGACGGATAGGGGTCGAACGAATGACCCCTCCGCCTCGACCCCTCGAATGACGGACAGGGGGTCGAACAAACGACCCGCGAGCAGGAGGCTCGATCAGCTCACCTACTCCCAGTATGGGGTAAAGAGAATCCAATGCGCCTACCTACTCCCGCCTAACGCCATGGGTGCCCACTACCACGGTCAAATCCATCAGTTCGCCGTCGATGCCCCGACTCTCCGTTGATCGTACCACCACTGTGGCCACGCCTCAAGTACGGAGGTCAAAGGCACCCCCTCGAGTCTTAAATGGGACAAGCCCTCGATTGCGTTTCCAGGGATGAGTCAGGGTCCCACAGGCCTCGATACTCCTCGACCCGGGGGCTCGACCCCCGTCTCCAACCACTACGGTATGGGGCCCGTCCGCTCCGTCCCGCTTCAACTGTGGAGCTTGTACCCATCTACAAGAGGCCAACCGTACTGCGCCATGACATTCGACAACGTCCAGTCTGCTATCACCATGCCCTGAACACCGGAAGGACGGGAAGGCCACGGCGCTACAGCGATCGACGTCCCACCGCAAGCATGGCGCCGCGGACACCTCTCCCATGCCTCTACAGTCTAGGATCTCTGTACTCTTAGGTCCCCCCTTGATCTATAAAAGTGGACGCTGGGATAGAAGAAAGGGCATGCGCATTCGTATCGGCTCACACATTCGGACATCAGAGATCTCTCAACGAGCCGAGACATCAGCTCTGACCCGCATACACCAAGAGCCAAGTCGCACACACCACACCCGATTGCTTGATCAACATCTCAAGCAATCCACCAGCTCACCTAGGATAGCCTTGCTAGTCCTAGGCTTTAGCTCACTCTGAGCACCCCGTGTAAACCTGCTTGTACCCCCCCTGTACGAGAACTTCGGTGCAAGATAATACAATCCATCCTCCCCCGCTGGACGTAGGGTCTTCTTTGCCCGAACCAGGATAAATCTTGTGTTCTTCTTGAATCACATCTGGGAGAGGGAGCACGCAATATACAAATTTACTAGTTGGTGGTCTTGACCCCTGGGTCATAACACCGACAGTGTGCCTATTGGCTGTTGGAACAGCTGGCTAAAATAATTATCAAGTGTTGTCTTGTGTCACGAATTGGCATGAGAAATTAAGGAGCTCTTGACCACAAGTTCTAGCTAAAAACCAGTGATAATAATCATTTTCACCATCGGTTTTGTGAAGATATGTATAATGCAAAACAAACACACACACTTACCCAAGTAACACCCTAGACTCTGATGGCTTTATTTGCTCCTCTCCCTCATAACAGGTACCCCTAACTTCCTCCCTCATGTCTAGCCATCTTCTCATCCTCTTCATTCTCACCCAATAGCCAACTCGTGTTCTCTCCTCGCTTGATGTGCCACCAACCAGCAGTAGATGCTATCCTTTTCAACTCCTTCATTAGATCCACATTGGCTTTGTGCCCACTATCTCCATAACTGGAGCACGGCCCCTGCCCTTCTCATGTGCCCTCATGTCCACGGTGGTGAGCTATTGAGCTGCCCCCTTACTCCTGATTCTTGGGGGGTCTAGGGTTAGAGTTGGTTATTTGATCACGGTTCCTGCCAGAATATCAATGTAGGAACTATCATAAGGGACAAGAGGTTGGGTAGTATGAAAAGACTTTTCATTATCGGGTTTCCTTGAGATGTCAATTCACAATCTATGTGAGGTGGATAGATAGGAACTGGTTAAGTTGCATGGTTGTTGTCTAGTAAATTCACATGAAAGAACCTGGGTGGCAGGTTGCACCACAAGACCCAACCCTCTAAGGTACATTCAGTTCACCTTTTATTTATACATTTGGTCAAACTAAAAATATGATAAAATTACAATGTTTTTGGTATGGATCAAGTACTTGATTATTTGATATTTCAAGCAATACAATATGGAAATAAACTTCTGTCATGCATTCTTATCCATCCTACCCACAGTCCAAAATAGATTCCACCTTAATCTAAAAAAAAATAGATTCCACCTTGATGCAATAATTAAACTTTTATGAAGCTTGAAATTAGTAACAAAAGTATATGTAACCGATCGACTCATCTATGCAATAATTGGAGCCAAACACAAAAAGCCATCATCTTGCATTTCCCAAGTAACTTATACTCCGTACTACATAATGTTTTAAATTTCTCGCTCTTTGACAATTATTATTGATGATCAAACATATGCACTGGTGGGGCACTGTTCACAACAAACACCAATCAGGGACGACCGAACTAGCTCTCTCCCTATTCTCATGCTCAATTATTATTCGCAAGCACCAACATACAACAGAGAAGCAACGACATATAGCTACTGCCTAGTAGGAGTTGAGGTTGGTCTGGCGTAGCCTCCGCTCGTCGGAGAGCATCTTGGCGAAGCGTGCAAGCGCGTCCTCGTTGGTGCCCTCGCCGTCGACGGCCTCATACACCCCCGTGTCGATGTTCACTCTCGCCACCGGCTTCTTCAGAAGCTCCTTCCCAATCCCAATCAGTGCCTCCATGTTCTCCTTGGTCGCGATGTCAACTGACGACGCATGGCCCGTCAGAGAATCGTCCTACACACCCAATATTTTTATTTTTTCCATTTTAAAATGAATACAATAAATAATTAATATACGTACGCCATTAATTTACCTAGGTCGTCTCGATCGGTTAATTTTCGTTATTACCACGTGACGTACCTGAATGCGGAGGTAATTCTTCTCACAATGGAGGGCCTCGAAGAGCACGGCGGCATGGATGTCGACCATGTCGGCGCTGGCGTGAGAGAAGATATCGATGATGGGGTTGAACCCGCCCTCGTACAGCCACTGGATGAGCCCCCACTTGGCGCACTGCGGCGCGGTGTACTTCTCGGCGAGCTTGGCGGAGCCGGTGCCGACGGAGATGACGAGGTAGTTCTTGTACTCGGTGGGCTTCCCGGGGTTGAAGTCCGGGTTCCGACGGAGCACCTCCTTGGTGAGCATGGACATGGCGATCATGGTGGGGTTGTTGGCCGCCACGCCGCCGTCCACGAGGTGGTACTCCCGCGGCGGCCGCTTCTTCCCGTCGCCGCTCTCATCATCCGTCGTCGTGAAGAAGTGCGCGCGGGGAAGTAGGTTGGCGCCGCCGACGTGCTGATGCAGATGTCGGACAGGTGCGCGTTCTTGAGCGCGTCGCTCTTGGCCTCGTACGTGGAGAAGATCACCGGCTGTAGGTACTTGACGTCGAACGCCGGCACCACGATGTTGGTGACCGTGTCGGCGATCCGCACGTCGTGCGTCAGGCTCTTGATCTTGTCGTGTAGGAACACGCCGTCGTACTTGGACCCCCTCATCGTCCCGATCAGGTTGGCCATCGGCGTCAGCCACCCCACCCTGATGAATGAAAGCAGCAGGAGAGGAGAGGTTGGAAGCGTCGTCGTCAGAGCTGCAACTGCAACTGCAACGTCGGTAATGGCTGATTTATCAGTGTATAAGTACTACGTACAACTTGCTCTGTGGGAAGATTTTGGGGCCGTTCACGAGGTAGAAGGTGGTGAGGTCCTTGGCGGTGAACAGTGGCCGGTTGTTCTCGTCCGGCGCTGCCAGCATCGACGTCAGCAGCACGCCTGTGCTCGTCCCGGCGATCACGTCGAAGTAGTCGGCAATCCGAACATCTGGGCCGTCCAGCTCCTGCGCTCAAACCAACAGGCGTACAAGAAGTGGATCATTATTAATCAACCACGTCCTGTTATGAGACCAGCTTAATACAATGTTTTTCTCTCCTATTAAAACAACAAAAAATCAGCATCAGCCAACTAATGAAAACAACTAAAAATAAGCATCAGCTGACTAGTAAGACAAGTGAATCCAAGTCTTCAGGCAGCCAGGCAAAACTTCAAGGACGAGCTTCAGGTTCCCACGTCCCTGAGGCCCTTCAAAAGGGCTTTGACACCCTTGTACTACTGGTGACCTGAGAGGTCTGGAAGGAACAGAACCGGAGGATCTTTGACGACCTGTCTACTGCGGCGATACTGCTGTTGGAGCGCATCAGGGAGGAGGCAGACGCCTGGATCGCCGTGGGCTTTCGGGGACTCGCGGCCCTAGCCGCTCTGGCTGTTTAGCATCCCCCCTCCTCCCATCTCCTTTTAGCGGGTTTAGTGTGTACTTAGTACGATTCCGCTACTCCACCGTTTCAGCCGGTGCCCTGTGTCTGTGTGTTCGGCGCGTTCGGCCAATGACACCTCGCCCTTGGTCGCGACACGCTCTATAACATCTCAAACTCTTTTTTCTCTCAAACTCTTTTTTCTCTTAAAGCAGTACGTGCTAATTGCACGCTTTCGAAAAAAAAGCTTCAACTTCTGTTACTGAGAGCAAGAAGTTGTTATTTTCTTAATATTGAGTCATGGATTGCAAATCTTGTTTAGCTTGGGGCGCCCTAGGAGTTGTCATGCTGCTTTTCTTCTGGGTTCCTTAGCTTAGGATGTAGGTCTGTTATTCTTGGTTTTCTTTCTTCTAGGCCCTTTTTCCTTTGTTTGTTTTTTGAACTCTTGTCTTCTTTTTAATATATCACTGTAGGGGCGCAAACCCCTCCTCCAGCTTCATTAAACAAAAAAACCCGCATAAACCATGAGCCGAACATGCCTGCCTGGAGCTTGGCCTCGAGGCAGGTGACGATGGTGGCTGGGATGAGCCCCCGGATGTCGCCGCCATCGATGCTGAGCACCGCGTGATGAGCCTCCCTTGCGACGGCGGCGGCTGCGGCACCGTCGTCATGTCCCCGGTGGCGTCCGTGCCGTTGCTGGACATGGTGATCGAATGGGTTTAGCTAGGAACTTCTTAGCTTTACTGCTTGAGTGGACTGAACTGAACTGCTAGCAGCACTCCACTGAGATCAAGGAGAGGTCACTACCACGGCAGATGCGCTAGCTCCTCGGATCTCGTGCTCCGTCCGGTCTGAAGCTAGCTGTACGTATAGTCTATACGGCGATCGAGCTGGACACTTAATATATAGACCATGGGTGGCCAGTGGCCACTGTACTGCAGCAGCATTATTGTGAGGGAGCCTAGCTTGTCAGACGACGCTTCTAGCTGGCTGGCAAGTGATACGCGAATCTCAGACTCTCTCGATCTCCATCGGTATCATCAATCATCATCCGATCGAAAGCAATTATAAATCCGGATTTAATAAAATAGTAAACACGCCGTATGAGTGTGCTTCTTTTCTATATATATGTGGAGAATGGTCAACGCGATCGCGCGTCCATTACATTCTAGACTAGCTAGTAGAAACAAATGAACTGAAATTTGTATGTTTCAGATGCGAAGTTCAAGTTGATTTTAAAACATAATTTTATATAACCAAACTGAAACAACCCCGATTTCCACGAAGGGAAATCCGCAGATTCACATTGTAATAAAACAGATTGCGTAAACAATTTATAATATTACCTAGATTTCAGTCGAATATCATTACCAAACTTCGAGTACAAGAGGGCAATAGAAGGGTTTACATTAATTATTACATCGCCACACTGGCGGAAATCACAGTGGAATCAATCAAAGAAGCAACGCGGGCGAAGCGCCGAGATCCTCTCCAAGCCTGAGGCTAGCGACGAGACTCCTAATCCTCCTCCTCATCGTAGTCAGCGTCCTGTTCAATACCTGTTTAATGTCTATTAGTACGGATTGTACTGGTGCCACATTCCCACCAATGACATATTTGTGGAATTGGATGCATCAGGGTATATAAAAAAGACCTATCTTTGGATGTTGGCTTCCTATACAAGATTCATTAATTACTTCAGTAGTATAAGTCATAGTTTAGTTGTCCAAATTCATATTCCATCCATCCCATTCCATCACACACATCTCACCACACCTCACAGTCATTCAACGGGCCCAACTCCCTCTCGAGCCCGTCTCAGCGGCACACTGCTCTATCAGAGCACACTGCCGGAATCATATATCAACCAGGGGGAGAAGAGAAGACACCACTCTATCGGCGAAGCCGGTCACAGAAACTGGTCCATAGCCGACAAATCGGCTATGTATCGATCGATCAAACCGTACGACACTCTGCAGTATGTTATACAATACCACGGGTTCTGCCATCATTGACATCCGGAGTCGTCTAGGCTAGACTCCGGCCGCTTGCTAGCCTAGGTCGATGCCACCCTACCACTCAGCCCTGAGCCAACTCCACGTACCGCACGGGGGCACTGAGACTGTGAGGCCTGGTACCGGTGGTTACCAACCGTCTCAAGAGGGTGTGGGACACACTCCCGTACCTCTCTACACTAATCCGCTTACTTCCAAGTAGTAGTGGCACCGCCCTACCAAGTAGTCCGGTCGTCTCACCCCCCCCCCCCCCCCGCCCCACAGAGAGCAAGTGGCATGTAAGGTTTCCATGACTCGAGACACCAGGAAGTCCCTAATTGGCCAAGCAAGACATCTTCATCATACCCCATGCCATCACAGCATTCCACTGTTCCGAGGTCGCCCTCGGAACCTCCTTTCTGGTCCATTTACCCGCCACAGGTACAATCAAGGGATTGCCCAGGTAGCTATCCCGACAAGACTTGCCCAAGGCTCATCATCATTCCCACTTGGCCGACATGACCCCCACCACACACACACACACCCAAGACACACACAACACACTCCCCTCTTTCCGGCACCACGTCGGCATCACGTGCCTCATCATCATCTCATCAATATGTGAGAGTAGTAGTAGTAGTAATCTTATATATAGAGCAAGCAAGTGTGTGTCTATCTTATTGCGGGGTAACAGGGTAAAGGTTTCGTCAAGGTAAAGGCTTGAGCAAATAAACTACCATGCAACCTATGCATTGCTTAATCATTCATTATTAGAAATGTAACATGTGAGCATGCGTAATAGGTTCTACGAGTTGGGTGGGAAGGACACCTCCATTGTTGTCACCGAGATCGTCGTCGTACTCGTAGTTACTCTCCTCAGTCAGGTCCTCCTCGTTGACTGAAACGAATACGCGAAATAGTCGCGTTAGCGACCTATATAGAAGTACACAAAGAATTATCAGAAAAATGAGAAGATCCAAATGCACACAAACATAGCTCCAACATATAGAGCTCATTTTTCTGAGAATTTTGATAGGTCGTTTGCAATTTTTGGACTCCGTATGAATTTACTATGAATTTTCCAAGTTTAAATCAATTCTGAAATTGGGTAAATAGGGCTTTGGATCTAGCAGGGACACGTGTCATGCTCTGGTTGGCTAGCTGATGTCACGTTGACATAGTCAACCACTGTGGGTTTTTTGGGCCCGATCAGGGCTGGGTAGGGCCGGATATGGGCTGGGCCGAGCCCGCCACGTGTCGGTTTGTGGCAGCGCCACGTGGCCAGCTTGGGCTACCACTGGGTTGAGTGCACGGTTGCGGTTCATGGTGGACGCGTAGCGCCGGTCCACTGGACCGCAGGCACAGATGCAGTGCACCGAGCGCACGCGCTTGCCTTTCCATTTTGGCTCACGTAGACAGGGTCTACGCCGGGCGGGGACGGTCCACACGGGTGGCGCACCGCCATCTTTCGCTGACGCACGCATGGTGGCCCGCACGTTAGTCTCTGGGTCCATGCGAAATAGGTCCACGCACACCATGTCTTCCCTCTCTCCTTTCCCTCCCTTCACTGCTCTGTTCAGCCGACGACGACGCTCCCGCCGGCAAGCGATTCCAGGGCTCCCCCCAAGGCTTGGGGGTCAAATTGATGGGTCTCCGATCATTGCACACACATGGAGGTCTCACTGGTGGGCTTGGTTTGCCACGATTCGGCCCCGATCGACTCCGGCGCAGCGAGAAGCGGACTAGGTTCGTCGGCTTCCGCAGTCCGAGGCGCGGGGTGGTCTCAGCTCACAGTTGACGCCACGACTTTACTCCCACTACAAGAAATCTCTCATCTTTTGACATTTCATATGTCATAATACCAGAAAAATAAGTCACAAGTTACCATTTATGACACCAAGTTGACAAAAATTCAAATGTCAAAAGATGAGCGTCTTTAATGATAACTTTTGACGTTTAGGTGTTAATGTCATAAAATTATGACATTGATTTCCAATGTCACAAACCTTTATGACATCAAATTTTATGTCATAAGATTCAGGAATTCACCACATAGGATGGCTTGCTGACATGTCATACTCTAAAAAATAACATATTTAAGCCCATGTAGCAAACAAGTTTATAATGGGCCAAGCCCATATATTTACACTGTTTTTGCAGCCCACTATTTTTCTATTTTTGGCCCATTTTTATCAGATCAGGCCAGCCCATTTCGACCCATATAGTTTTCAAAATTATTTTTAGCTCAATATTCAATGCACTCAATAATCAGCCCATATATTATAGCTCATTATCGTCAAAATTAATTAATATACAACAATTAATAGTTCCATTACAACAGAAGTACATCGATGCATAAATTTCTAATTATTCTAAATTAAGAAGCACCAACATCTTGTTCTCTCCATCCGCCTTTGTTCTCTACAGCCAGCATTCTGCAAACATTTAAACACACGGTATAGCTCATTAACACCCATAAGATTTAAGATAGAAAAATATAGAAGGATTCCTGAAGAGTAACACTAGCAAAATACTTGACGCCTAACGATTTGGTACTGTTTCTCCCTATATTGCTACAAATAGACAACCTAGCAAAATCTGTAATATTTGTAACTACTACACATTAATTTGTAATCACAAAGTATCAAGTTCTAGGTTACCAACTGAGATAATTACATGTTCAATTAATAGAGCTTCCTATTTGCTGCATGTAAATTGAAACTGTGTGCCCCAATGCCAACCATTCTGCAAGTGAAAGGCCAGAGATTTTAACAGCAGTGAGAGGGCCAAACAAGTGTAAGAAACTGCAGGCTACTGCAAGACCAATCATTCCTAGGTATTAGTATCTCATAGAAACAGACGATGACAAGGCAAGAACTGACTTTTGCATCATCGATGTATAGTGAGACCAGTGGGTTGTCGGAAAGAGAGCAGGTGCCGTGAAGGGGGCTACTGCTGTGCGAGAGCCAACTGAAGGTGAGCAGCGCCACTTCCAGGATTGCATAAAACGTTAGGAATCAAGATTGCAACAAACAAAAACATGACAAGGCTAGAACCTGAACCTGCAAATATATACACGTTACTACTATGACTACATTGATAGTTATAGCCTCAGCCTACTCTGACATAACCAAATACAATACCTACGCAATAGCTAGAATGCTGGGTAAATTGGATAACAAAATAAACCTGTTTGCTAGGCAACTAGGCAAGGACACAAACAAGTTTGCCTGATGTTTATTAGATGACACATGACTGTCTAATGTATAAGTAAACCTAGGCAAGCAGAAACTGTAACATGTCATCTGAAGTCTATCGAAAACAGACAACTAGGCAAGGACACAAATATATATATGATCGGAACTGAAAACTTCAGCATATTATTAATGTCTGCACTATGCATTTGCCTGATGTGCATCGAATCATTTGAGCTGGAATAACCCAAAATGAGTAATTCGGCATCTTGAGGATCTCTATTCGTCGACTGCAGTTTCGTATTGCTTACAAACAATTGAAGAATGAATAATTGAGGACTCGGAATTAGAAACAACCTGCTGTTGCTGAGTGATGTGTTCTCTGCTGCTTTGCGCGCATTTGCACGGCACGCAGGAAGCGCCAAACAGCCAAGCGGCCGTGTCCACTGCACCCAGCCGCAAACTATGCAATAGCTGCTGCCGTACTGACCCTACCTTGTCATCGCATCACAACCCCTCGCTTTGTATCTTGGATTTCTCCGTGCCCATGCGTAGTGAAGACGCTGGCGGCGCCGCCCCTGCCTAAGAATTAGTTGAAATGTTCGTTTAAAAAATATCAATGGAACTCAATCGACAGGATGTGTTTAGCAAAAGGCGTTTCCTCACCCAGGCAACGCCATACCATTTCGAGGAGGTAGCTGCTGACCTCCGTGCCCGGGGCGCCACCGCGACAACAGGCAGCAGTGTGAGGGCGCGGGGTGGTCGGCCATGGGCAGATCTGCTGATGTGCTGCACGCCTGCTTCACGATCCCGAGGATCCCACTACCGGAGGAGAAGCCAGAGTAGAAGCTGAAGGGCGGAGGCAGCATGCCGGAGAAACAGGAGGAGAAGTTGAAGGGCGGAGGAAGCATGCCGGCATGGGTGGCCGCGAGAGGCGAGGCGGACAAGCGGCGCTCGTGAGTCGGGAGAATCTGAGCATAGAAGAAGGTAGGGTTTCCACAGTTTTTATTCAAAGGATGTTGTATCTCGGCCGTTCGTTTTGAGATCCAATGGTTAAGGGGGTGTTTGGTTCCCACTCCTAAAGTTTAGCCACTAAAGTTTAGTGGAGGTGACTTTAGTGATAGTGTTAAAAGTGACAAAAAGTAGGGGTGTTTGGAACTTTAGGCCGGGCCGGGCCTAAGCTGACTTGCGCATCAAAACAAGGCTGGGCCTAAGCTGACTCGTTATCTAGCCTAGCCTTATTCATGGGTCATTCTTCACTGACTTTCATAACAAAGATGAGGGCAACTGGCCATATTATTAGCAAATTGGAGAAATTAACAACTTCAGATATTGTGGACAAAGATATATCTAATTATGAACATTATAAAGTCCAAAGATTAGAAAATGTTAAGTCAACAAAAGTAATTGTTAAAATGCCTATCATGGATCAGCTGTCACGTCGGTCATTTTTATTTTATTTTTAATTTTTTTAAAATATATATTTATACACATACACATACACATTTGGTTAACATTTTTTTTATCAGTCGTCAGGGTAAATGGTCGACCGAGTATTCTAACTGAGAAATGTAGTTGCCGCCTACCTCAACCTTTATAGCATATCTGGTAGTGGTGCTTGCTCTATTGGCAAGGTGGGACAAATGTCCATGTCTTGCGCAATTACTGTAGCAAAAATACAGAGTACATATTGCTATTGGCGCCGCGGCCCAATAACATAGACGTGGCCCAAAGCAGGTCCTGGAGTTTGGGACCTGAGAGAGTTTGCTCACGTATGTCTGTTTCAATGGGCTGCAAGTGTACATTTACATACTTTTCTTTCCCATGTTTTTGTTTCAAAATTTATCTTCCAAAGTAGATAATGAAAATTTAAATAAATATCCCTCACCATTTTTTAAATTACAGCATGACGGTAAGTTCATCATACCTCAGGGGGATTTCAACCACGGTGGCTCGCCCAGTGGCGCTCGGCTTCACCGAACGGAGCGGCTAGGGACTTCCTGCATCCCAAATTGGTATGCGCCGTGGCTCTAGTGTGCTCGAACAAGCGCACTCAAGACACAAGTCGAGGTTACGGGCCCTTCTAGCGCCCTGCCCGCGGTGTCAGACTTGGTCCACCGGCGGACGGCGTCGATCTCGCATGGATAGGGGGGCTTAAGGCATCTAGGGCTCGTCCGAGTGGCCAGGGGCTTTGGGAGGTCTCCCAGTTGCTCCAGGGTCCATCGATTTGGCTTGAGCAGGCTCCATTCGTCGGGAACGCCTTTGGGTCTCCACCACGGCATGGCCATGGCGGCGGTCTTGCAGAGCACGTGGGCGCCGCTGTGCTGCGTGGCCAAGGCAACCGGGGGTGTGTGGAGGTCTGTTAACTAGCCAAGGGGGTTAGGTAGGTCAAGTCGGTGCTCCATGGCCGTTTGTTTTGGACAGCGGGGTCTCGGGTCGTCGGGAACGTGGTGTGAGTGCGTGCGTCCATCGGGCTAAGCCGGCGACGGGTTCACGTACTCCCAAGTTGGGAACGTGGCCACCGCCACCGGCGAGGTCGGCTCTGGAGCTTGAGCGGATCGAGGGGCGGTACCTTGCGCTCGGAGAAGGAAGGCTACTGGTGCAGTGTCGATTTGAGGTCGTGTAGCTCCGGTCGTCGTGCCGTGCAATGCCGTGCAGCGCATCGCCTCGTCGTCGACGTCGTCGACGAAGCTCCATGGTGAGCTCCGGCGGCTTCCTTGCTTCGTCGGCTTCGGTCCTTCTCCTTCCCTCCTCTGCTCCGCTTCTCCTTCTCACGGCCCGTGCGTTGCATGTGGTGGGTGGATGCATGGTTGTGCCGTGAGGCGGCGACGAGGGTTGGGAAACCCTAGCGGCTTGGCAGGGGGGCCTCTTATAGCTGTGCATCCATGGCGCGGATGGAGCTCCCGATCCGATGGCCAGGGGCGCGGGTTGCTAATCCAAAGGCTCGGGGTTCGTCTTGGGCGCCAAGAAGAAGGGGAACACGCGGGCGACAAGGTGGGGGACAGGGTCATGCGCCTCGCGTGCCTGTGTCAGGGCCGTTGGAGCCTTGCCGGTTTGCCAGCTGCGCTCCGCAGGCGTGAGGGCGAATGCATATGGCGGGAGGAGGGGGATGACGACGCGGGCCCGCTCGTCAGTCAGTGTGAGGGGTGGAGGCGAGGAGAGGCGCGAGTGAGCGGGCCGGCTGTGCGTGTGCGGCCTTCGCGCGGTTGATGGGCCAAGGCGCTGGACGTGGGCTGCGGTGCGGTTGCGGGCTGGCCCGAGCAGCGCGTGGGTGCGGGGAAAAGAAAATGGGCAGGCTGAGCTGGGCTTGATCCAGTGGCGGTCAGTTGGCCTGTTGTTTTCCCTTTTCCTTTATGTCTCTTTTATTTATTGGTTATTAGTTGATGTATACAAGCATATGGACTGGTATGTATATGTGTTTATGTGTATTTGCATATCCACACATGTATATATGCACATATCTATACATACATGTAGGTGTGTTTCATCCATCCACAAGTTTGTATTAACCAAGCATGTCAAAAGAACTTAAGAACCAAATCAAGCAAGGAGATTATTATGACATGAGATTATTGTTAGTGCTAGATACTTAAGAAACTCTAGGGCTAGGTGCTAATTAACTAAAGAAGACTAGGTTAAACATAACATCCATGAAAGTATAAGTAGAAGTTTAAAGAAAAATTTTGTAGTTAGTACTTTTCAAGTGTGTAAATTTTCGGGGTGTTACACAAACAAACAATAAAACTATTTATATGGAGTGTGAAAAACAACAGAAAATCAGCCACCTAAAATATATGAGAAGTGACAATGAATATATAGGTCGTTTTTGAGTGCGTGTTTCATGAGAATCTAGCGCTCAGCGGGCCAAAGTAGTGTTAATGGCCTATACAAATATATAAGTAGTGGTAGAGGAGAGGCACATGACAAGATAACGCAAGCACAACATTTAGACTCTGTTTGGATTTATATTTGCTAATAGTTAGCTAGCTACTCATATATAATATTTTTTTTAGAAATCAGGAAGGAGCCAGAGGCTCCTAATACAAATTTATTTAAACAAAACTCAGAGTAAAAGCTAGCTAGGGACAAAAACAAACAAAAGTTGAAAGGAGTAAGCAAGCAAAGCCCGATCGAGAAGGGAATCAGGGTACAGAGAAGGAGAGAAAGAAAGCATAAAAAATTACATTTTGTTAGATAAAGGATAGAAACTATGCGGCTTCATCTACCCATAGGTAGAATCAGGTCAAATTATTACAACAAGAAAATTAAAAAGAAAGAAGCTGACGGAAAAATTACATCCCCAACAAGGAGCTCGAGTAGTCCTACGCGACAAATAGACTTGCTCCGTGATGTCAACTCCACTAGAATAAAATCACCAACGTGATGACAACTCCACTAAAATAAGATCACCAGCGTCAAGATAAAGCCGCTAAAAATACGTTTGTCAGACCTAAAAAAGTACTGAAAACGTTGGACACCGACCACCATTGAAGACTGGATGTTTTTTCTAAGGCAACAGCACAAAGCACTTGGTGCAGATGCAAGTCTGTCCACCAAAAGTGAGCTGTTACGCCATCGAGCATCACCTCCGTCTTGAGCTGCACAACAAGGTAACACCTGGTAGGAAATCCTGGCCCTGACGAACAATAACTTCGACGACGCGCCAGCTGCGCCACCACCGCTGGCCCGGAGAAACTAGGCTAGGTTTTCACCCAGTTATTGAACACCCACGGGCGCTACAGCTTCAGCGATGCCTTCAACAAGATGCGAGGCACGGTGAGTGCCACCGCCGCCGGCCCGACGTAAGATGCTAGACAGGGTTTTCACCCAAACTGCCGCCCCGTGAATCGGCTGCCGGACGTTGGAACAGGTCGCCATCCAGATCATCCGCCGCAGAGGAGGACGATGTTGGCGGCCAGATCCAGATCTGGCCGCCGTCACCCAAGAAGCCCCACCGCAGGCGCTGCCCACACGGCTGCACCAGGTCCGGAGACACCTGAACCGCCCGCCGGAGAACCGGATCCACCCACATGGTCGACCGCCGCAACCGCCAATGGAGATAGGTGAGAGGAGGGAATGACTGTTGGAGAGCGAGGGATGACGAGAAGGGAGAAAGGATGGGACTGAGGAAGGGAAGCGGGTCGCCGCCGCCGCAAGCCGGGGGAGGAGCGGCGACGGCGGCCGGGGTGGCGAGAGGCTCCGAGGGGCGGCGGCGGCGGGATCCCCGTGTCCCCTCGGAGAGGACGCAGGGGTCAGTCCGTGTACCACCGTTTGTTCCACCTGCCTTTGTATCCAATAATATGAGAGCTGATCTATGGTTCTAAGAGAAGAGTGATTCTAGCTTTCGATCTATGCAGCAGAAAGAGTGACTCCACTGTAATGTACCTTTTGCAATCTGTCACAGAAGGATTTTTGTTTGTGAAAATGACATCATTATTTGTTGATCATCTAAATAATATGGCTAGAGCTCTTGTAAAAGTCAGAGTTACTGGGCTAGATGAAATCCCTTGGTTTTTTAATTTCTCTGAAGGTGAAACTCCAGAATCTGATAGCTGGACTGTCCAATGTGAAATCATTTCTGCAAACACGATTGATGCTCCTCCACAGGATGAAGACCTCCCTCCAGTTGACCCTGATGATCTTGATCCAAATCAATTTGACTTCTTTGGATTTGGGCAGCCAGGACAGGGTCCCCCACCCCCACCAGATGGACCTGATGGTCACTTCCAACCAGATCAGCAAAATGCAGGGCAAGAAAATGAACATGAAGCAGTTCCTTTGCTAGTTCCAATTCAGCAAGCACAAGATGAAGCTATTGCTGAGGATGTTGTGTTGCCAGAGGAAGAAATCATCCAGGTCAACAATCCAAATATTGATGATGGGCTTGTAGCTGTAGATGATATCGAGTACGTTTTAGCTATGGATGATGACACTGATACAGATTCTGATGTGCACCCAACTCCTCCTGTTGAGATAGTTGATTTTCCTGATTTCAATAACCTACAACCTCTTATCCCTGAAGAAATACAAGAAGAGGATCTTTTGGGTTGGATTAATGGAGAGGATCAGGAAAATATAGTGGACCAGCAAATTAAAAACAACTCACCTGTTGTGGAACCTCTCCCTGTTCAGCATCCTGACCAACATGGACTAGATATGCAAGATTATATGCCTAATCTGCTGGAAGGAAACTTTGATGAAAATAATAATCATGTTCACTTGGGCTTTGTCCACACCTTCACTCCTCCCATTCCATCTGAACTCATGCAGTCAGTACTTGGGTAAAAAAAACAAAAGGAGTTTTTGGAAGATTTCTCCTCTGGCCCCAACCCAATGGCCTTTATATGTTGGGCCAAGTATTTTGATAATCTGGACGCGAGTCAAAAATCTGTAAAAATCCCCACTCCCTGGATGGATTTCTTCACTTTACACATGCTCAAGCAAGGCTCTTATGATTGGGCTAAAGCCTTTCTAAGCTCTCAGGCCTGGACCATAATGCAACAGCATTTTGATAGTAAGTCCTCCTACACTTTCTCCATTCCTTCAAAAAAACCATCTGTGGTAATAACTGACATTACTTGTCCAGAATCTGTCTCTTTGTCAGATACTACTGCCTCATCTTCCTCAATTGTCCCTGTCTTCCCTGAGGAGCAGTCCACCCCATCTCCTGACTCAACAACCCACAAGACACCTTCCAAAGGAAAAAGAGGTAAGCTGATTCCAATCTCAGTAGCTGATTTAAGAAGAAGTTCTCGGCTACATGCACAAAACAAAGGATTTAAATCTCCTACATATAAAGATAAAAAATGTTGTTTGGGTTGCTCAACAAAACCTCCTGTTGTCTACTTCTGTAGTTCGAGATCTGGGGAATGCCTTTTGCAATGTGGATGCCTCCATGCTCTCCGATGCTAATCTTAGTGTCAAACCCAAGAAGGGTGCTGTCAACAAAAAGCAAAAGACAACTAAAGAATCTGAAGCTGGCCCATCGAGGAAGCCTTCCGGAGCGCCAAAGAAGACCAAGCCTACCCGAGATGCTAATGCTCAGGGCCCAGGAGATGGCCCTTCTCAGGATGCTTAGAACTGATGTTATCTCAGTTCTCTTCTCTCTTTTGATTTTTTTAGCTATAAATGGATGTAAAAAATTGGAATATTTTGTCTTGGAATGTTCGTGGATTGAACTCTGAAAAGAAATGGAATGCTATCCGGGATCGTTTGAGTACTGTTAGCTTTGACATTTTGTGTTTGCAAGAAACCAAGAGAGAAATCTTAAACCTCTCTTATATAAGAAATTTTTGTGACCCTCTTTTTGATTCCTTTGTTGTTCTTCCCTCTGTGGGTGCCTCAGGTGGTACTGTGATCATTTGGAAAAGTTCAGTTCTAACAGGCAATATGATTTTCCAGAATTCATATGCTACCTCTGTTGAATTTACATCCCTCCATAATAATGAAAGCTGGATCCTGACAAACGTCTATGCTCCCTGTACCCCGCAGGGCAAAAGAGATTTTATTCATTGGTTTAAACACATCCAAATGCCAGCTCATGTGGATTGGATTATAATTGGCGATTTCAATCTTTATAGACATCCTGAAGATAGGAATAGGGAAGGAGCAGATCATGCTGAAATGTACCTTTTTAATGAGGCTATAAGTGATCTGGGCCTCACTGAGTTACCTCTCAAAGGCAAACGTTTTACATGGAGTAATAAGCAACATCCCCTCTCTTAGAGAGATTAGACTGGTTTTTCACCTCCACTAGTTGGACTCTCAACTATCCTACCACCAATGTGTCTACTCTTACTGCTGAAACTTCTGATCACGTGCCTTGCCTCATATCCATATCCACTTCTATTCACAAATCTCATATTTTTAGATTTGAAAATTATTGGATGCATCATGAGAGCTTTTTGGATCAAGTCAATTTGGCTGGCATAGTGATTTTCTTTTTTCAGATGCTGCTAAGCTTGTGTCTGCAAAATTTAAAAACCTTAGAAAAGTGTTAAAGCATTGGAAACTAACTCTCTCCAATCTCAAGCAAAACATCACAAATGTCAAGCTAACACTTGACTTCATTAATCTCTTGGAGGATTTCAGAGACTTATCACTTACATAATGGAACTTTAGAGTTATTCTGGAGGATAAGCTTATCTCTCTCCTTAAGCAACAGAGGACCTATTGGAAGCAAAGAGGGTCTATAAAGTGGGCTACCCTTGGGGATGCCAATACCAAATTTTTTCATGCTCATGCCATGAGCAGGTATAGAAGGAATTTAATTACACAACTTTTTGATGATCAAGATCAGCCTGTTTACAGCCATGAAGCAAAAGCAGCCCTCATTTGGAATTCCTTCAAGGAAAGACTTGGCACAAGTAATTTTACAGGCTTGTTTTTTGATCTTCCTCATCTTCTGGACAATTTTGTGGATCTTTCAAGTCTCATAGCTCCTTTCACTCATGAGGAAATAGATAATGTAGTCAAGAATGTTGGAGTTGTTCCAAATTCACTCCAGGATATAGGTCGGGCTTCTGATGGAGCGGAGCGGAGCGGAGGCCCGCCCATCAAGTCTCGCCCCTGTGGTCGGGGGGTGTGGGGGCGGAGCCCCCGCGGTACGGTACGGTATATATACCCTTGCTAGGGTTTCGTGGAGACTTGATTCTCTTGTAAGCCGTCATAGGCGTGTAACCCAAACTCTTGAGATAGTGAGATTGTTGCTGGCTAGTGCCTGTGGTTTTTCCCCTTCACATCGAAGGGGGTTTCCACGTTAAATCGTGTGTCTCCTCTGTGGCTTGATTCTTTACTTCATATTCCTATACGTCGTCCATAACAAGTGGTACCGGAGCTTTGGTTGCTGTTAGGGTTCATGACGACGTCGATGAAGTTCGATCTTCCGCTGCTGAACTACGACACGCGGTTCTCGCTTTGGCAAGTCAAGATGTGGGGGATTCTGGCGCAGACTCATGACTATGATGAGGCGCTGGATAGTTTCGGAAAGAGGAAGGCCGAGTGGACTCCAGAAGAGACCCGCAAGGATCAGAAGGCGCTCGCCCTAATTTAGTTGCATCTTCATAATGATATTTTGCAGGAGTGTCTGAAAGAGAAAACTGTTGCAGAACTATGGCTGAAACTGGAATCGATCTGTATGTCCAAGGATCTAACCAGTAAGATGCAGATGAAGATGAAGTTGTTCACCCTGAAGATGAAGGAGGAGGATTCTGTGATGAGCCACATCACTGAATTCAAGAAGATCGTCGCCGACCTAGTGTCGATGGAGGTGAAGTTGATGATGAGGACTTAGGTCTTTTACTGCTATGTTCTTTGCCAAATTCGTATGCAAATTTTCGTGACACCATACTTTTGAGCCGTGATGAACTAACCCTAAAGGAAGTTTATGAGGCTCTCCAGTCTAGGGAGAAGATGAGAGGCATGGTGCAGAATGACGGGACGTCGTCCTCCAAGGGCGATGCTTTGCATGTGAGAGGCAGAACTGAAAATAGATCCTCCAATGATAGCAATGATGGAAGAAAGAACTACGAAAGGAGAGGCCGTTCAAAGTCCAAGCCGCATGGTAATAAAAAGTTTTGTGTTTATTGCAAGCCGACAAATCATAATGTTGAGGATTGCAGAAAAGTACAGAATAAGGATAAGAGGAAAAACAAGTCGCCTGGTAAGGTCTCTGTTGCTGCTGCTGCGTCTGATGATGATTCTGGAGATTGTCTGATAGTATTTGCTGGTTGTGTTGCTGGTCATGATGAATGGATTCTCGATTCCGCATGTTCATTTCATATTTGCACTAACAAAAATTGGTTTAGCTCGTATAAGCCTGTGCAGAAAGGGGATGTTGTGCGGATGGGAGATGATAACCCGTGTGACATTGTGGGGATTGGATCAGTTCAGATCAAGACTGATGATGGCATGACACGCACGCTGAAAAACGTCAGGTATATACCAGGGATGTCCAGAAATCTTATCTCATTGAGCACGTTTGATGCAGAAGGTTACAAATATTCCGGTTCAGATGGCGTTCTGAAGGTATCAAAAGGTTCTCTTGTTTGCTTGAAAGGTGATCTTAATTCTGCAAAGTTATATGTCCTTAGAGGGTGTACTTTACCTGGTTCTGATTCCGCTGTTGCTGCTGTTACTAATGATGAACCTAGTAAAACTAACCTTTGGCATATGTGTTTGGGACATATGAGTCACCATGGTATAGCAGAATTGATGAAGAGAAACCTGCTGGATGGCTGCACTTCGAGTAAAATAAAGTTTTGTGAGCATTGTATTTTCGGGAAGCATAAAAGGGTACAGTTCAACACTTCTGTTCACACCACTAAAGGTACTCTTGATTATGTTCATGCTGATTTATGGGGCCCTTCCCGTAAGTCCTCACTTGGTGGTGCTCGTTGCATGCTTACAATTATTGATGATTACTCTAGAAGGGTTTGGCCTTATTTTCTGAAACAGAAAGATGATACTTTTGCTGTTTTTAAGGACTGGAAAGTAATGATAGAAAGGCAAACTGAAAGGAAGGTAAAATTATTTCATACTGATAATGGTGGAGAATTTTGTTCGCGTGAATTTAATGATTATTGCAGATCGGAAGACATCGTTAGACATCACACCATACCCCATACTCCACAACAGAATGGTGTGGCCGAACGCATGAACAGAACCATCATATCCAAGGCCCGTTGCATGCTGTCTAATGCCAGGATGAGCAAGCATTTTTGGGCTGAAGCTGCTAATACTGCCTGTTACTTGATAAACAGGTCGCCTTCTATTCCACTAAATAAAAGAACTCCCATTGAGGTATGGTCTGGTACGCCTGCTGATTATTCACAGTTGAAAATTTTTGGATGCACTGCCTATGCTCATGTTGATAATGGAAAATTAGAGCCTAGAGCTGTTAAGTGTCTTTTCCTTGGTTATAGTTCGGGAGTCAAAGGCTATAAATTGTGGAATCCTGAAATAGGAAAGACTTTTATGAGCAGGAGTATTGTTTTCAATGAATCTGTGATGTTTACTGACAGTTTGCCCTCAGATCATGTTCCAGAAAAAGAGCTGCAGCGTATGCGCATGCAGGTGAAGCATGTTAATGATGATACAGGTGTGCAGGTGGAGCCTGTTGATGAGCATGGTGACCATGATAATGATGTTGCTGAGGATGATGCTCATGATGATGTTCAGCAAACTCCTCCCATTTTGTAGTTAGAGGAGGATTTACCTATTGCTCAACGCAAGTCAAAAAGGACAATTGCACCTCCTAAGCGTCTTATTGAAGAGTGTAATTTGTCTTACTATGCTTTGAGTTATGCTGAACAGGTGGAGAATGTTCATGAGCCAGCAACCTATAAAGAAGCTATTCGTTGTGGTGATACTGAGAATTGGATTTCTGCTATGCATGAGGAGATGCAGTCTCTTGAGAAGAACAGTACATGGGAGATTGTACCTTTGCCTAAGAATAAGAAGACCATCAGCTGCAAATGGATCTTCAAGAGAAAGGAGGGTTTATCTCCAAGTGAGCCTCCAAAGTATAAGGCAAGGTTAGTGGCTAAAGGCTACAGTCAAATTCCAGCTGTTGACTACAATGATGTGTTCTCTCCAGTGGTAAAACATAGTTCAATTCGTATTTTCCTTAGTATTGTTTCTTCACATGATCTCGAGCTTGAGCAGTTAGATGTGAAGACTGCGTTTTTGCATGGAGAGCTTGAGGAGGACATATACATGGACCAACCAGAAGGGTTCATAGTGCATGGCAAGGAAAATATGTGTGCAAGTTGAAGAAATCCTTGTATGGGTTGAAACAGTCCCCTCGTCAGTGGAACAAGAGGTTTCATTCATTTATATTAGCACACAGTTTTAAAAGATCTAAGTATGATAGCTGTGTTTACATCAAGCATGTTAATGGATCACCTATATATTTGCTGTTATATGTTGATGATATACTAATTGCTGCTAAGAGTAAGATTGAAATCACTAAGTTAAAGAAGCTATTGAGTAGTGGTTTTGATATGAAAGATCTTGGTAGTGCTAAGAAAATTCTTGGTATGGAAATTAGTAGAGACAGAAAATATGGTTTGCTATTTCTTAGTCAACAAAATTATATCAAGAAAGTTCTTCAGCGTTTCAACATGCAAAATGCTAAGGCTGTTGGTACCCCTATTGCACCTCACTTTAAGTTGTCAGTTGCTCAGTGTCCTAGTACAGATGCAGAGATTGAATACATGTCAAGGGTTCCTTATTCTAGTGCTGTTGGGTCTTTGATGTATGCTATGGTTTGCTTTCGTCCAGATTTGTCATATGCTATGAGTCTTGTTAGCAGATATATGTCTAATCCTGGCAAAGAACATTGGAGAGCAGTTCAGTGGATTTTCAGGTACCTTAGAGGCACAGCAGATTCCTGTTTAAAGTTTGAAAGAACTGATAAGGGTCTTATTGGCTATGTGGATTCTGATTATGCTGCTGATCTAGACAGGCGAAGATCACTTACAGGTTATGTGTTTACTGTTGACAGTTGTGTTGTGAGTTAGAGGGCTACTTTACAGTCAGTTGTTGCTTTGTCTACTACTGAAGCAGAATATATGACTATTTGTGAAGCGTGCAAAGAATTAATTTGGCTGAAAGGTTTGTAAGCGAGCTTTGTGGAGTTGAATCTTGCATAAGTTTGCACTGTGACAGTCAGAGTGCAATTTACCTCAATAAAGATCAGATGTTCCATGAGAGAACTAAGCACATAGATATCAAGTATCATTTTGTGCGTGATGTGATTGAAGAAGGTAAGCTGAAGGTATGCAAGATTAGTACTCATGATAATCCTGCTGATATGATGACAAAGCCTGTTCCTGTTGCTAAGTTTGAGCTGTGCTCAAACTTAGTTGGTTTAATTGGATAGTCCAAGAGACTATTGTTGGCACCGGTGGTTTTT
This sequence comes from Microstegium vimineum, assembly GCA_022036555.1. Classification (NCBI taxonomy): domain Eukaryota; kingdom Viridiplantae; phylum Streptophyta; class Magnoliopsida; order Poales; family Poaceae; genus Microstegium; species Microstegium vimineum. The sequence goes on from CM039133.1 coordinate 9,369,270, forward strand.
TTATCTTTGTTATGTTCAGGATGAAGGGTTGATTTATGATACAAGATGAATTTGTCTCAAGGTGGAGTTTGTTGGAGTTGTTCCAAATTCACTCCAGGATATAGGCCGGGCTTCTGACGGAGTGGAGGCCCGCCCATTAGGTCTTGCCCCTGTGGTTAGGGGGTGGGGGGGGCGGAGCCCCCCGCGGTACGGTACGGTATATATACCCTTGCTAGGGTTTCATGGAGACTTGATTCTCTTGTAAGCCGCCATAGGCGTGTAACCAAACTCTTGAGATAGTGAGATTGTTGCTGGCTGGTGCCCGTGGTTTTTCTCCTTCACATCGAAGGGGTTTTCCACGTTAAATCGTGTGTCTCCTCTGTGGCTTGATTCTTTACTTCATAATCCTATACGTCGTCCATAACAAAGAATCTTCCCTCTGACAAGTCACCATGCCCTGATGGTTTTAACACTGACTTCATGAAAAAATGTTGGCCCTTTATTTGTGAAGATTTTTACTCCTTATGTCAAGCTTTCTTCTCTGAAAATATTTGCTTGCAGAGCATTAATGGCTCCTATATAACCCTTATTCCTAAGAAGGATGATCCTCTAAAAGTCTCTGACTACAGACCAATTTCTCTGCTGAACAACTCTGCCAAACTGCTCACTAAGCTCTTATCAAATAGGTTACAACCTTTGCTAACTTCTCTGATTCATAAGAACCAATATGGGTTTGTTAAAAATAGAACTATTCAAGATTGTGTGGCATGGGCGCTTGAATATCTCCATATGTGTCATCAATCAAAAAAGGAGATCATAATCCTCAAATTAGATTTTGAGAAAGCCTTTGATAAAGTTGAACATGGTTTAATGTTACAAATGATGGAGCACAAAGGCTTCCCTTCAAAGTGGCTCAAGTGGATGACGCTTATCTTCAACTCAGGCACATCTTCTGTCCTTTTGAATGGGGTTCCAGGAAAAGTTTTTCATTGCAGAAGGGGTGTTAGGCAAGGAGATCCTCTTTCACCTTTGCTTTTTGTTCTTTCAGCTGACCTCCTCCAATCTATCCTTAACTCTACCAAAAACAAAAACATTTTGCACCTTCCTTTGCCTCTTTCAAATGACAGTGATTTCCCTATTCTCCAATATGCTGATGATACACTAATCTTTATGCAAGGGGACATTAATCAGCTTCAGTGTCTCAAGGACATCCTCCATTCTTTTGCTGAGTCTACAGGCCTCAAAGTTAATTTTGACAAATCGTTCATGGCTCCTATTAATGTGACTGAAGAAAGGCTAGATATTCTTGCCTCTACCTTGGGTCACTAAACAATCTTTTCCCTTCACTTATTTGGGGCTTCCTCTTAGCATCAATAAACCTTCAGTTGCTCATTTTTGGCCTTTGGTTTCTAAATGTGAAAGAAGATTGGTAAATTTTTCATCCCTTCTTAATGAAGCTGGTAGACTACAACTTGTAAATGCAGTTCTGACTGCCCTGCCCACTTTTACTATGTGCACCTTTCTCTTGCCCAAAGCAGTGCTTAATCAAATTGACAAGTTTAGAAAACATTATCTTTGGAGAGGGTCTGATTTGAACAATAAAAAACCCTCCAAAGCTTCCTGGTCTTTAGTTTGTAAACCAAAAATTGAAGGTGGTCTTGGAGTTATAGACCTAAAAATTCAGAATGAAAGTCTGTTGATGAAGCATCTCCACAAGTTTTTTAATAGGGTTCAGGTGCCATGGGTGCAACTTGTCTAGGATCACCTTTATTCAGGTAATACTCTGCCTATCTCAAATCATTCTTTTAGGGGATCCTTTTGGTGGAAGGACATTTTAAAGCTTTTGAACTCCTTCAAAAAAATGGCCAGGGTAAGTGTACAGGATGGAGTCACCCCTTTTCTTTGGTTTGATATTTGGAATAATAACCCTTGGTACCAAACATATCCTGAACTTTTCTCCTATGCCAAAAATCAACATATTTCCTTAAGAGCTGTTGTCTCCTCTGAGCACTTAGAAAACCTCTTTCATCTTCCCTTATCTGTTGAAGCTTTTGCTCAATTTCAAGTCTGCAGCAATGTTCTCCAATCATTGTCTCTTACAATAGATACAGATATCTGGTCATATGTTTGGGGTACCTCAAGATTTTCACCTAAGCAAGCTTACAAACACCTTATTGGTCATCAACATATTCACATGTCCTATAAGTGGTTATGGACTTCCTCTTGTCAAAATAAAAGGAAACTCTTTTTCTGGCTGATTCTAAGTGACAGGTTAAGCACCAGATCTTTGCTTACTAGACGTGGTATGCACCTTGATGATATTAACTGTGTCTTCTGTACCCTGAATGTTGAGGAGGACCTAATCCATATGCTTTTCCACTGCCCGTTTGCAATGGCTTGCTGGTATTTCCTAAATATTTATATTCCAAACTCTGAAGATGTCACTGATATTCTGGAACGCCTCAGAGATCAGCTAAGGGTCCCTTTCTTTATGGAGATTATTGTTACAATGTGTTGGGCTATTTGGATGATGCGCAATGACATGATTTTCAGAAATCTTGCTCATTCAGTTCAGCGATGCAAGTTTGTATTCAAAAAAGAATTTGCTCTAGTTATTCTTAGAGCAAAGGCAAGCTACTCTCCAACCATTTGTCAATGGCTAGACAACTTTGTGTAATTTTAGCTATCTTGTTTGTAACTTTCTTTGTTTCATGATTGTACCATGTGAAGCTTTGTACTTTCAGGTTTTAATAAATTTCCAGTAGGGGCGTTGCCCCTCCTGTTTCATCAAAAAAAAAATAGCCCAATAGAAGGGAATGAAAATGTCTGAGGGAGAAGTCAACCTTCAGGAATGGTTTCCAAGCTCGAAGGATTTGTGGAGTTGTGAGGTGATTAGCAAAATGGAAATTCACCAGGCCCCAATAACCTTTAGCAAAAAGACAGTAGAAGAGCGAGTACTTTATTGTTTCTTCTGAAGATTGTTGGCAAAGGACACATTAATAATCTTCTAGGCGCATTCCTCTTCTTCTTGTCATATTTCTTGTCCTTAATTATCTTGTCTTTAAGGACAAGCCAAAAGAGTACCTTATATTTTCCTTGACAAGAAAGATCATATCTAATATTAGTTAGCTAACCATTAGCGCACTATCTATTAGGTGGGGATGGTGTTTGGATACACAGCTAATACTATTTAGAGAAGCAAGAACGTTGACAGCACAACGTGTTCCTCGCTGCCACTGATGTCGCTGGCATCCTGACACCGGCCAGCGCGGCGGAGAGGACAAGGCCGTGGCGCACAGCGGCCTCCGCCTCCTGGTTCCACCGCCTAAAATATTCCAGATCGAAGTGACAATGAATAGGTCCTTCGCATGAGAATCCAGCGCTCAGCGGGCCAAAGTTAGTACTATCAGACTTAGATGTATGGCCTATAAACAAATATTACATATGTGGTAGAGGAGAGTGAAGATGACAGAAGCACAAGACTTAAAATCCAAATTGTAATTGTCTTCTTCTCCTGCAAGGAATGAGAAAAATGTTGCAATTATATATAGATATGTACGATTGGAAATACATTTAAAATAAGTTTAGACCAAGTGTTTTACCTCAAGTACTGGCTGAGTCTTACTAGGACATGTATCTTGCCGACTATGTAATAATGAACATATAGGTGGCAACGAAGGATAAGTTCAGTTGTTGCACATGTTACATGTATGGGCCTTGCTATAAGATAGATGCAACCATTATTCTATAGGAGGCTAAGATTTTAAATAAATCTTAGCCCTTGATTTCTGAAGTGCATGCAATAATTAAGTAATTATTAATTAATTAAAATATTTGAAAAATAAAACAAAAAAGAAACAAATAACTAGCAAATGTGTACATGATATCTATTTCAGCTCGTTTCTTGCCATATACGAGTGCACGTGTAGATCATGAGCATATATGCATGCAGCAGCGCCATACTCCAAAACCGGTGTAGTTGCCTAGCTTATTGTGCCTGTGCCAGACGTACATGCACATGAAGACATCACATAAACATACATTTACAAAATACTAAGTCATAAAAACACTAATGTTGGGATTAAAAAAATAATTTAGACACCAACACATTCCATTTTTTTAAAACAAACAACTAAAAGATACCTCTACTTTTGTTACAGTTGTAAAAAAACAGGTCCTACTAATTCAAGGTAAATTGATCCCTATTAAACTCGCTGCAGTGAGCCCCCTCTCACTTTTCGTGTAACATGATCTTTTATTAAGTATATGGCTGATACGTTCCTATTGTGTAGGAAAAAGAAAGAAAAGGGAAGCACATCTATACCTATTAGTCCAGGGCCAACAACAAGAAAAATGGCAGCTTTTACTTGTAGTCCTGTCGGTCTAGCTTAGGACCTACAATATGGAGCGAGGGAGAGGGGGCTCCCGGCGTGACGCCGTGCGAGGGAGAGATCAAGGCGGCGGCAGCGGCTAGTGCGAGAGCGAGAGTGTGGTGCCTTAGTTTTGGGGGCGCTGACGACTTCGGCATGGGGTCTGGGGGTAGGGGTGAGGGGCAGGGATGAGAGAATTGTTCGCAATGACCATACTGTCTTTGGACGAATAAAATCAACCAAAATGACTATCTTTTGTAGGCGTTAGGAGGTGTTGCGAGATGCCTCCCCAACTATATATTATAAAAAGATCTCATGATTTTAACCATAATCTCCTGTTCTTAGGATGCATGATTCATTTCAGAGTAAGTCTCCACCCTATCGTCTAGTAATTTTTTTGGATCACCAATTCCCAGTGATGCCGTTAATATAGACACCAACCTACTATTTGCAAGATAAACTGAGTATTGACACGTTGTCACAACAAGCTCAGCACAAAATTATAAATTCTGCTGGCCATCAATATAGATCACACCAACATTTCCAAAAACCGCCTATTTCGTATTGCAAAGTACTTGTAACGTATCGATATACCCAGGTTTCATATAATATAATTCTACCAATTCGCCCTTTGCATGTGCATGCATGCAGTTCGTTTTATCTATCAGATTCTCCGAGTGCCAATCCAACCTACAAATCATTTTGGTAGGGAATTTAACACTATTTTGATTGTATGTGTGCCACGTATCTATATATTCAGAAAACAGAAGTACATGTGAAGATCCATATATAATATCTGTCATTATTGTGTCGTTCTCGATGACAACATTGCAATCCAGAAATGATGGTGCTTGCATCATACGCAGATTATTACATATTAGACTAATCAACCACACATATTAGAAGGAAATGATTCTTTTGATCACCGGTTAATTAGAACACAAAGAGTAAGAGGTTTATTTATAAAATGGCCGCGTGCGACTCGTGCAGGCATTATTTAAGACATCCCCTCATATTTGGATAAAAAAAGATAATTATTATAAAATGGACGTGTGACTTGCCGAATTAAGAGTTCATTCATAGATGTAATTTGTTTTGAAGTTAATATTTAAACTATGTATTAAAAAATTAGTATGGAAATGACAAATTTCAGCTAAAATAAAGGCAATTTTGTATGAAGTTTAAATAAAAAATAATTTTGAATCTCAACTTTTATATACTAATCCATCAACTCATGCTCTCGCACGTGTTAGAGTTTTAGAAGATATAAGTATTAAGAACTCTATAATAATCTCTTTATTCTAAATTATAAGACATTTTAACTTTTCTAAATATATTATTTTTACTATGTATCTATGCAGTATATCTACATGTATAGCAAAATCTGTGTATTTGATATTTGGAAGCTCAAAACATCTTATGATTTGAAATGGATGGAATACATTTGACTAATAAAGAATTACTTATATTAATATGTATATTTTTTCTTCATTTGTTTTATTACATTATAAATATAGTAGATACCATGTATATACCTAATTATCTTAAATCTATTAATTATATTTTTTTCAAGGAATCAATCAATATATTTTTTATTCTTTTGGTGTGGAGCCTTTACTTTAAATATGCAGTTACTATGAAACTTTACCATTAATCACTTGTTGCATCATATATCTTATGAAGTCATTAATCTAAATTTTATTCTTATCGACTGCTACAATTGTTTTCTCTTCTTTAAGTTAAAATTCCCATGGTTATTGTATATGTCATTAACTCTCTTTTTGCACTTTTTAAAAATAAGAATTTTAGGTCATATAATATGTTCTTGAGTACTAAAATAGCATCAACCATTGTTTGAAACATACACAATATCTTATTAGTCACTACAACATCAAGTAAGATCTTAGATATGATAGTAGTTCTAGTCTCAATATAATTTTAATACTTAAACCTTATAATGACCGACTGTCTACTCTAAGGTATTCTTAATAAAGGTCAGAACAACATAGAAATAAGTGTTCTCCCACACTTCTCATGATGATTGAATTTTACTATCAAGGAATTATATTTGTAGTTAAGATTATACTACTGTCGGTGTTATGACCCGGGGGTCAAGACCACCAACTAGTAAATTTGTATATTGCGTGCTCCCTCTCCCAGATGTGATGCAAGATGGACACAAGATTTATCCTGGTTCGGGCAAAGAAGACCCTACGTCCAGCGGGGGGGGGGGGGGGGAGGATGACTTGTATTATCTCGCACCCAAAGTGCTCGTACAGGGGGGTACAAGCTAAGTTACACGGGGTTTCTCAGAGTGAGCTGTGATCTAGGGCTAGCAGGGCTACCCTAGGTGGTTGGTTGGTTGCCCGAGGGGTCGATCGAGCAATGGGATGTATGGAATGTGAGTATGGAGTCGTCTGAAAGTCCCGGGATTCGGCCGGAAAGGATCGGAATCGGAGGAAGATCCCGATCCTCTACCTCGGCATCCCCTTTTATAGACCAAGGGGAGGCCCGAGGGTACAGGGTCCTAAACTGTTGTGGCATGGGCGGCATCTCCGCGGCACAGTGCTGGCGAAGGGACGTCAATCACTGTGGCGGTATGGTCTTCCCACTCTTCTGGCGCTCCGGGACGTGGTGGTAGTAGAAGTCGTCGCGGCACGTCGCTGCACAGCTCCCGCAGGCGGGCACGAATCCCACAGCTGAAGCGGGACAGGGCGGATGGGACGGGCCCCATACCGGAGTTGTTGGAGAGAGGGGTCGAGCCCCCCGGTCGAGGGGTGAGGTCGAGACCGGGGTAACCTTGTCGTATTCCCGAAGGTGTCGTTGAGGGTTGTACTGTTCATGTCTCGAGGGGTACTTCTGGAGTCCGTACTCGCAACGTGGCGACAGTGGCAGCACAGTTGACGGAGGTCCGGGTGATGGCGATGAGCTGATGGATTTGACAGCGGTCGCGGGCGCCCATGGTGTTAGGCAGATTTACTTTAACCCATGCCGGGAGCAGTTGGGTCGATCGAGCTTCCCGTTGAGGGGTCGTTCGTTTGACCTCTTTCCGTCACTCGTTGTCGAGGTAGGGTCGGAGGGGTCGTTCGTTCGGCCCCTCGTCCGTCATTCGGCGTCGAGGTGGAGGTGGAGGGGTCGTTCATTCGGCCCCTCGTCCGCCATTCGGCGTCGAGGTGGAGGTGGAGGGGTCGTTCGTTCGGCCCCTCGTCCGTCTCTTTCCCGAAGCGGGCCGGCCCACGACTGGTTGGTATAGCCGGTACAGGGGGCCTTTGTGTGATGGACCTTTCTTTACTGACTCGAGCGGTGGGCTGGCCCCTGCCTTAAAAATGGTTGCTATGTTTAGCGTTAAATTATCGAAGGGTTTAGGGTACCCCTTACCTTCGTACCCGACAGTAGCCCCCGAGGCCCCAGAGGAGTGATTGAGAACTCCTTGGGGGCTATGATATGTGTTTTTTTGGAGGGAGTAAGGATTACCCGGAGGTTTTGCCCTTGACCTGCAGGGTTAGTGAGAGGTTCGATTCTCCGTGGGGTGCGCGCGAGCGCACCCCGCGGGGGTAGCCCCCGAGGCCCCAGAGGAGTGATTGAGAACTCCTCTAGGGGCTATGATATGTTGTATCAAGGGATTTTAAGGTTCCCTGGAGGCGTGGCGCCCCACCAAGGGGTCGATTCCGTTTGCCAGGCTATGGGCGTTTCCTTCCCTGAAAAGAGAGGTGTTCGAGGGCGGCTGTCGAACCCTACCGAGGGCCAGCCTTCGCTCCCTCGAGCATAACTGGAGTCGCAGCGCCCCAGCCGAGAGGTCAACTGTGTTTGCCAGGTTATGAGTGTTTTCGACCCTCTTTTGTCGAGGGGTGCTGTGCGTAGTCGGGCCCTCGAGCCCTCGAATGGCTAGGCCTTCACTACCTCATGGCGTCCTTCCCACGGATCCTTGCGTTCGGATTGTGGGGTGAAGAGCATCGTGCTATCCTCGTTAGGACGAGCCCGAAGTCCTCTGTGAGCTGGTGTCGGGCATGAGTCCATTAAAAATGGTGCCCAGTACGGGTAAAAATCCGAGTGAGAACTCGTGCCCCATTCGATAGGGGTCGATTAGCAGCCCGGAGGCGTTCTCATTAAGTAAGACCGCATGGCTTACTAAGCAAGACCGTATGGATTACCAAGGTGCTAACCCCGTTCGATAGGAGTTGGTGGCTCGATGCCTCCCAGCGTAGGGATCCTCAGGTATTCCTCGGTTATGCCTCGGATATGTCCCAGGGGACCTCGAGAGTTCGTTCTCGAGCTAGGGGCACGCGCCAGGCCCCCCCGGGACATCCCTGACTTGCATACTCTAGGGCGGCTGTCGAACCCCGTTCATGGAGCCAGCCTTCGCTCCCTCAAGATTTAGGGGTGGACCTGAGTCCGTTAACCATGGGTCCTTCCTGACCTCAGGTACTCGAGGGCGGCTGTCGAACCCTATGTAAGGGCCAGCCTTCGCTCCCTCAAGATTTGACGGATGGTTCATCATCCGACGCTATCTTCAGAAGGAGGAGTCCTGCCTTGTGGAACGCCGAGGGGAAAAGCAGGTAGTTGTATTGAACTTGAGGACATACCTGTGCCTTTGCCCATTGGGCTTGAGTCCTCGAGGGAGGCTGTCAAACCCTGTGTAAGGGTCAGCCTTTATCCCTTCAAGACTGGGGAGTGGTCTGGAGTTGATAACCCGAGGTCTCCCCAGACCTCGGGCACTCGAGGGGGGCTATCGAGCCCGTTCGTGGGCCGGCCTTTGTCCCCTCGAGATTTTGGGGTGGACCGAAGTCCATAACCCGAGGTCATTTCTGTCCTCGAGTACTGGAGGGTAGCTGTCGAACCCTCTTTTGAGGGCCAGCTCTCGCTGCCTCAAGATTCCTTACCTCCGAAGATAGCGCTTCCAGCCGCGCGCCTTTTTAGGCGATATCCGTTCGGCGCAACAGTTGCAGGCGCAGGGCGGAGTGCGGTGCGGAGCCCGATGATGGGACAGAACGCCTTACCCTGGAGGAATACGAGGAGGCGAAGTATAGGTGCATTAAATGCGGAGATTCACTTGCCTGTTTGATGGATCCGTCCGTTGGCCTCCCGCTTATAAATATCGAAGGTGAGGAGACGGGTGCCTTTTCCGCGCACTTGCCTTCCCTGCCTCCTTGCCATCGCCTTCCCTGCCTCCTTCTCCCCGCCATTGCCTTAGACGCCCTGCGAGCCGGACCTCTGCGCACGCGAGAGAAAGAGAGGGGAGATTGGGAACGTACCTTCCACCCCCAAGCCTGAGCGCATTAGCCTCCTTGACCCCATGGCCAAGTACAGCCTCGTCGGTCCCGATGACTGGCTCGCATCTTCGGTGACCACTGCGCGCCTGGGCGATCTGGTGGAGAGCGGTCTCCTCCGGCCTGTCACCTCGACCGACCGTCCGGAGTGGGTGGTGCCGCCGCCGGATCACGCTGAGCCCAATCCGCCGGCGGGCTACGTAGTGAGCTTCGAGGTTTTCCACCGGGCGGGGCTAGGCGCCCCACCCAGTCGTCTTCTGCGCGCGATCCTCTGCCACTACGGTGTGGAGCTTCAGCACCTCACCCCCAACAGCGTCTGTCATGCGGCGGTCTTCGCCGCCGTGTGCGAAGGCTACCTCGGGATCGAGCCTCATTGGGAGTTGTGGCTCCATCTCTTCGAGGTAAGCATTTTCCATGCGTCGGCCGTCAAGGGCACCCGCAAGATGGCCAGGGTCGGGTGCTGCAGCATCGCCCTCAAGCGATCGGATTACTGGATCCCGGGGAAGCTTTCGTCGAGCCACTCCGGATGGCATTCCGGGTGGTTTTACTTGAGGAACGATGGCAACCTGCTCCCCGCCTACACCGGGAGGACGATCGACGCGCAGCCCGACTGCTGGAGGTACGGGGTCGTGCAGAGGAAGCAGCATCGCCTCACCAACCTGTTGGGCGCGGTCGCGCGTCTGAAGAAGGAGGGACCCACAGCGGCGATCGTCGCGTCGGCCTTCCATTAGCGGAGGGTTGTCCCGCTGATGTCTCGTCCTCTGCGCCTCGACGAGATGTGCCTGGGGGTCGACCTTTCGGGGTGTCGCCTTCTGGGGGACGAGCTACCCCCTGAGAGGGTGGTCTGCCGCGTCCGTCTTTTCTTCGCGGGCGGGGTCGATGTCAAGAATGTCGCCAGGGTCCCCATGAGGCCGGACGAGGGATACGTCGAGCTGGTAAGGCTTCCTTCCTCTGTTAGCGTTTTTGTATTTACCTCGTTCTCCTTCCTTACTTGCAACCTAACTACCTTGCGTTCCCCAGGGGAATGTTACCTTCCGGGACTCGCCGTCGCCGATGAAGGAGGAACGGGGCGACTCCCAGGCGAGGCGCCTCCAGGCCGAGAAGGACAAGAAGGCCAAGGACAAGGCCAAGAAGGACAAGGCCAAGAAGGCCCGGGAGAAGCAGAGAGGGATCAGCGCCGGGCCCGGTAGAGGCGGGACGACCTTCCCGAGGAGGAGTCGCCCTCGGAAGAGGAGGGCGAGGAAGAGGAGGAGAGCAGCGACAGCGATGTCGAGGAGGATTGGAGCGAGGAGGAACAACGGCGCCCGAACAGCAGAGGGCGGCCGTCGGGACCGGAGGAGAGGGGTCGACGTCGAGGTCGGCCCCTACTGTCGAGGCCGAGCCACGGGTGGAGCATCCCGTGGCCCCTCAAGATGAAGCGCCGCCGCAGACGCGCGGGCGGTTGTTGCGATCCCCGTCGGGGGTTCGATCGAGCACACCCCCAGCGCCTGCCGGGTCGAGCGCACGGGCGCCGGGCCCGTCGGCGCAGGAGGAAACCAGCAGGGGGCCGACGGGAGCGTCGTCGGCCCCTACCCAGGAGACGGCGCCGAGGGCGGCCTCGATCCCCGTGGCGGACCGCGGGAGGAGTGCTCCCCGGCGCGTTGCGTTCAAGCCCGTGAGCGGCTCGAAGTCCGTCGGCCAGAAGCGCATGGCCCCGAAGGGGTAAGTTACTTCTCGGCTGGTCGAGGGTACTTGCTATGTTTTTCTTTTTGTTGTTGACGACTCGTGCTTACCGTTGCGCCTGGCCTACGAGAGGACGCGTGCCTCGCCCCTGCCAAGAAGCTAAGGACCGGGGCTGTCGTTGAGGCGGCCGTCGAGGCCAGTCCCGCCGCTCCGTCCCCTTCGACGCTTACCCCCGAGGCAGCGTGGGCGGCCAGGGCCCGGGAGGCGATGGAGCGAGGGGCAGCGCAGGGTACCTCGGCGCTGGCCCAGGCGGGAGAGGAGACGGGCCTGCCCGCGGCGCCGGCGAGGGCCGCCGAAGTGGCGGGCGAAGCCGCGCCCGCCCACCTGTCGGAGGGAGGCGCACCCAGCGCCTCGAAAGGCGCGGGGCCCGCGTCGACGACGGTCGGGACTGATGGGGTCGAGCCCCAAGCCGCCGCCGAGATGGAGGTGGAGGGCGCGGCCTCCGCGGTCGAGGAGGAGGCTCCGGCTTGCCCGACGCCGGGGCGGTGGCCCGAGAGCCTCGCTTCATTGGAGGCGCGCCAGCAGCGCGAGCACGAGGGCACGGCCGCGGCCGCGTCTGAGGGCCCGTCGCCGACGTCGGAGGTCGAGGAGGGGGGTCGGGCCGAGAAGCCCGAGGTGGCACCCGCGGCAGGGAAGGCGGGGATGTTGATGACGTCCACTGCCGAATAGGTGGCCGAGCTGGTTGGCTCGGTGGGGACGACCGCTGTCTCAGCCCCTCGGGCGGAACCGGAGGTGGCTCAGCCTCGCCTCGAAGTTGGGGGGTCGTCGTCTCGAGGTAAGTCGTGCTCCGTCTTGGTCGAGCCGTAGTGGATCTGCGGTGCCAGGTACTAATCGCTTGGTCTCTTTCGTTGTGCAGGGCTGTTCTCCCGGCCTGGACTTCCCTTGTCCGGGGGTGATGGCTTGGGGGGACCGTCGACGTCCTCGCAGGGTGGTTCCAAGGCCGGGAGGGCCTAGGCGGAGGAGTTTTCCCCCTTCTTCGCGTGGGCGGAGAAGGTGGAAGGCCGCGGGGGCGCTGGTGAGATGCGCCGGGGCGTCATGCGGGTGGTCCAAGAGAGGATCGACCTCCGCAGCGCGTTCTGGGGGCAGGAGGTCCTCGAGCTGGCCGACCCTCGAGACCCTAGGCAGACCATCCTCGAGCTCGACGACCAGGCCGAGCTCCACACGTGGGAGCACCTGGAGGAGTACCGGGCATGGTTCGAGCACTCGGTGCGCCTTGCCGCGGAGGTTGCTGCCGTGGACATATGTCGGGGGATGGAGGTGGGTTTCGTTTTCCCTTAGATCTCGCTTGGATTGCCTGACTGTTCTTCTTTGATGATCTCCCTTTTTACCCTCGTCAGGAGCTGAGGGCGAGGTGGTACAACAAGTCCCAGTTCATCCTCCGGTCGCATGAGCAACTCCCGGCCCTCCGCGCCTCGCTGGAGAAGGCAAAGGCCGAGGCCGCCCGGGCAAGAGCCGAGACGGCAGCCGCACGGGAGGATGCCAAGTTGAAGATCGCCCATGCGAGGACCGGCTTTACGGCCGTGCAGGAGGCAGCCCGGGCCGCCCAGGAGGCGGCGCAGTCGAGGATCGACGACGCCCTCCAGTCGACCATCAAGGTCGGGCATGAGCGGGACGCTGCCCTGGAGGCCCAACGCAGGGCAGAGGAGGAGGCCGCCCGGCTAAAGGAGGAACTGGCCCAGGCGATGGAGAGCATCCGGGGGCTCCGGGGTGACCTCGACGCCGTTTCCCGCCAGCGCGACACGCTGGCCACCGCGGAGGAGAAGGCTCGGACCCGCGCGGTCTCTCTAGGGGTGGTGGCGAACAACCAAAAGAGAGGCCTCGATGACGCTGGCAAGGTCATCGAGGGCCTCGAGGCTAAAGTCAGCGGCCAGGCCACCGAGCTCATCGACGTCCGCCGCCAACTCGAGGAGACCGAGCGGGGCTACTCCACCCTGGAGGTGCATGCCCAAGGTAAGTTTCTTGAAAGTGTTGCTGAATCTGACCGGTCTCGACCCTTTTTCTGCTTTTTTGGTTTTGACCGGGTTTTGTGCCTGCTTTGACAGAGCTCGCAGCAGACAAGGCCCGAGCCCACGAGGACTTGACCAGCCTTCAGGGCCTCCTCAGGACGGAGGCAAACCTTAACGCGAGGCTCGAGGGCGCTATCTCCACCTTCTGCGATGACCTCTTGGTCGAGCCGGAGCCGGAGGTCGAGGGCGACGCTCGAGGGGACTCCCTGCTGCGCCTCTTCTACTCCATGACGCAGGAGGTGACGGAGCACGTCCGTGCTGCCTTGCACGTGGGCGTGAAGCAGGCCCTCGCGATCGTCAACTCGGGCTACAACTACGACCTCAACGCCGTCACCAGCGGGTTCATCACCGACCCGAGGCTGATTGACGAAGAGAATGATGCGAGGTGCCAGAAGCTGATGGATCTTGCAAAGGTGCCCGAAGGCGAGCTGGCGAAGCTCTTCGAGTCCGAAGTGGTCCCCTCGGCGGATGGCGCTGAGTAGCCCTCAGATGTTGTCGATGATCTTCTGCAGACTCTTCACCTTCCGATGTGGCCAACGCGTGATGCCCAGCTTCCTGCATTGCTTCTTGAGGACGGTGACCCCCTCGTTGAGTAGTCCTAGGCCTGCGAGCCACATCTGGACAGGAAGGTCCGTGTAACAGTTAGACTTTTGTAATGATACAATGCCGAGCCCCCGAGGGCTTCTTATATCTAATGCATTTTGTTCGAAATGCGTCTTGTTGTTTCTACTTCTCGAGCTTTCTCTGCTTTTCTTTGCCTGAGTCGTCGCTTGTGGACTAAGTGTTTGACGCACGCTCGTATTCCTGGAAGGGGGGAGCGAGCGGGGATACCGTAGCCCTAGGGCGTAGGAGAGTCCCTGGCTCGATTACACCCGTGACCCTTAGGGAGTTCGAGGCGTCTTTACTTAGTCATGAAGTGTACTCGAGGGAAAGATCGATAGGGAAAGCCGAGTTTCGAAAAAACGTTCAAGTTTTTCGGGGACTTAGGAGGGGGGTCCCCCCCTGTTAGCCCCGAGGGAGGCTCGACTCTGCAGGAGCAGGGTCGAGTCTACCTTTTCGACCACGAGCGGTGATCTCTCGAGCCATTCTTACTTCCACCGTCCTTGGCGCTCCACTTTTTGGCGCAGTTGTTGGACGCACGCCGAGGCCCTCGAGGGGGGAGCGAGCGGGAGTACCTTAGCCCGGGGGCGTAGGAGAGTTCTTGGCTCGGCACCCCTCGACCCTTGTGGGTCTCGAGCGCGTACCCTACCCTGCGCTAAGCGTGCTTCGAGGGGCAGAAGAAAGAGAGGCGTCGAGGGGTAGAGCAAATCTACCTCGAGTCACGAATGAAGATGAAAGCGCTAGGATCGCGGATTTTCTGTTCATTCGAGAGTTTGTACATAAATGCAAAAATGTACGAGGCCTTGAGGCCTTAGGGATAGAAACGCCGTAGCTGTTCGATGTTCCACGCGTTGGTGAGGAGCTCGCCCTTCTCGTTCTTCAGCTTATAAGTGCCGGGCTTCAGCACCTCTGCTACGATGAAAGGTCCCTCCCAAGGTGGCGTCAGCTTGTGACGCCCCTTGTTGCTTTGTCGATGGTGCAGAACGAGGTCGCCGACGTCGAGGTCCCTTTTGCGCACGTTTTTGTCGTGGTAGCGCCGCAACGTCTGCTGGTACTTTGCCGACATGAAGAGGGCCACATCTCGGGCTTCCTCGAGCTGGTCGAGGGAGTCCTCTCAGGCTGCTGTGTTAGCTTGCTCGCTGTAGGCCTTTAGTCGAGGGGACCTGTACTCGAGGTCGGTGGGGAGGACGGCCTCGGACCCATAGACCAAGAAGAACGGAGAGAACCCCGTAGCTCGACTTGGTGTCGTTCGGAGACTCCATAGCACATCGGGCAGCTCATCGACCCACCTCTTGCCGTGTCTGTTCAGCCGGTCGAAGATCCTTGGCTTGAGGCCCTGCAAAACCATACCGTTGGCGCGCTCGACCTGGCCGTTAGTTCGAGGGTGGGCGACTGCGGACCAATTCACCCTGATGTGGTGATGGTCACAGAAGTCCAAGAACTTTTGGCCGATGAATTGCGTGTCGTTGTCGGTGATGATGACGTTGGGGACCTCGAAGCGGTGGATGATGTCGGTGAAGAATAGCACGGCCTGTCGAGACTGGATGTTGGCGATGGGTCAAGCCTCGATCCACTTCGAGAACTTGTCTATAGCCACGAGGAGGTGGGTGTGGCCACCCTTGGTTCGCTTCAGGGGGCCGACCATGTCGAGCCCCCATACTGCGAACGGCCAAGTTATAGGTATCATCTGAAGAGCTTGGGCGGGTAGGTGGGTCTGCTTGGCGTAGAATTGGCATCCTTTGCAAGATCGGACGAGTTTGGTGGCGTCGGTGATGGCTGTCGGCCAGTAGAAGCCTTGTCGAAAGGCACTTCTTACTAGTGTTCTTGGCGCCGCGTGGTGGCCGCAAGCCCCCGAGTGTAGATCCTTCAGCAGTGCCCTCCCCTCCTCGAGGGTGAGGCAGCGTTGAAGTACCCGGAAGGGCTACGCTGATATAGCTCGCGACCGTCCCCGTACAAAACGTAGGTTCTGGCACGTCGGGCAACACGGCGGGCCTCCGTGCGGTCCTCTGGGAGTTCGCCCTGTGTTAGGTACTCGAGGTAGGGCGCGCGCCAATCCGTCGGAGGGGTTGGCGTTGCGGCAGCCCCGTCGACCTCCATGACTTCTTCCCCGCTCGAGGGGGAATCAGTCGAGAGGGGTGGATCGACCCCTTGCTCGAGGGTGGGAGCCCCCGAGTCTAGGTCGACGAACGGCCTGTGAAGATCCCTCGAGAAGATGTCGGGAGGAACCGTACCTCGAGTAGACGCGATTTTGGCCAGCTCATTGGTAGCTTCGTTGTACCGACGGGCGACGTGGTTGAACTCGAGGCCGTAGAATTTGTCCTCGAGTTTTCGGACCTCCTTGCAGTAGGCTTCCATCTTGGGTTGTGGCAGCTCAAATCCTTCATCACTTGGTCGATCACCAACTGCAAGTCCCCCCGCACATCGATGGCGATGCGCAGGTCGTTGACGAGGGCCTCGTACTCGGCTACGTTGTTGGAGGCGAGGAAGTGGAGATGGATGACGTAGCGCATGTGAACCCCTGAGGGTGATATGAACAGCAATCTGGCGCCTGCCCCCGTCTTCATCAATGATCCGTCGAAGTACATGGCCCAGAGCTCGGCCTGAACTTGTGCTGGGGGTAGTTGAGTGTCGGTCCATTCTGCGACGAAATCTGCCAATACCTGAGACTTGATGGCCTTCCGAGGGGCGTAGGATAGGGTTTCCCCTATGAGCTCGACCGACCACTTGGCGATTCTTCCAGATGCCTCCCGGTTCTGGACTATCTCCCCGAGGGGGAAAGATGAGACCACAGTAACCGGGTGGCCAAGGAAATAGTGCTGGAGCTTGCGCCGAGTGAGGATGATTGCGTAAAACAGCTATTGGATATGGAGGTATCTCGTCTTGGTCTCGGAAAGCACCTCGCTCACGAAGTAGACAGGCCTCTGTACCGGCAGGGCGTGTCCTTCTTCCGCCCTCTCGACCACTATGGCAGCGCTGACTACCTGGGTAGTTGTCGCGACATAGAGCAAGAGGGGCTCGGCCGGACTCGGGGGTACCAAGACCGGTGGCGAGGTGAGCAAGGCTTTGAGCTTCGAGAGTGATTCCTCGGCCTTGGTGGTCCACGCGAAGTGTTCCGTCTTCTTTAGGAGGCGGTAAAGGGGTAGTGTCTTTTCTCCGAGCCTCGAGATGAACCGGCTGAGGGCAGCGAGGCACCCCGTGACCCTCTATACGCTCTTGAGGTCGTTGATCGGGCCCATCCTTGTGATTGCGGTTACCTTCTCGGGATTGGCCTCGATCCCGCGTTGGGAAACTATGTACCCCAAGAGCATGCCTCGAGGGACCCCGAAGACACACTTCTCAGGGTTTAGTTTTATGCGATTTGCCCGGAGGCACCCAAACGCGATCTCGAGATCTCCGACCAGGTTTCCGACTGTCTTGGACTTGACCACGATGTCATCGACGTAGGCCTCGACGGTTGGCCCTATGTGTTTCCCGAAGACGTGGAGCATGCATCGCTGGTAGGTGGCCCCAGCATTTCGCAGGCCGAAGGGCATGGTGAGGTAGCAAAACATGCCAAAGGGGGTGATGAAGGAAGTCACGAGCTGATTGGACTCCTTCATCTTTATTTGGTGATAGCCGGAGTATGCATCAAGGAAGCAGAGGGTTTCACATCCCGCAGTGGAATCTACTATTTGATCGATGCGTGGTAGTGGGAAAGGAACCTTGGGACAGGCTTTATTTAAACTGGTGTAGTCTACACACATCCTATCCTTCCCATTCTTTTTCTTAACAAGTACGGGATTAGCTAACCACTCGGGATGATATACCTCCTTGATGAATCCGACCTTCAAAAGCTTATCGACCTCCTCCCCGATGATTCTGCGCTTCTCCTCGTCGAAGCGGCACAGGCGTTGCTTCACCGGTTTGGACCCGGCTCGGATGTCCAAGGAGTGCTCGGCGACTTCCCTCAGAATGCCCGGCATATTCGAGGGACGCCATGCAAATACGTCGGCATTCGCACGGAGAAAGTCGACGAGCACTGCTTCCTATTTGGGCTCGAGGGTGGCGCTGATCGTCAGCACCTTCCCATCCGCGAGGCCGGGGTCAAGCGGGACGGTCTTGCCGTCTTCTGCCGGCTTGAAGTTGCTGGCGTGTCGCTTGGGGTCGGGGAACTTGCCGGACAAGTCGTCGAGGGCCGCGAGGATGGCAGACTCTTCGACAGCTTCGGCTTTTTCCACGTACTCGACGTCGCAGTCGTATGCGTGTTCGTAGTAGGTGTCGACGGTGATGACCCCCGAGGGCCCTGGCATTTTCAACTTGAGGTAGGTGTAGTTCGGGACTGCCATGAACTTGGCGTACGCTGGTCGACCGATGATGGCGTGGTATGTGCCTCAGAACACAACCACCTCGAAGGTCAGCTCTTCCTTTCGGAAGTTCGAGGGGACGCCGAAACAAACGGGTAGCTTGACGCGGCCGATCGGGAGTGCCTTCTTCTTCGGGACGATCCCGTGGAATCCCCCCGCGCGGGGCAGGAGCATGGTCCTCGGGATCCCCAGGAGGTCGAGGGTCTCGGCGTAGATGATGTTGAGGCTGCTCCACCCATCCATGAGTACCTTTGTGAGGCAGGTGTTGAGTATGATCGGGTCGACGACGAGCGGGTAGACCCCTGCGTTGGGGACGTTCTCGGGGTGGTCGTCCTGATCGAAGGTGATCGGCGTGTGTGACCAGTCGAGGTACCGAGGAGCCTGGGCTCGAACGGAGAAGACCTCTCGATGGTCCCTCTTGCGCTGGCACGTGGTGACTCGGGTCGAGGGTCCCCCGTAGATCATGTAGCAGTCGTGGATTTCGGGGAAGCCCCCTTTCTTGGCATCGCCCTTGACATGGAGGTCGCAGGGTGGGTCTTCCCTGCCGTCATCTTTCTTGAAGCTGGGAGGGATGAAGTGCTTTCGAAGCATGCGACAGTCCTCGAGACGGTGGTTGGCCGGTCCCATATGATAGGGACAGGGCTCCTTCAGCATCTTGTCGAAGACGCCCCCGTCGGGAGGGGGCCCTTGAGGCTTCTTCTTGTCGGCTGCAGCGACAAGATCGTCGGGCTCGACGTCGGGCTCGATGTCGGGCTCGACGTTGCGTTGGCCCGGCTGGTTCTTCTTTTTCTTCTTCCTACCGCCGTTGCCGTTGTTGTTTCTTCTAGGCCCATTGTTCTTCTTGGGCTCGTTGTCCGAGCTCCCGGGCTCGTCCGCTTTGCCCTTCCCCTTGTCTAGAGGTATCTGGAAGAACGCGCCAACGGCTTCTTCGCCAGCTGTGTAGTTGGCGATGATGTCCATGAGCTCGTTGGCGGTCTTGGGGGTGTTTCGTCCCAGCTCCCGCACCAAATCCTTGCAGGTCGTTCCGACGATGAACGCCGTGATGACCTCGTGGTCGGAGATGTGGGTTAGTGCGATGCACTGCCTCGAGAACCGTCGGGTGAAGGCGCGGAGGGTCTCCCCTGGCTTCTGCTTGCAACTGCGGAGATCCCAGGGGTTGCCCGGCCGCTCGTAGGTGCCTTTGAAGTTTCCCTCGAAGATCCTGACCAGGTCGGGCCAGTCTTGGATCAAGTCCGGGGGTAGCTCCTCGAGCCATCTGCGAGCGGTGTCGGAGAGGAACAGTGGGAGTTGCCGAATGATGACGTGGTCGTTGTCGGCTCCTCCCAGCTGACATGCCAGCCTGAAATCGGCAAGCCAGAGCTCTGGCTTGGTTTCGCCGTTGTACTTGACTAGGCTGGTAGGTGGACGGAAACGGACGGGCAGGGGGGTTCGCCGGATGGTTCTGCCGAAGACTCGGGGCCCTGGTGGCTCCGGAGACCGACATCGGTCTTCGTCGCTATCGTAGCACCCACCTCGGTGAGCACTGTAACCTCGACCCTCGGCGTCGCCGTACCGGTGTCGATTGTTCACCCGTGGGGGTCGATCATCGACGAGGTGTTCCCGAACTGGTCGTCGCTCGACTTGTCCTTGGGGTGCTTTGTCCTGGTGGACGGACGTCTCTCGATTTTGTCGGGGGGGTACTTCCTGATGCTCGGAGGCGGCCCCTCGATGCCTCGAGGCCGAGCTCTCCGCCTGCTGCACGGCCGCAGTTTGGAGAAGCCCCTGGATCTCGTTCCTGATGTGGCGTGCTTGGGGCGTCGATGGCGCCGGCATGTCGCGGAGCAGCATTGCGGCCGCAACGACATTTTGGCTGGCGCGGTTGTAGACTCGGGGTTCGTTCGCCCCCTCCTCGACGATTTGCCGGTGGACTTCCTGGGCCCGCTCGCGAGCTCCTCCACCCTGTGGGCGCCCTCGATCTCGCTCGAGGGCGTGCTCGAGTTGTTGAAGTCGCAGGCGCTCCTCCGCGAGCTTACTGAGCAGCTCTCGGACTTGCGTGATCTGGACATCTGGACGTCAGGACTCGGGGGGTTGGCATCTTGTGCTGGTGTAGCTTTCCCCCCTCCTCCTTCTTCTGTGGCCGCGGTGTCGTCGACGTCGTCCTGGGGGTCGGCTTGCTCGTCGAGGTGGAAGCATTCCCGGGTGGGATCGTAACCCTCGTCGGGGGAGTCCGAGTCGGGGTCGGCGTGGTAGAAGTGGGGGAAAGATCCCCTGCGCTCTTCTGCCAGGCGTCACCGCAACGTGCCCCAGGTTCGGACTTGCCTTGGCTTCGGGTGCTCGCCGGTGAAGAGGTGGTGACGGGGTTATCCGTCGCACGCGGCGGGGTCCCTGGAGACCCGCAACGTGTCTGTATCTGCAAACCTGCGAGGGCAGAACAGAGTCTTGCGCTGTTGTGGAGCCCGTATGGAAATGGGTTACACGGTGGTGGCGGGGTCGAGTGTGTCGGAGAGGCCACGGGGACCCCCTGGGGTGACGATGTGGTAGAGCCAAAGTCACACTCAGGGAGGTGCCCGCCCCCGACCCACATGCATGGGTCAAACAGGCTCCCGAGAGGGGGGCCGTGTCGCCAGCTGGGGCCGAGGAAACGACATCCGACATCTCGGAGTCCGCACGACGACGAGCGCGTCGGAGTCGCTCGCGCCTCCTCCTGATCGCAGGCCAGAGGCGCAAGCGGAGGGACCGTCGCCTGATCCTTCTTAGCCTCGGCGTATCGGTGCTGCTGCCGTCCAGGCCACGGGCAAAGGGGAACACTATGTAGTGTCCCTGGCCCGTGGATATGAACCCAGACCGCCGAACCAGATGACGGTGGTGAATGGAAGTGGTGGGATGGTGGAATTCATCTGAGAGAGTAGTTCGGAGTTGATCGACACGCAATTCGCCCTACCTGGCGCGCCAACTGTCGGTGTTATGACCCGGGGGTCAAGACCACCAACTAGTAAATTTGTATATTGCGTGCTCCCTCTCCCAGATGTGATGCAAGATGGACACCAGATTTATCCTGGTTCGGGCAAAGAAGGCCCTACGTCCAGCGGGGGGGAGGATGACTTGTATTATCTCGCACCCAAAGTGCTCGTATAGGGGGGGGGGGTACAAGCTGAGTTACACGGGGTTGCTCAGAGTGAGCTATGATCTAGGGCTAGCAGGGCTACCCTATGTGGTTGGTTGGTTGCCCGAGGGGTCGATCGAGCAATGGGGTGTATGGAATGTGAGTATGGAGTCGTCTGAAAGTCCCCGGGATTCGGCCGGAAAGGATCGGATCGGAATCGGAGCAAGATCCCGATCCTCTACCTCGGCATCCCCTTTTATAGACCAAGGGGAGGCCCGAGGGTACAGGGTCCTAAACTGTTGTGGCATGGGCGGCATCTCCGCGGCACAGTGCTGGCGAAGGGACGTCAATCACTGTGGCGGTATGGTCTTCCCACTCTTCTGGCGCTCCGGGATGTGGTGGCAGTAGAAGTCATCGCGGCACGTCGCTGCACAGCTCCCGCAGGCGGGCACGAATCCCACAGCTGAAGCGGGATAGGGCGGATGGGATGGGCCCCATACCGGAGTTGTTGGAGAGAGGGGTCGAGCCCCCCGGTCGAGGGGTGAGGTCGAGACCGGGGTAGCCTTGTCGTATTCCCGAAGGTGTCGTCGAGGGCTGTATTGTTCATGTCTCGAGGGGTACTTCTGGAGTCCATACTCGCAACGTGGCGACAGTGGCATCACAGTTGACGGAGGTTCGGGTGATGGCGATGAGCTGATGGATTTGACAGCGGTCGCGGGCGCCCATGGTGTTAGGCAGATTTACTTTAACCCATGCCGTGAGCAGTTGGGTCGATCGAGCTTCCCGTTGAGGGGTCGTTCGTTTGACCTCTTTCCGTCACTCGTTGTCGAGGTAGGGTCGGAGGGGTCGTTTGTTCGGCCCCTCGTCCGTCATTCGGCGTCGAGGTGGAGGTGGAGGGGTCATTGGTTCGGCCCCTCGTCCGTCATTCGGCGTCGAGGTGGAGGTGGAGGGGTCGTTCGTTCGGCCCCTCGTCCGTCTCTTTCCCGAAGCGGGTCGGCCCACGACTGGTTGGTATAGCCGGTACAGGGGGCCTTTGTGTGATGGACCTTTCTTTACTGACTCGAGCGGTGGGCTGACCCCTGCCTTAAAAATAGTTGCTATGTTTAGCGTTAAATTATCGAAGGGTTTAGGGTACCCCTTACCTTCGTACCCGACAACTACCAATATAGGCATATCAAATATTTTAGTGAAAATACATAAATATCTCAAAAGTAACAACCTCTATAAGTTATATGTTATGGTTACTAATATGGTTTTAAACATTTTTTAGTATCATTAGTATATGAGTTATGTATAAAAAAAGTCTATGTGAGAAATATGAAATATTTAGTTTATT
This sequence comes from Microstegium vimineum, assembly GCA_022036555.1. NCBI lineage: Eukaryota > Viridiplantae > Streptophyta > Magnoliopsida > Poales > Poaceae > Microstegium > Microstegium vimineum. The sequence goes on from CM039133.1 coordinate 9,391,975, forward strand.
ATTCATGCATGTTGTCGTTGTGCATATATTTACATTAACAAATCTTACTATATTAAAAATGATAGAGGAGGGGTTGACAATATACATATTATATTTGTTCTCTAAACATTTTTTTATAACATGATATGTTGATAATTTAGATTATATTTGAGGGGTATTTAATTTTTCTAGTAATGAGATGAAAATTGATCAGTTATGTAAATTATCGATCATAATATGAGGACGTGGGTACTCCAATGTAAATTTATGTCTATATTAGATCATGTTTCTTAACAACATATGTGGGTAATATAAATTAGTATCATGAGTTTTTAATATTATTTTACACAACTACAAAATTGAATATTTATTTAAAAACATAATAGATCTAATAACTATTATTATTATCAATCGTGATTAGGTCATAAGTAATTGATGGCAAGATTTTATTTTTATTTTTATGAGAATTTGATGATCTATTTTTTGTTTCCAATCAAATCTTCTAAGATTAACATGCACGCTCAAGCGAGGACATCTAGTTAGAATTTATAGTACTGACATTTTTTCTAGCGCGATATATATTTAGTTGAAATCTAGTCTTAAGATATATAATTTTTTGATACAGCCTATTTTGTGTCTTGATAAATCTATAATTTATCTCTTATCTTTTAATCAAAGTGTTGTATTTTCAGATGTTAATTATATATTCTATTATTCATTATATTTTATTAAAAACATTAAAAAAAGTCTATATCCTAGTAGTATGGTTTCCACATAAGTTAAAGCTCAGCAAGCATATGTGTGTGATGTATTATCTATATATATCATAGAGTGCATAAAAAATAAATATTGATTGCCAAGGTGAGTAATTTAGATATAAATTTAGGTGGTTATTTTGAATTATTTTTCTAAATAGTAGAGGCGGTTAATTTATATATAAATCTAGGGGGTTATTTTGAATTATCTTGGTAGATGTGGGTAATTTATATACAAAATTAGGGGTTACTTTATGTTTTTTGGTAATGGTAGTATTGGGTAATTTTTTTTAATAAAATACAATAGATCTAATGGCTAATATCAGTGATGATGATTAGAGTCTACCAAATCAAAGGATGAATGTTTATGATTATATATTGTGAGAATTTGTAGTATTTCTTATTTTTCTTAGCGCGTCTGGTCAGAATTAACGTGGTGTCTCCATTCGGGCCTCCAATTAGTAATAATAAGATAATAAAGTACATTGTGTATGGACCCACTATGGATGTGCTACGTTTTAGTACTTTTTCTAAAAAAATAATTGTACTTTATAGGTTATTCAAGATTGCATGGAGAAAGTGGTTTCTATTTGATAGTTTTCCTTTTCTTTGGATCACCCATTCCGGGGCAAGTCCTTAGTGTCTAATTTCCACCTATTCGAGTGATGCCCGTATTATTTCCTTAATACACACCAGCTATTTGCAAGATACAGTGAGTACTAACTCACGCTGCCACATATGCCACTAGTAGAGAACCGACCTTTGTCTTTGGTCGGTAAGGGGCTTTAGCCCCGGTTTCTGAACCGGGACTAAGGATTCAGGACTAAATGTCCCACCTTTAGTCCTGGTTCAGAGAACCGGGGCTAAAATCCGATCTTTAGCCCCGGTTGGTAATACCAAATGTTTGTATTCTTCGCTTTTAATACATGCATTCGCTGCTAATACGTGTATTCACACACTTATAAGTTAGTTTCAAGCATTAAACACAAACAAACTATGAAACTCTATATATAAATATATATATACATAAGTATGCACATAAAATTTACATCATTATCCATTCATATTTGACTTAGGACACAACCGCTCTCGCCACTTAAATCTCATACCGATGTTCGTCTTGATTTGGCTTCAGTGGTTCGGCCGGGTCGAAATAGTACTCACCTTTAGGGTTGACCACTTTTTTAAGAATAAATCCAGTAAGTGTCTCTTAAATTCCTTTGAGGCAGACTTCTTGCAACACTTGTTATTGCAACCATAGCATCTTCAATTTGCATTATAAAGAAACAAGTGTTAATATACATAAGATTTAGTTAATAGCAACAAATAAATAAAATGGATGTATTATATATACATATCGCATACTTTTAATGTCTGATTAAGAGTTCTTCTTGCATACACCGTGAGGAAGTCGCAAACGTAGTATCCACACAGATTGTTGTCTGGTGGCTGCCTTAGAACCCACTGTAAGATATAAAACGATTACTATCGTCATCATACGCATACGTTAAAGCATGCTAAGGTAACAAATTATGAGAGCTAGTAGAACTTACACTTAGCAGATTAGGACCCTTAGTGCCACTTCCAGATCCGTACGGTGTTTCGGGACGAACCAAGCCTAAACCCTGCTCAATAATTGGATCATTAGTTAATTAATTCTTGAAGTGTAGTTGAGCACGAATCTATATTTAAAGATCAAAGTTACCCCTTGATAATGTCTATCATATCTTGGTAATCCCCCAGTGGTTTTCTCAATGAGTCAAAGATTATCAATTGACATCTTCTCATATTGAAGACTACGAGTATCCAGTGAAAACTGCATTTGTTTATACAGTCACCATATATATCTTTATGCTGAATTGAGTAATAAGTAAGAAAAATTGTGCAAACGATAACAACACTCACCCAAAGTTGTAGCGGAAGAGTATATAATCTCTGGTCTTTTGGTTGACCAAGAACCTCCGAAGATTCCTCTCCGTTTGAGGTATCCATTGATCGCGGGGAGTGTTTGGATCCCAGAATATGATTGATGGATCAATGAAACCAATCTCCGTGTCTCCCTTACGTTTGAGGTATAACATCAAGAATCTACATATATATGTTTGAGTATAGTTAGTTACTATACATATACATATGCTATAGTTAGATTACTAAAAGAAATGATCACTTATAGACAGAAGCAGGACATGAGAGATTTGTCTAGAGCGTCCATATGGCATTGTTAGTGGAGCTTACTATACGGAACAAATATAAGGTCATCGCCCCGGAAGTAATGTTCATCTCTAATTCTGACGCAAATCTAGTCATCTGAGTTTTTGGTACATGCCTCCATGTACCACGAGTTTAACAAGCGCATTTGCGTACCAAGTTCCCTGAGGGACGATGGGTTGTACAGACTTCTGCCACGTACATAAGTTCTCTTCCACTCATCGACTACAGTGGCATTTGCGATGAGTGCATTTCCTAGAAATTGATTCGCGGTTAGACCAGCTCCTGACAAGAACTCTTCCATACCATCATAATTGACCCTGCCACTATAGTCTTCTAGCACGCTCATGTTTGAACTATATTGATTCCCAACAACTAGCGGGGACACTAATTGATTCGATTGTTCCCCGAGCTGTGGGACACCCTTCCGTGCTCTTCTCTCTTTAGTCTTCTCCTCGTTAATTGCCTTTTGTAGGGTGCGGTTATAGTCCGACAGTGGAGAACTCTTCTGAGCATCACGTAGTTGTCTCTTCTTTGCTTCCACCGCTTGCCTTAGAGCATATGGATGTAAGAAGAAAGACTGCTTAGCTTCTTTCTTTGCTTTACGGGCGTCATCCGAAAGGTCTGCATTAAAATAACATGAGATGGAACACCATCATGTGTCATTTCCGAGTCACACAAAGACTAATGTATGCTTATGAAAGCCTTGACATAACGTATGCTAAGACCACTAGCACTATACACAAAAAACCTAAAATACACTTTAGTAGCATAATGATCTCCTGACCAACTAAAGCAGACAGATCATTATTTGTATGTTCAACATCGACGAGCTCCTTGAGCTGGCTCGCTGCCTCATCAGCCTTCGTAGCCTCCGCCACATGTTTAACATAACCTTCCTCCCAGTACCAGCCGCGACATCCAGTGCCATCCCACTGAAAATAGAAATAAAAAATCAACACTTTAATCAAAATCATCAGGAAATATAGGTTCAAATTAACCATAACCATCAAATGAGACAAAATATATAACTCACATTACGATCTAGACACTTATAGAAGATCCGACCGTTGTTGGGACCCGCCTTCCCCACTCGGTACTTTTTGACAGTCTTTTGCATACACTTGCCACAGGTAATGAGAGGGAGGTTTAGCCTTAGTCACTTTGGAACCCGATCAGAGGCCGAGTACCCCGAAGCAGTTGTCATCTACTCTCTCCATACTCATTTTTCAAACTAGATATTATAAATTCCTCATATTCTAAACAAAGAAAATAAAACAACTAAAATTTACATTTCTCTAAAATCATCAAATGTGCCATGTATACATCTAAAGTATTCTAGGTAGCTACCTTCTTCATCTAAATATATAATTATTTTAAGCTCAAGTGGCATATATATAAATCAAGAACAATCCACCATAAATTCATCATTTAATAATATCCTAAAAATCTATATTTCTCAAACTAAGCAAAACTATTCTTGAAATGTGGAACATATAATACCCTAGAAATGAAAGGTGTATACTTAGAATACAAGTTTTAGTTGTCTTCTTCAAAATATTCAAAACAATGTCAAGTGAAGCTTAAAATGGCAAAAAAGAGAAAATCATAAAGAAAAATCACATATAGACCAAGAAACAATATATGTTGCGGCTAAAACATGAGAGGTTGAAGATAGTAACCTTTCAACGAGTCGATGGAGGCGTAGAAGTGATCAAATGAAGCAATGGACGAAGAGGAGATGAAGAATAGTGAAGAACAGAGCAAAAACAAGCAAGAATAGAGAGGAAGAAATGGAGCTCTCGGGCTCAGGCAGGGGAGGAAGAAAGCAAGAATAGAGAGGAAGAAATGAAGCTCTCGGGCTCAGGTAGGGGAGGAAGAGAGTTCAAATATGGGGGACCTTTAGTCCCGGTCCATAGAACCAGACGTGACTAAAGGCCCAGAAATAGCCTAGGTTTGTGCCTTAAACCGGAGCTAAAGGTTTAACCCCGGTTGGTAATACCAACCGGGGCTAAAGTTGGACCTTTAGCCGCGGTTGGTGTTACCAACCGGGACTAAAGGTACCTTTAGCCCCGAGCGCAATTTTAGCCGGGACTAAAGCCGTTTTTGAAAATCAACCAAAGATGTGTTATGTAGTAGTGTGCGCTCATCACAAAATTATATACTGTCTTGATCTCAAACTGGTAAACGACAAAAGATGTGTTCGACGCTCCAACCTCCAATGATCAAGCCAGGTTGTCTCAAAATACGGTTCATACAACTCACCAAGCCTTCACATATGTGCATGCCCTACCTACTGTTTATGCCCTACCTACTGCCAATTCAAATCTGCCACCCACGGTTGCGGAACCGTCAAACCCAGCTGGAGTTGCGTATTTGCTATACCTCCTCCAGGATCTCGATGCATGTCACACACTCATGCTTAACCGCTCGATCACTCCTCGCGCACCTGCCTTGACTTGGTCACCCACCATCGCGACTTTGGTCAACACAGTCTACTACTCCATTTTTGCATGTACACTTACTTGTTGATGTCGCCAAGTTAAAGTCGTCCACATTCCATCCTTTGGCCCTCAGTCCAATCTTGCACATTTCTAGGTCCTTAACCGCCTGTGGTTCATCGGCACAAATTCACTTTACCTTGTTCATTACTGTTGACCGTTTCAATGCTCAACACATGCACATCACAAGACACATAAGACATGTTGCATATGCACTACCATCTCACGCAATGGTTGGACACAACATATATACTTAACCCTATCTTGATCATCTCTTGACAACCACTCATTATTTACACGTACGTATTGGCATATATCTACCATGTGTTCCATTGTTTGCAGAATATTAATCCAACCATCAAACCTTTTTGTCGTGAAATTCATAAATATTTCTTTCTAATGTGCTACCATGTGAAGATCCTTATCCTTATGTATATATCAAAAACTATTATCATATCATTGTTGTCGTCGTCGATATGATTTTGCCATCCAGAAATGAGGGTTCTTGCATCACGCGGATCATTAGACTAAACAACCACACATCGGAACGAAATGTTTTTTTTAAAGATTGCAGACAACTAAATGATTGAACTTACATGTTTATTGGTTCATAGCTTCTCATATATGTATGTTTCTTGATTACTAATATAAAAATAAGTAATGACTAGCTACCAGTACCAAGCATCTATGTGACGATGTGAGGCACATTGCTAGCCAGTCTAGGTACATGACCACAATTCAATCTGCCGATCCTTGCTCCTTGGGCTGAAATTGTTGGCAACCGCCAAGTTGTACATGTAACTGCTACTAGTTGGAGTTGATATTGCTCTTGCGCATGCGTAGCTTGCGCTCGTCAGAAAGTTTCTTGGCGAAGTGCGCAAGCGCCTCTGCATTTGTGCCCTCGCCGTCACAGGGCTCGTACACCCCAGTGTCCATGTTGACTCTGGCCACTGGCTTCTTGAGCAGATCCTGGCCGATCCCGATCAGAGACTCCATGTTCTCCTTTGTCGAGATGTCCACTGACGATGTGTCCCCAGTCAAAGTGTCATCCTACATAGATTCGTCCAGAAGCATCGATGATCATCAATTTCATATATATCCAGAACATCATATCTTATGCTTTAGTAAATCCATGCATGTTAGTGTATCCTATATATAAATCTATTATACCTGAATGCGAAGGTAGTTCTTCTGACAGTGGAGGGCCTGAAAGAGCACGGCCGCATGGATATCAACCATGTCAGAACTGGCATGGGAGAAGATGTCGATGATGGGATTGAATCCACCGTTGTAGAGCCACTGAATGAGGCCCCACTTCGCGCACTGCGGCGCGGTGTACTTTTCCGCCTGCTTGGCCGACCCAGTCCCGACAGAGATGATGAGGTAGTTGGTGTACTCGGTGGGCTTGCTGGCGTTGAACTCCGGGTTCTGGCGGAGCACCTCCTTGGTGAGCATGGACATGGCGACCATGGTGGGGTTGTTGGCCGCGACGCCGCCGTCGACGAGGTGGTACTCCCGTGTGCTGCCGTCGGTGGCCTCGGTCTTGAAGAAGTGCGCAGGGAAGTAGGTGGGCGCCGCCGACGTGCTGATGCAGATGTCGGAGAGGTGCGCGTTCTTGAGTGCGTCGTTCTTCGCCTCGTACGTCGAGAAGATGATCGGCTGCAGGTACTTCACGTCGAACGCCGGCACGATGATGTTCGTCACCGTGTCCGCCACCTTCACGTCGTGCGTCAGGCTCTTGATCTTGTCGTGCAGGAACACGCCGTTGTACTTGGGTCCCCTCACCGAACCCAGCAGATTCAGCATCGGCGTCAGGAACCCGGCCCTGCAGTGCACCACCACCATGAACACAGTATAAATTCGCCTGTCCAGCCCGTTAGTTACCAATCAAGAGCTGGCCGGTGGATAGATGCCATGCGAGTTGTTGTAAGGTACACGAATCAAAGTGACAGCCACCAATTGCAAAGGGAAGGAAGAAGAGAACAACGGTTTGTGTTTCTATACTTTTTCTGTGGGAAGATCTTGGGGCCGTTCTCGAGGTAGAAGGTGTTGAGGTCCTTGGCGGTGAACAGCGGCCGGTTCTTCTCGTCCGGCGCCGCCAGCATCGACGTCAGCAGCGCTCCGGTGCTCGTCCCGGCGATCACGTCAAAGTAGTCGGCGATCCGCGCGTCCGGCCCGTCCAGCTCCTGCAATTCGGATATATATATACTCGAATCAGATCAGATGCAGGCAGTAGTCAAAAAAACTGGTGCTGTACTGTACTAACTAATCTCTGCACCATCAGTGACCAGTCTGTATATTATATACCTGGAGCTTGTCCTCGAGGTATGAAATGATGGTAGCCGGGATGAGGCCGCGGATGCCGCCGCCATCGATGCTCAGAATCGTGATGAGCTTCCCTGTCGACGGCGGCGGCTGCGGCACGGTGGCGTTGTTTCCGGTGCCGTTGCTCTCCATGTTTCTGAAACTTGAGTGGATAAGGGAGATGAATCTAGTAGCTACACACTAGAAGAGAATCCAAGAAAGGAGAACGTGCTCCGATATCCTAGTTCGCTTCTGTGAGAAAGGAGTGCCGTGTAGTAGGTGAGTGTCTCTTGGCTCTTCTGTGCTGTGCTCTGGATGACTGGATCCGTGGGCTCTGGCAACCTATTTATATTCCTACGATGGCCACAAGAGAGTATGAATGGTGAAAATGACAATTTTTTTGGCTCAGTTTAATTTGCAGCTTCACGTTTTTTATTTTCTCTCTCTCTAGTCATATACGTCGGCCAGCAGCAGGCCAGCACTGATAAGGACCTCTCCCTTTCCTCACATGCTTTTCTCATTTTCCATGGCTTCTTGACCGTGTGACCTAGCTTGGAATGGGGTCGATAAGGATGAGATGAAAGTTTTACAGAATATGATTGCTTCCGATGTGGACGATGGTACGGTCACCGACTCACCGGTAGTATAATGTATATAATTGTCACAGTTTCGCCCATGAGTTTCTTGTAATCGAAGTAGCAGGTGTTTGCAGCATTAAAGTAAACCTTTGTTAGGTTTCCGTAGTCGCGTTGGATAAAAACTAAAAAGTGAGCTCACTTTTTGAAAAAAAGTGACAACTCACTGTTTATCGTTCTGTATGGTTAATAATTTCTATTGCTGATAAGACGATTAATGATGTTTTGTTATAAGAGAAAAATATTACATCATAGTCGATCGTTAATTTGAATCGAATATGGCGTTAACATTTAGGACACTTGCACATCCAGAAGCTGACTTTTTTTTTGAAACAGTGAAGCTGACTAGTTAACAACACACCAATCGATCGAGGGGGGTTTCCCTAATGTATCCGCAAGTCGACTGTACTAGTATTAACAATCTTGCCACTTGCTACAACAGCCTGGACTAAAAAACATATAGGACAACTCGTCGTCAGTATATATGTGATTATTAGTAAAAACAGTATCTTTCACGCTATATTTGCTTATGTACATTGTGATCTTCCGTAAAGCTAAGTTCTGCCATCAAAATGAGGTCAACTACCGTCTAAGAACATGCACGTAATCCGCACATGTCAAGTGGCACTGGTTGAGAAATTCTTATTGTTAAATTCATTAACTACTAGTTTAAACAGTACACTTTGTGCTGACTCGATCCTGAGAGGCTACACGTTGCAGATCATAGTCATGATTGGCTCTGCTTTTTGCAAGGTTATGGTATAAAACTTTTCATGCATATTCATCAATGCCAGCTCGAGTCTGTTCGCTTCAGCAACCGCAGCTACGTACAACCTACACAAATACATATACATATACATGATTGTGACTGTTGAAACAACCACGCGACCTGCAGCCACTCACGTTTTTGTCGCATATACATGAGCCTGAGGAGATGCCTCGGTTTTTCTTTAGGCAAGAGATGCATGAATATGCTAATCAACTTGAAGGTTACTTTGAACGAAGAGACGACTGATGAGAGCTTGACGACAGAAACCCAATGGCCCATTAATTGGACTTAATTATGCTAGTTAGTGTCATATTATATTACCAACTAGATAATTGTCTTCTTGTCTCCTATATAGTTTGTCCTTTTTTAACTTGCTCTTTACTAACTACATATAACATTTTTTTGTCCTTGATTTGTGTAGCCTTTGCCTTATCTAGATTAGTGTAAGTTAATTGATAGAACCGGCTCAAGGTTGCAAAACTCTTTGTGGATTGGGTACGCGAAGAACACATCAGATTAAACTAGGTATATATAGTTAGTTTACTGTTTTTCTATTGAAGTTTGCATACAAACATGGAATTAAGGTCCCATTTGGTAGGGAAAGGTCTAGCTCCATGTTATAGTTCCAGAGAAAAATGGTACAAATCATGCCTTTTTTTGGCTCCATATTCAGTTTGCAAGGAGAGAGAAAAATAACTTCTATAAATAGTGCTACTACAATATATTAGGTAGGAGGAGCCGGAGCCACAAGAAACTGTGAAAAACATACCCTAAGTGCGCAAAGATCTAATTTTCACCTAACCCTCTTGAAGCGTGTGCCAGCATATATATACTCATGGTACTTATATATAGTTGACATAAGCTAAGACATGGTTTCAATTAAATACATATTTAGGATATATGGAGGCAGTGGCGGATCCAGATTTTACTTAAGACTAGGGTATGTACGAAGGTAAGAATGTTGAACGATACACATGATGAGATAATAATAAATGTGCTAGGTTCAAAAAAAAATGTTCATGTGCATTCACATCTTTCATGTTTACCTTTATATTTCTAATTTCAAATCAATCTAACTAAAATGTTGAATCTAAATAAATTTAGTATAGAAATCTTGCCTCATCTCAGTCTCACACCGTCGGACGGCCAGGGGCAGGCAATGGGGGCTAGGGCCAGAGGCTTGGACGACCCTGGCCGGCACGACACATGTGGAAGCGGGATGGGTGTGGCTTCGTGCGCTGCGGCGGCGACGGGGTGGGCGGGCCGGCTCCAGCTTCCGGCGGCGAGCGACGAGATGGGAGGCCGGCTCCAGCTTCCAGCAGCATGCGACGGCTGGCGAGGTGGCATCCACAAAGCTCCTCGCCAACCTCCGCCCCTCATCCTCATCTCTTCGCCTCCTCCCGTGTCGCGTGTGGTCGCACGCTCGTGCGGGGTTTCGTGAGCAGGGACAAGCAGGCAGAGAGACGGACACAGTCCGGAGGACTCGTTATTGGGCTGAACTTTATTGCAATGGTTATGTAGTATAACTGGACTAACGACTAGGGCCTGGGCCCTAGGGGTCTGGGCTGCAAATCCACCATTGTATTGAGGTGCTATGCGTCACGGGCCGGTTCAGAACCGCGACAAACATCAGGGATGTTCATCGGAGGCCGATGTGTGGGTCTGCAGTGGCTCATACACTCAAAACATGCAAGGGACATAGATTGGTTTATCCTGGTTCAAGCTTCTTAGCCCTTGTGTTATGAATGCCCAATCGGGGATAACAACAACGAGATCGAGAGAGTTTGGCAGGAAATTGTGGGATGCTATCCTAGGGTCATTGGCTTTCCAATCCAGTTGAGTGGTTAAGTACACGAAACCCACTCTGAGGATCCCATGGCTCCCTTATATCCAGAGGAGGGCATGGTGTACAAGTCGGTTTCAGTTCTTGTCTAAGACTTCTATGTCGGTTGCTCGCCATCTTTCGTCTCGATGTCGTCTAGTGTTGCTTTGTTGTTTATAAGGGTGGTTGACAACATCACACTACTCCATGACAATGTTGTTTTAGTCTAGCGCTTGACTGTTAGGGGCTGGGGCTTGCCTGCCGCTGTGTCACCTGCCCTAGGTGAGCATTCTCAAGGTTTCCTTGATGCGCAAGGAGCCTCCCTTGCCCATAGGGACTGACAGGTTGGCTCTCTACCGTCTTTCCTTGGAGCTTGGGGAGCCCCTTGTGCTAATGCATCACCCACATCGTATGACCATGCCAAGGGAGTGTTCTAAAGTGCCTCGTGCCCATTTTAGTGGGTAAACGGTGCAACATTGTTATGCCTACCAATCTCTGGGTGCCTGACAGATTCCTGAGCTGGTTTCTTGTCGTGGCTTAGGGTATCTATATTGCCACCTAGGTGGTTTTTAGGGTGGAGATCAGGCTTGGGCTCCATCCATTTGGTAGTCGGGGTTGTGGCGCGAGTCACCGAGCCTCAAGCCACAGTTGCGAGCGTGCTTGGGCTTGCATTGACTCCGCCGAGGGTACGTGCGAGCGTACTCTCGGACCCTAAGTGAATCTTAGGATCGGTCGGGGATCTTCCAATCTACTTTTTTGTCAACTTAACATACCGCTATGTTAAACTCTTGTTATTGTGCAAAGGGAAAACAATTATGGATTGGGAAGGAAACTATATACATAGTATTTGGAGACTGTAGTTGATCATAAAAGCACAAACATTATAGATCTTGTATATGTGTTACAAATCGAACAAAAAGAATTGAGATATTCAATTTGGATTAATTGTGGGTCCTAATTGTGTCCGCTAAGATTCTAGGCCATATAGGAGCACAAGTCGATGAACTAGTTTGGCAGAACCGCTACCTATAAAGTAATAATTTTTTGTTATGTTATCAATGTGATCTAATTTCATTCATATTATTTATGTGCACTTATCTTTTAGGTAACCTGTCTATTTGTCTTCTCTAGGTCTAGAGTCAGTGTGTCTTTAGTTATAACTTAATATATATATATTCACCAAAGCCTCCATCGATCCCAGGAGATAAATTACCCTGTTGCTAGCTAGGCCAGATCTAGCTTCATGTGCCTATGTAAGCTGACAAGCATATTAAGCTAAAAATTTGCAACTGGGAATTTTAGAATTATTAGTAAACTCCCTCGCTACGTGCCGTGTGATTTTTGACGTGTTGCACTCCAAGCTTTATAAGCTATATACAAGTTCTCTCATCATAGCTGGAAGGGAATCTTGTTCTTTAGTATACGTCTTATTAGGAGCAAAAATGAGTTAGAACACAGGCCAGGCGTAGGGCTACTAAGCTAGCTTCCTCAGAACCCCGTACCCCTGGGAGATTTTTTTTTCTATCCTGTCGACCAGAAAATATTCACCCTCTCATGCCTTTGAACCTTGGTTATGGGTAACGTTCTCTAAACAATTGACCAACTAACAACTTGACCAACTAACAACTGATGCCAGTAATGCATAGTGAAGTAGTATGTCGATGCTGTAGGTACGCATGTGGAGTACGTTCTTTCTAAATTAACCAATTACAGTACATATTAATTGGCCAGTGGTCATGGGCAAATGGATCGATGGATCGAGTACAATACATACTCCTAGGCGTAGAATATATAGTTGTTGTCACCATCCAGGCGTGGGATGATGCTATTAAGTACTAACCATTGAAAGATGATGATGGGGACGTCCAAACCGCTGCTGCAAATAATGCATGCATTGAAGGATTGCTTACAATATATTTCGTCTATCATATCCTTGCTTGCGCAGCTTCCAGCCTACCGATCCATTCTCATCGTCGTCAGCCATGCATGCATGGGCAAGATGTCCATCAGTACGACGTCAAGTCATGGATTGATATATGCCGAACTTGCATTCATATCGAAACTATATATATAAATAGATGATCTGTAGCATTGTTACTATATGTATAGTTTCTGACGCTGTCGATCACGTGGATCATGAACTGGATGGGGTTAGGCCGCATCTTCCCTGCTTTCTCATCGACGACTTTTTCTGGGAACAGCCTTGTGTTGGCGGTTCACATATGTGAAAAAAAAAGAATGGATTAGTTCAATAGGATGGCCGTGGGTCATGCGTATGAATATGAATGGTGGCTAAATAAACAACATATAGAGGAAGAATCATTCCAGATGTGTTTGGACACTAGTACAGAAAACATTTTTAGAGGCGGTGGTAGAGGCATTTATACAGGTGGCCAAGTCCACCGCCTGTACTAGGCGTCAGTACTAATCGGCCCAGGGCTGTGAGCTGCCTGTGAAAACGGCTCACTTTGTCAGCCGCCTGTATTAATCCGCAAAATAAAATCGCGTTTTTAAAATGAAAAAAAAAGAATTAAATATTGGGACAAGCGCAGTATTAAAGTCGCAAGTCGCACATTTTTCGCATAAAATTCGCGAACACGCTCCGCCGAGGATTCAAACCTAAGACCTCACCCCCACGCGGTACCTCCTCTACCACTCCACTCATGACTCACTTATGTCTAGATTCGTTAGTACTTCTTCATATTCTATACTAAACCGAGTGTAAATTGATTGTTTTAGCCACTAAACGAATTCAAATGAAAAAGTTGTGAACTACAAAGTTTCATAACTTTTCGAAACCTACAACTTTCATGTAGCAAGTTTTTTCATCCGAAGTCGTTTACAAAAATTTAAATTTCAAATTTGACACATTCAAACGTAATTTTCGATGACAAGATGATTTCAAATGAAAAAGTTGTGAACTACAAAGTTTCATAACTTTTCGCGATCTACAACTTTCATGTACAAAGTTTTTCCATCAGAGGTCGTTTACAAAAATCAAAAAAATTAACTGTACATGTATTTACACAGGCGGTTTATAATGTCAGCCGCCTGTGTAAATGGTTTTACACAGGCGGTCCTCTTGCTGGGCCCACCCTATTTTTTTTGTACTGGCGTCATGAAATTGTGAACCGCCTGTGAAAAAAAAAACAATGTGCCAGCAAAAATGATTTTTGTAGGAGTGGGATATATATCTGTGCAATGTTGGTGCATGCAAAGTTCTGTTTTTTGCTTTTTTCCGTTTGGACTTCCAACTGCCTCCTACAATTTTGTTGTCAATTATAGATCTCTCCCCGTCCAAAAAGAACATACCAGATGAGGATTAAACATGAGATCCATGCATATCAACTCAGCATCGCTTTTCTCTATTTGTCCACTTCACATCAACAAGACTCTATATATGTTGGCTATTGTATTTAATTACACCTACATATGCATAATGAACTGAGCCAATTATTGTTTGTCACACCTGATTTTGAGGACAAAATCAAATGTAGAATCATATGTGTGCCTAGGATTCAGTCACACATATAATGACAAATTTACAAAGTGTCAAGCTCGATTAGAGTTTATTAAATATATCACATATGAAAGATGTCCAGGTTCACCACAAGCAAAACACTTAGTGGGGGTGTTGGGAACATTCATCTTTGCCAGGGTACTGCTGGATGAGCCTTGACGAGGTGCTGAGTAACCACCTTGTTGCTGGAAAGGCGGACGTTGCTGGTTCGGGTTACGGTTCCCAAAGTTGGAGGTGTCTTGGTACCTCTGCTGGTAACCCTGCTGAGGATAGTTGGGACGCTGGCGAGTGTTACTCCCAGAAGCTTGTCCTCTAAGCTTCCTCTTCTTGTCCATCTCCCTGCGTTCATTGTCCAGGACGATGGCACGGTTCACCAAGGATTGGAAATTCGGGTAAGTATTACCCTTTAGCTGCAACCGGAGTTCGTAGTAGATTCCCTTCAAGAAGAGACGCTGCTTATCGGCATCATCCCTTACTTCATTGGGAGCATAGCGAGCTAGCTGCGAGAACTTGTCATGGTACTCGCTGACTGACATCTGTCCCAACCGAAGATTTCTGAATTCTTCTTGCTTCAGCTCTATGATTCCTTCTGGAATGTGGCACGCCTTGAAATCCCGGGAAAACTCTTCCCAAGTGATAGCAGGGGCATTACCTGGGCGAGCATCTTCATACGTTTCCCACCAAGTCTGAGCTGCACCTTGAAGTTGACCAGAAGCATACATAACCTTCTCCTGGTCATTGCACTGTGCGATGTTGAGTTGCTTCTCCACCGCACGCAACCAATCATTCGCCTCCAACGGATCACTGGCATGAGAGAAAACTGGAGGGTGCCCTTGCAGGAATTCCCTCCGCTTGTTGACAGGTGGAGCTCCGGCAGGTTGATGGGGTTGATTCTGCATGAACTGCATCATGACTTGCATTGTCTGCATCATCTGAGCTTGCATCTGTTCCGGGGTCATCGCTGGTGGTGGAGGTAGAGGTGTTGGTTGTTGTTGTTGTCGTTGTTGTTGTCACTGGTGTTGGATCCAGAGTTAGTCCTGGTGCGAGACATCTGTCATATAGAACATAAGAACAAATTTAAAATCTGACACGGGACGAGTCTTCAACTTTTCTGGATTTTCAGCACAACAGCAGTCTAGAAAAACAGTCATATCTGAAGTTCCCGAACTCAAACAGAGGCAAAGCTTACATGGTTGGAAAGATAAAGAAATTATCTACAACTTTCGTAATTCTGACATTTTCTGATTCTGACACTAACTTAGTCATAAACTGCGTTTAAACAGATCTGTCCAGATTACCAAACTGTGCAGAAACATCAACTTGCAGGAATTGTTTCTCTTAGCTCCGAACAGATATGAAGGTGATTCTTGCGGCCAAGGAAAGATAAGGAAGTCTACTGTTTTAAGTTAATTTTTGGTGATTTTAGGACGTTCCGATTTGAAAGAGCAAAATTAACAAGACAGAGAGGTCTGAAAAGACAGATTAAAGAAAACTGTAACTTTATTTATTAAGATCTTTCAGATAACCCAACCTAAGCTATGAGTGTTGTGGACAAGCCCACAACCTCAACAATCATTACAAAGAATCAACTCACACATTAGCAAAAGCACAAGCAACTAAACACTTAGAAAAACACTAGCACACACGACTCACGATCTATCGTATAAACTATGAAGGGGATTCCTAGCCTAACACTTCTTGATCTTCTTGAAGTTTGGAGGCAACCCAAACTCTTCACGGAGCTCGTCTTGCTGTTGATAACTGCGCTTGAGCTCCTTACGCAGCTTCATTGTCTCTACCAAGAGATGTCCATACATACTCGTCATTTCTTGGACGAAGTCGACGAGCTCATTGAGAACGGGGCCACCTTGACCGTTAGGGTCGGCGGTGATCCATCCTTGCTCCGTATCGAAGCGAGGGATGAAGCGACGGCGGGTGTTGGCAACCCTTTCTCTGAACTTGTTGTGGATAGCCATGTATGCACAGAACGCGGCATCCTTCATGATTGCTTGATGGTTGGATGTGCGACGCAGCTATGAAAAGTATAGTCCACTCGTTCCGCTGCTTGCACACCAGCACTCCCACAGATGTAAATCTTCGCCTTCCAATAGGTGTTGGCGAGGGGGTGCTTGTATTCCTTGCAGGTGTACATTGTTGCAACTTCAGGTCCTGGGTGGCATTCTCCCACAAGTTCCACTAGCTGGGAGTGAGCGTAACTGTTGTTCACTCCTCCTCGGATATACTTTGTGCGGATCCACCCTGGCTCTTCTGGCAGGTCTTCAAAGGCAGCATCGGAAGTAGGGGAATTAACATCAGCACTTGGGGCATGGGGGCTCTCTTCCCCATGGTACTCTTCGCTACTGGAAATTTCTTGGACTTCCTCCACTGGTTCTTCCTGAGACTCCTCCATTGAAGCTTGTGGTTCAGGAGGGGCAACCTGTTGCGGAGGTACACGTTCACTGAAACTGAGACGAGCTGAACGGCGAAGAGCAGGCATCTTTAACCAAGACAAGATAGAGGCAGATTAGAACAACATTTTCACAATAGAATAAGTCAAGTGTAGCAAAACATTTTGAGCAAATATGTATACAAGGATGTATGCAAGAAAAGAGAAGGTAAGAAGACCATTCTAACTAGGCTTGCGTCCTACAGTCAACACTTGCTCTGATACCAATTTGTCACACCCAATTTTAAGGATAAAATTGAATATGAATAACTCATGTGTGCCCAGAGATCAATCACACACATAAGCCGACAAATCTTTAAATAGTACCATCACTGAGTGCTTATTACATAACGAATAATATTTAAATAACATAACAGCGGAATATAAAGATAACTCTCGCGACGAAGCTCCACTTCACAGGGAACGTCGACTGGTTGACCACTAGCCTAGTACTCCTCACGGTAGTCTTCATAGCCATCTGAAGGGGTTGAGAAAGCAAGAGTGAGCACTTACGTACTCAGCAAGGGTAACATAGGGTTATGAAGCTCAAAAGGTTGACACTGTCTGTACTGCGGTTGCTTTTAACTTGGTCAAGTTTTACCAACACTTAGCTTTAATTATGCATAACCCAATTAATAACCACATGATAAGAGTAGAATAAACCTTCTTAATAATTAAACAACATGATCATCTACACTGTGAGTTTTCCAGGCCGCTCATAACCATGAGCACGGCTATCATGATAGGTTTACACTCTGCAGAGGTTATACACTTTACCCACAAGCCATGTTACCCTGATGCCCGGGATAGCTAGTCCCATAACACTGCCGAGGTGAGTGGGCAGGGAACATTATGAAGCCTTTCAAAAGCTCTTTCGAACATGTAGCGGACCCTACGGACCCAATGCAAAGGGGAATATGGGACACCCCGATGGTACCACCCGCAGCGGTCCCCACACAAGCTTTACCCCATAACCAGCTCGGCAAAGGTGCCTTTCACGAACCACAAGCATGCTAGCCCAAACTTTATACTCAACTAAAGCCAAAGCCATATAACACTCGTGGTTGTATTAGAAATCCCAGCTTTTGCCCTACAGTGGGGTCCTATTCCATGTTGCTACAAAAGCTAGTTTTATCTCATTGTTGCATAAATCATTAGTCAAGATTCATCTCAAGATCCATTATGGTAAAGCATAGCAAAACTACCCATATGCATATAACCATGGTGACAAGGTAAAGGATAACAAAGCTATAGTATAGATCTATTGGGAATCAAATTAGACACATGCAACAATGACTAGATTGAATTATGGTGAATAGGTAACAAGGATGATCCATGTTAAACTTGCCTCGATCCCAAAGCTCTTGGTGATCCTGATCTGCTGCAAAGAACTCTTGGTCAACGAAGATCTCACCAGCTGTACTCGATCAACAACACCACGCAATCATCCGACTAATCATACACGAAGCAATAAAGACATAATCAAAACATTACACCATAAACAATAAAAAGACTTTGAAAAGGTTAGAAAACATATCTATACTTTACTACGATCACAAAGACACGAGAACCACACTAATCGGATCTAAAACGAAGAAGTTATCGATTAAACGGGATTTTGAAAAGGGAAAGGTTAAGCATTAGCAAAGAAATTTTCTCTGATTTTCAAAAGTACTTAACATAGGTGAAATCTATACTACTGGATAGAGCATGAAAATACGGATCTAACGCAACTCGAACGGGTCGATTTGGATTTAAAACGAAGAAAATATAAGCATTTGAAGTTTAGAGGCAAAAGGGGAAATTAGGGTTTTATTTGATTTTCGAATTAAAACCAGAATTAAAAAGGAATATGTTTTCCCGAGGGGAAAACGCATTGCTGGAAACCGCCTTCGGGACTGCGGGTTGAGGGGTGAAAAGGTCAGGGTCTCTTTAACAAAATCGCCACCCGAAGGGGTACGGGGCGATCTGGGCCGTTAGATCAGAGACGGATGGAGGAGATTAGAAGGGGGAGGCGGACACGGTGGTTTCCCACCGGAGCAGAGCGGCGCTCGGCAGCGCCGTGGCCAGCCGAAGCGATTCCTCGTCGGCGTGAGCCGATCGGGCATTTTGGGGCACCGTTTCCAAAACCGGGGGCACCGGAAGGTCGAGGGCGATGCCGCGAGCTCGCCTAGGGCTATGGCGAGGCACGGGGACGGACGGAAGACGCTCGACGACGTGGAACGGTGGCGGCGGGTGCTCGGTGCACGACGGTTAGGGCGCGGATGGTCCAAAAGCGACCGGGTAACTGCTCGGGAAGCACAAGGGGACCAAGGCGAAGCTATTGCGGGCACTGGCAGAGCTTGGTTGGGACGGAGGAGGCCTGACGGCGGTGAACCGTGGCAGCGGACCTTGGCGGAACGGTGACGAGGTCGGACAGAGCGCAACAAAGGGGAAAAAGAGGGGCGAGATGTGTTTGACACTCACGCGAACGCGATGCGCAACTGGGCGAAGCACTGGGAGCGTCCAGGGGCGAAGAACGGCCTCTCGACGGCGAAGCAGAACGGCGGCAACGGCGGCGCGGCTTTGGTGCGTGCGGAGCGATGCGAGTCGATGGAAAGCGAGGGTGCGGTGGCGGCGCTATTTAAGGGAGCCGCGGAGGAGTCCGGTGCGGAGGGGAAACGCGGGGAAACCGCGTCGGCGGTTGCGCGTGCGGCGGGCGCGGCGTCACGGCGCTAGTGTCCGGCTCAGACACGAGAGGGGGAAGGGAGAAGGGAGAGCTGACAGGTGGGGTCACCATGTCAGTGGGAGGGGAAAACGCTGACCAGCGGGGCCGTGTCGTCAGCGAGTGAGAGAGAGGGAGGGAGCCCGCGGGCGAGCTGGGCTGCGGCCACATGGGCCGGCCCACTACAGAGAGGAAAGGGGTGAGGGGGAAAGAGGCCGCGAGGCTGGGCCACTGGGCCAGAAAGGAGGGGTGAGGGAGTTTTCTTTTTCTTTTTATTTTCAGAATTGATTTTGCAATTTGATTTTCAAAATAAATTTTGAAATCCTTTTTCCAAAGTTTTGCAAAGCCACACAACCAAAGAATGCAAGAGCATGCAATGCACAACCATGTGAAACCGTAACATGAGATTTAATTTTAGTTTTATATATTTAATTCTATGCATCACAAAAATATTTGAAATTAAACCAAATTAAACTCAAATTCAAATCTATTTTCTAATTCAAATTTTAGGGTGTTACTCGCCGGCGCGCCAACGCCACCGCGCACCGCACCGCGTGCACGCTAGCCCCCTCCCCTCCCGTCCTATCCACTCGCCCGACCACCACCGCTGCGCCGTTGTACATCGGCGCGCGCCGTCGTCCCTCCTTGTCGCGCCGCCGCGCGCGCAGCGCAAGCAGCTGCCGCGCGCACTGCCGTCGTCTACCTCCGCCGCCGCCGCGCCTCCACCTCACGGGCCCGTCATCCGAGAGAGGCCAGGCCGGTCAACCACAGAGAGAGAGTTCGAGAGAAGAGAGAAGCAGAAAAGGAAGAAAAGAAAAGGAGAGAGAAGAAGGAAGGAGAGGAAAAAAGAAAAAGGAAAAAGGTTGATTTTATTGCAAATTGATTTAGGAAATTGATTTAGTTTTAGTTATATATTGATTTATTACAAAGGAACTGTCTGTAATAAAATAGAAATTTATTTTATTGCAAATTGATTTAGGAAATTGATTTAGTTTTAGTTATATATTGATTTATTGCAAAGGAACTGTGTGTAATAAAATAGAAATTAATTTTATTGCAAATTGATTTAGGAAATTGATTTAGTTTTAGTTATATATTTTAGTTTTAGGAAATTGATTTAGTTTGTATTTTAGTTTTAGGAAATTGATTTAGTTTTAGTAATATATATTATGTGTGGACCACACATTCATGCTTTTGATATATGTATTAATTGTTTTAGTATTAGTTTTAGAAATATTGGCCTTCCATTATTGTAAGTATTATAATACCTTCATTTGTTAGAAATTGATTTAGGAAATGGTTTTATGTTAGTAATATATTTTAGTGTCTACCCCTAGTGCCCAACTCTAAGTGCCTAAACCCTAAGTGTCTACCCTAAACCCTTCACACACACACACACACACACATATATATATATATATATATACATCCTAAGTGTCTTCCCTTTTATTACACACACTAAGTGTCTACCCCTAGTGCCCAACTCTAAGTGCCTAAACCCTAAGTGTCTACCCTAAACCCTTCACACACACACACACACACACACACACACACACATATATATATATATATATATATATATATATATATATATATATATATATATATATACATCCTAAGTGTCTTCCCTTTTATTACACACACTAAGTGTCTACCCCTAGTGCCCAACTCTAAGTTCCTAAACCCTAAGTGTCTACCCTAAACCCTTCACACACACACACACACACATATATATATATATGTATATATATATATACATCCTAAGTTTCTAAGTGTCTACCCCTAGTGTCTACCCTAAACCCTTCACACACACACACACACCCCTAAACCCCTAAGTTTCTAAACCCTATAGATATACATCATAAGTGTCTACCCTAAACCCTAAACACTTTTATTACATACACACACTTAGTGTCTACCCTAAACCCCTAAGTTTCTAAACCCTATAGATATACATCCTAAGTGTCTACCCTATACCCTAAACCCTAAGTGATGTCTACCCTTTTGGTTACTCTAAGACTAAGTGTCTACTCTAGAGAAATATTGACCTTCCATTATTGCTAGTAAACATGTATATATATGATTTGATATAGATATGGACGACCCGAATGACGACATGGAAGGGTACTGATCGAGTAGTAGATGGAACCAATCAAGTAGATGGCACTGATTGAGTAGTAGATGGCACCAATCAAGTAGATGACGGAAGTTAGTACTTTGCGCCAGATGTTGAGCAAGAAAATATCGTTGGTTTGAGGCCCTGCAAAACCATACCGTTGGCACGCTCGACCTGACCGTTAGTTCGAGGGTGGGCGACTGCGGACCAATTCACCCTGATGTGGTGATCGTCACAGAAGTCCAGGAACTTTTGGCCGGTGAACTGCATGCCATTGTCAGTGATGATGATGTTGGGGACCCCGAAGCGGTGGATGATGTCGGTGAAGAATAGCACGGCTTGCCGAGACTGGATATTGGTGATGGGTCGAGCCTCGATCCACTTCGAGAATTTGTCGATAGCCACAAGAAGGTGAGTGTGCCCACCCTTGGTTCTTTTCAGGGGGCCCAGGTATACATGAAAATCTTGTGTATATATGTCTACAATATCTTGTGTATACATGAAAATCAAAATAATTACAGTTGTATAATTATATTTATAAGTTTTGTGTGTCTACACACATAGGCTTTTGCATCAACGACAACTACGGGGAAGAGTAAAAATGTACGAGGCCCGAAGAAGCCATTGGAGGGTCGGTACATTATCACAGAATTCGATGAGGAAACAGGGGCAGTACTTGGAACACATGAACATAGATTTGCTAGCAACTGTGGTTACCTTGTAAGGGATAGGCTTCCGATCAGTGCTCGTGAATGGCGGCAAAGGAAAGGACGTCCTGACATTAGTTTTGTCTCTGATCGTGACAAGGAACTAATTTGGCAAGAAGTCCTTCAACATTTCTCGCTCGATACAGAAGATGAAGCTCTGAAGGGGAGAGTTAGGGACTGTGCTATGAAGAAGATGGCAACATATTTCCAGGCCTGGAGGAAGACATTGCATAATGATTTTATCAAGAAGAACCTTACTCCAGATTTCAACAAAAAATCCTACGTCAAGTTGAGACCATTTTGGGATGACTTTGTAGCTTTCAAGATATCAAAAGAGGATGAATCACGAGCTCAACAGAACCAATAGAATGCCCAAGAAAAGCAATACCATCATCACATGGGATCAGGTGGCTACAAGACTGCCATTCCTAAGTGGGAAAAGGAAGAAGAGGACCTTCAAGTTAGGGGAATCCAACCAGAATCAGATAACTGGGCTGAGCGCAGTAAGTGGTGGTTTTTTGGTCATGGGGGAGGCATTGACCCTTAGACCGGGAGATTAACATATATCGAAGGACTCACAAAAGTAGCAAGGAAACTGGTTTACGCTCAATCTATGAGGGAACAAGGACCATGGTCACCAGATAGAGATAAAGATGAGCTAACATATGCCCTGGGGACTGTGGAACATGGTGGGCGAACGAGAGGTCATGGCGCGGTGCCGTGGAAGCATGCCTTCCCTCAAGACAAAGATACATATAGAAGCCGCCAGAGAAAGAAGAAAGAGGAGGATGCTATGAAACTTAGCATGTCGCAAATGGTTAGTGAAGCACGCGAAGCAGCTATTCAAGCAAAAGAGCGAGAAGAGAAACTTGAAGCGAGAATGAGCGAGGAAATCAAAAGGCAAGTGGAGTTAGCAATCAGCCAAATGCAAAGTACTGGATCAGTACCGCAAGTCAACATCAGCCCATCAGCTCACTTGAAAAGCAGTTGTGCTTCCACAGAAGTGCCTCAACCTGGTGATGACGCAAAGCTACGCTTCCCCGTGGATGACATCACAAAACCGAATACACCATGTGAGCTGCACATTCCAGAGGGGGCTACCACAATCATGGTGGCTACCGGTATTGTATCTCCTATCGACCCTACGAAGACACCAATATGCCATGGGTCAAAAGTACCAGCTGGATATGCTCACGTCTCGGTGGATAGAGTTGATAAAGATCATCGCGATGCTAAGCTTGACATTGAAGGAGGTGATGGGGAGACGACTTTAGGACAAACGGAGAAGACATTTATTTGTTGGTGCAAGCACTATATCATTATTCCTGGGGCATCACCTCCTATTGTACCGTCACCGCCGCCTCCTCCTCATCCTAGGTGCGAATGAAAGTGAATCATACCTATCTCTTTTTCACACACTTGTATTGGGACTTAAATAGAGATACTTTATTCACACTCGTTGTTTTCGCTGTAGGACCTCACCCAGAGACCTAAGTCAACATTCATCACTGCTGGTCATCCAATGCGGCATAGCTACTAGGCCTCGCGGTAAGCAGCCTCCTTCACTGAGCTGTTCATGTGTGTGAGAAAGAAGATATAGCCAAGATCCCAAATTAATAGAGGTCGAAAACAACATTTTCCCACCTTCACTCCACTAGTACACAGAACCTCTATATAGTGGTTGTTCACAACTTATTTCTACTAGCATTTTTTAGTTCCGCCAGTGGGAGAGGCCAGTGAAAATCGTTCTCTCCACTAACGGTTAACTGACTCAGATCCGTTAGTGAAAATCGATTTTTACATGTAGACATCTCATTTCTAGTGGTGGTTTTCCTAAGAAACTGCCTATAGAAATGTGTGTCCAGAAATCAGGTTTTTAAAATAGAAAAAACAATAATTTCATTGTGGGAGAGGCCCACTTAGTAAGCCACCCGCCCGCTCGTCTCCGTCGCAAGTTGCGGTTTTTTCGTGTGTTAGGCGCTGGTCGGAGGGGTTCAAACCCAGGACCTCACCCTCCTGTGTAATCTCCTCTATCACTCCACTCATAACTCACTTGTCCCTAAATTTCGTTTTAGTTCTCCCTTAACGTGAAATTAATGTGGATGTGTGGATGTGGATGCGTGCCAAACTTACCTATTTACTATCCCTGAAGCAAAAGTTGATATTCAGTAGGTACTGAAATATGATATTTATGCATTAGAATTGATGTGGAAGGAACTAGATGTCTCCGAAACCCCCTTGCCCTTCCATTAGATATTCATGTCATCGTCTTAGATCTTGTTTAAATACATATGTATTTTATCTCAATTCACATTTGTTGAAATAGATTGGGTTTACTTTAACTTACTCTAACACACGTGAATTGATATGGATACATATGTATCCAAATAACACCTTACTTGATCTGCAACGTAGACCGATATCTCCGCCATCTAGATATTGAGTCATATCATCGCTATCGTCATGCATTTCAAAAGGAGCAGAACAATCTCTAGATGCACAAATTAAGATAACAATCAAATAATGTTGATTGACCATATATATATATATATATATACACTATATACTATATACATTCTCTGTTCTAATTATTGTTGATAAGTTGACTTTATTACTCTAAATTTGACCATTTGTCTTATAAAAAATTATGCAACTATAGTTTAATTTTAAGTCATTCTTGAAGAGCTACTACTAAAACAAGTCATAACAAAAGAAGTGTTGATATTTTGCAAACAAAGTTTGAATAATAAGAATGGTCTATTAAGGTCCAAAAAGATAGATGAGCTATAATTTGGACCGAAATCAATATGAATCAGGAGCTGAGCGGGACTAGATACAGTCCATCAACCCGTGCTCTCGCACGGGGTAGAATTTTAGGAGATATAAGTACTAAGTAGTGTATAATAATCCTTTATTCTAAATTATAAGACATTTTTACTTTTCTAAATATATTATGTTTACTATGTATCTAGACACTATATTTACATGTATAGCAAAAGCCGTGTATTTAAAAGCTCGAAACATCTTATGATTTGGAGTGCATGGAGTACATCTGACTTATAATAATCAATTATATTAAATTGAATATTTTTTCATCATTTATTTTCTAATATTATAGATATAATATATACTATGTAGTCTATATCTAATTATCTTAAACCTATTAGTATATTTTTTTCAAGGAACCAATCAATATATTTATTCTTTTTGTGTGGCACCTTGTATACTTTAAATATGCAGTTACTATGAAACTTTACCATTAATTATGGTTGCTCTTGTTGCATCATGTATCTTATGAACTCATTAATCTAAATTTTCATTTTGCAAATTTTATTCTTATCGGTTGCTACATTTTTTGTCTCTTCTCAAGTTAAGTTGAAACTCTTATGGTTATTGCATATTTCATTAACTCTTTTGTTGCACTTTAAAAAAGGATTTTAGGCCATGGAGTATGTACGTCCTTGAGTACTACAATAGCATTAGCCATTATTTGAAACATATACGATATCTTATAAGTCATGGAGCATGAAGTAAGATATTAAACAAAGTAGTAGTCCTAATCTTAATAGAATTTTAACACTTAAACCTTATAATGATCGACCGCTTACTCTAAGATATTCTTAATAAAGGCTAGAACAATATAGAAATAAGTGTTCTCCCACACTTCTCATGATGATTGAATTTTACTATAAAGGAATTATATTTGCAGTTATGATTATTCTATCAATATAGACATATCAAATATTTTAGTTAAAATACATAAATATCTCTAAAGTAGCAACTTATACAAACTATATGTTATGGTTACTAATATAATTTTAAATAATCTTTTAGTATCATTAGTATATGGGTTATCTACAAAAATATGTGTTATGTGAAGAAATGTAACATATATATTTTATTGCCCATGCACGTTGCCGTTACACATATATTTACTTTAACAAATCTTACTATATTAATAATTATAGAGGAGGGGTTGATAATTTAGATATTCTATTTGATCTCTAAACATTTTTAAAAAATGAGATGTTGATAATTTAGATGATATTTGAGGGGTATTTAATTTTTCTAATAATAAGATAAAACTTATGTTATGTAAATTATCGATCATAATATGAAGACATCAATACTTTAATGTAAATTTATTTCTACATTAGAGCATGTTTTTCAACAACATATGTGGGTAATATAAATTAGGGTCAGGAGTTAGTTTATATTGTTTAACACAACCACATAAATGGGTAGTTAGTTAGAAAACATAATAGATATATTAACTATTATCATCATCGATGATGATTAGGTCATACCAAATTGATGGTAAGATTTTTTGATGATTTATCTTTTATTTCCAATAAAATCTTTTAGAATTAACGAGGACGCTCAAGCAAGAACATAAGTTAGAATTTGTAGTATTTACATTTTTTCTAGCGCGATATATATTTAGTTGAAATCTAGTTTTAAGATATATAAATTCTTGATACAATGTATTTTGTGTCTTCATAAATCTATAATTTATCTTTTAACTTTTAATAAAATTGTATGCTAATAAGATATTTATTATTTATCTTTTTTTAAAAAAATAAAAATCATTAAAAAGAGTCTGATCCTAGTAGTATAGTTTCCATATAAGTTGAAATTTGGCATGCATCCTCAAACTAAACATGTTGAATTTGTTATATCACGAGATTATATGTGTGTAGTATTATTTATATATATCATATAGTGCCTAAAATTAATAATATTGATATGACATATTATTTCAGTAAAAATGAATAAACTTATTTAAAATAATTTCTTATAAAATTTATTATCATGGAGTATGTATCTTTCATAATGACTAAGTTAGGTAATTTAGACACAATATTAGAAGGTTATTTTAAATTATATTTTATAATGGCTAAGGTGTGCAGTTTATTAGTTATAAATTTAGGGGATTATTTTGAATTATTTTTCATAATAACAGATGTGGGTAATTTATATATGTAGAGGGTTATTTTAAATTATCTTTTATAATGGCAGAGGTGTGTAATTTACATGCAAAATTAAGGCGTTACTTTATGTATTTTTCATAATGGCAGTGGTGGGTGGTTTTTAATAAACTACAATAGATCCAATAGCTAATATCGGTGATGATGATTAGAGTCTACCAATCAAAAGACCAAATGTTTCTGATTATTGTGTGAATTTGTAGGATTTATCTTTTTTCTTAGCGCGTCTAGTCAGAATTAACGTGGTGCCTCTGTTGGAGCCTCCAATTAGTAATAGTAAGATATGGACGACCATCATCATCTTGGATATGTAATGTGATGACAAAGGGCCTGGATCGGGTACTAATAATAATCACTTGATTGGAGTTTGGCGGTTAATTCAGAGCATACTGCAGTTGTTCCATCTTTTATATATAAATATTTTATATACAAAGAATAAGATGGACCAGAAAATACAATAATGAAGACTTTTATATGTAAATTTGACATATATTTTTATTATTATATGAGATTTGTAATTATTCTAAAATTACATCCCTGTATCCAATGATTTACACTGAAAAATCATTGTAAATATAATAGTAAAGCGATGTAAATATAGTTGTAAGACATTGTAAGTGTATGAAAAAAATCTAGTTGTTTAGAGGAACTAAAACTATTATAGGTAGACACACCCAAAAAAAAAACTACTACTATATACGTAGTATATATATACAGCTGGTATGGGTATGGGTCCCATTCGCCAAGACATGCAGCCGTGCGACACGTGTGGCACGATCGACTATTCTTGTGCGCTCTACAAACTTGCATGCATGCATGTACACTGAGAGTGTGACGTGTGGATGTGTCGGGGGCTCGGGGCGGCACAGGTCCATGCGAGATGGCTTGTCCGAGCGACACACACTAGTATGCGTGCATTGCGTGCAGTCCATGGGCCGGTTGGTTGGCAAGTAGCCTATAACAACCACCACGCTGTGGTCCGTGGAAGTTCGTCCTTTGGTACTTATTCCTCGCAAATGGTCCACCGTATATAACCCATGGAATATAAAGTACTATACGCGTAGCACGTGCGACGTGCTCCTTCTGTTACGCGATACGCAAGATATTTTAACTTTTCTAATTACGTTATATTTGCTAGACATGTATGTCTATGTCTAAATATATGTTAAAATATTATATTTATTAGAAAACACTAGAACTGACTTTTAACCCCAGTGCCTAAACCGGGGCTAAGGAATCGGGACTAAATGTCCCCCTTTAGCTCCGGTTCGCAGGCCCGGGACTAAAGGTATACTAAAGATCCTTTTTTTCTTCTGATTTTGGTATTTCTTATTTTGGTTTTCCAATTAGATTAGGTATTTAAATGTGTGTATTCTTCGTTTCTAATACATGTATTCACTGCTAATACATGTATTCACGCACTTATAAGTTAGTTTTAAAATTAAACATAAATAAACTATGGAACTCTATAAGTATAATATATATATATATATATGTATATATATATGCACATAAAATTTACATCATTATCCATTGATACTTGACTTAAGACACAATCGCTCTCGCCACTTAAATCTCATACAAACGATCGTCTTGATTTGGCTTGAGTGGTTCGGCAGGGTCGTAATATTACAGAAATTCATAGAAATGTCAATCTTATTGTACAATACAATAGTTCAACGATTTAGTACTATCAATTCGGATAAGTGTAAGTAACCCATCTTGTAACCAATAATCTCATCGATTAACAACAACGTATTAAATAGTGCACTCTCAGTTGCTTCACACTTATAAGCACATGGTGTACTAACAACGTTTAACAGCGGTCGAGTAGTTGGAGGGTCTTCCTTCTTAGACGCAACCAACTTTGCTTGAAATCCTGCAGTAGTTAGTGTTGGCTCTTCATCGGCATATTGTCGGTCATAACCCAATGCATCCATTACTTGGGTCAGAATGGCTTCAAAACTACACCCTACGTAGGTCATGTCATACTCTTCTACCTATAAGTATAGGGTTAATTATGAGAGCAATATTGACAACATATAACAACAAATCTAGGTATAAGTTATGAGTCCTAAACTTACCTTTGGCGAGTTCTGAGCTATTCGTGCACATAAACCCCGAATATCAGGATACATATTGCGATTAATAGCTTCAATCTTCACTGAAGACAGAGTAGGAAGTGTGATCCCATTTCTTGAGAGCGTAACAGCACAAACATAGACGGCATACTTAATAGCAACACCCCGCTGGCTTGTCTGTATTCCCACTTCTGAGATTTGTAACACATTGCACCCGCCAACACCACCGCGGCCACGACCACTACCACGACCACGACCATGACCATGACCCATCCTAACGGCAATTGAAAATGAAATACAACATTGGAGTTCTGGACCATTGTTTACATGATTAATCTGAACATCCACATTGTCAACCCCAAAATAGGCGAGTGTTGATTTAAGCAAAACAACTGGATCAATCATCTACATTACATATAAGACATGTTAATTAACTTGGATGATCTAGTCATACATATGAAACATATATTGATTATTAACTTACTATGTTCGGATAATTCCACGGTACTACCGAAAATGCCGGATCGAAACCCATCCAAGTACAATAACCATTCCAACCAATTTCTTCCGGTGGTGGGAGATTACGACGTCCAGTCATCTATATATTAAATCACATATACTCAGATTATATTTCATATATATCTCAGTATCCATCTATCTCTTTATCTATATAGCAATAATGGAAGATATATATATATATATATATATCAAATCATATATAGAAATAATGGAAGATTTATCTATAATGGAAGGTCTATATTTCTCTAACAAAACCATATATATATCAAAAGCATGAATGTGGTACACATAATACATTACTAAAACTAAATCAATTTCCTAAAACTAAATTATATTACTAATATATATAAATTTCCTAAAACTAAAATATATTACTAACATCAATCAATTTCATAAAACTAGAATATATTACCAACATAAATCAATTTCATAAAACTAGAATATATTTCTAACATCAATCAATTTCCTAAATCAATTTAATAAAACTAAAATATATTACTTCTTCCTTCTTTCTCCTTCTTCTTTCTCCTTTACACACCTTTAGCCTACAAAATCATTTAGACAAATGTTAGTTTAATTTGTGAAAAAAGCAACAAAAATATATTTAGTTGAGTCAATTTCTATATTTCTTTTTTTAAACACCTTTTCTCATCTCCTTCTTCCCCCTCCTTTTTTCCTCTCCTTTTTCCTCTTCTTTCTTCTTTCTCTTCGATCTATTCTTCTTCTTTTTTCTTCTTCTCTCTCCTTTTCTTTTCTTCCTTTTCTTCTCTGATCTCTCGATCTCTCTCCGGTGGCTGCTGACTAGCCCGGCCTAGCTCTCTCAGACGGCGCACGGGCCCGCGAGGTGGAGGCGCGGCGACGGTGGAGAGGTAGACGGCGGCGACGCGACGAGGAGGAGACGGCGGCGTCGACGACGTACGGCGCGGCGGCGGCGCTCGGGCGAGTGGCGGACAGGGATGGCTGGGGCTAGCGCATGCGGTGCGCGGGGCCGTTGGTGCGCCGACGAGTCGCGGGCTCCTCCGATGGCGACGGTGACGACCGTGTGGCGGGGGTTGTGCGTCGACGAAGAAGGCGGACGAGATCGACGAAGACAGATATAAGGGGAGGACGAAGACAGGAAATCGGTTGCAGTTTATATAGGAAGGCACCCTTTAGCCGTGGTTGGTAATACCAACCGGGGCAAAAAGACACCTTTTAGCCCCGATTGGTATTACCAACCGCGGCTAAACGCCTGTTTAGACGTCAAGCGAAATTTCCAGGGGCTAAAGGCCTGTTTAGGCGCCAAATGAAATTTCCAGTGGCCTCTTTTATATGTTTTGGTATTGTATATAGTTTAATATATGTATAAATTGTTATAGTTCTTGTTAATTACATAATAAATTAAATACATGCCACAAAATGTTTTCAAAATAACCATTAAATTTCCTTTTGCTTTATTATACACTAGAAAAATGTATAACATAAAATATTTTACCTTTTTTATAATATCAAATATAAATGTAACTAACCATTACAATTTTGTTAATGCAAAAGTATATTGTTCAATTAAACTATTTGTGTTTCACCATTCATTGTCCAATTATGCGACAAATAAGTGTACCCTTAAATAGAAAATTGTTAAGGAGACACTAAATGACCCTATATGAAAAACTTTTGAATACAAAGGTTTTATAACTCATCAAGATCATTCATTTTAGAACTAAACTTTTTCACTAACAAATGTAGATCTTCATTAGTCACTAAATGACTATAAAAGAAGTATTAGTAAACATTAATTAGGACATGCATGTATCTTCAGGATTTCTAATCCCAGAGGGCACACGACCTATTTTGCTTCATACGAAGTGGCAGGCAATTCGTTAGGCTTCTCATTTTGGTCAAAAAATGAAATTATAAAATACCGAACGAAAGGTCGTCTGCATTAAAATAACATATGATCGAGATGGAACACCATCATGTGTCATTTCCGAGTCATACAAATATTAATGTATACTCTATGAAAGCCTCGACATAGCGTATGCTAAGACCACTAGCACTATACACAGAAAACCTAAAATGCAATTCAGTAGCATAATGATTTCCCGACCAATCACAACTAAAGCAGACAAATCATCATTCGTCTGCTTAGCATCGACAGACTTCTTAAGCTGGCTCACTGCCTCATCAGCCTTCATAGCCTTCAGGACATGTGTAACATACTTTTCCTCCCAATACCAGCCGCAGCATCCAGTGTCATCCCACTAAAAATAGAAATAAAAAATCAACACTTTAATCAAAATCATCAGGAAATATAGGTACAAATTAACCATAACCATCAAATGTGATAAAATATATAACTCACATTGTGATCTGGACACTTATAGAAGATCCGACCGTTGTTGGGACCCGGCTTCCCCACTCGGTACTCTTTCACAGTCTTTTGCATACACTTACCCCAGGTAATGAGAGGGAGGTCTGACCTTAGTCGCTTTGGAACCCGATCAAAGGCCGAGTGTCCTGACGCAGTTGTCATCTACTCTCTATACTCATTTTTCAATCTAGATATTATAAATTCCTTATATTCTAAACAAAGAAAATAAAACAACTAAAATTTACATTTCTCTAAAATCATCAAATGTGTCATGTATACAACTAAAGTATTCTAGGTAGCTACCTTCTTCATCTAAATATATAATTATTTTGAGCTCAAGTGGCATATAACTAAATCAAGAACAATCCACCATAAATTCATCATTTAATAATATCCTAATAAGAATCTATATTTGAGATGTGGAACATATAATACCCTAGAAATGAAAGGTGTATATTTAGAATACTAATTTAGTTGCCTTGTTCAAAATATTCAAATAATGTCAAGTGAATGAAACTTAAAATGGCAAAAAAGAGAAAATCATAAAGGAAAATGACATATAGAACAAGAAACAATATAGGTTGCCGCTAAAACATGAGGTTGAAGATAGTAACCTTTCAACGAGTCGATGGAGGCGTAGAAGTGATCAAATGAAGCAATGATCGAAGAGGAGATGAAGAACACCAAGAACGAGATAAAAAACAGATAGGGGAAGAAATGAGCTCTCGGGCTCGGGCAGGGGATCAGGAAGAGAGTTCAAATAGGGGGGGACCTTTAGTCCCGATCAATAGAACCAGTCGGGACTAAAGGCCCAGAATTAGGCTCGATTTGTGCATTAAACCGGGGCTAAAGGTCTAACCCCGGTTGGTGTTACCAACCGCGGCTAAAGGGTAACACCAACACCTTTAGCCGCGGTTGGTAACACCAACCGGGACTAAAAGTCCCCCTGACAATGTCTGACCAACGAGCCGTTGGGAGGGGACTTTTAGTCTCGGTTGGTATTACCAGCCGGGACTAAAGGTCCCTTTACACTACTACATAATTGATTTTCCGTGGCGATTGAAATGGATTAACCGTGATGGTTTTTTAAACCGCCACGGATCAATAGTCACGGTTAATGCCATTAACCGTGGCGGTTATGTTAGGCCAACCGCCACGGTTAATCAGAAAAAAGACAAAAAAACCCAGATCCAAACCCGATTAGGGCTCGATCTGGGCCATAGCAATGCATGCTGCACGCTAGGGCGTCGTCGTCCCTGGATCCGCCATGGATCCAGCCTCGCCGGCCCTAGATCCGCCGCTGGAGGGGGCTCCAGCCATGGATCCGGCCTCATCTCCTCAGGATCCGCCGCTGGAGGGGCTCCCGCCATGGATCCGGCCTCGCCGGCTCTGGATCCAACACCGAGGGAGTCAAAAAAGAGGGACACAGAGAAGAGGGAGAAAGAGAAGAAGGAGACGAACCCTAGCGCGGCCCCTCGCGCCGCTTTCCCCTCGCGGTCGCGCGCTCTGGCCCGCGCGGTAGCGCGGCCTCGCGCCGCCGTGGCCCGCGCCGCCTCGTCTCGCTGGCCCAAGGGGTCTCGCGCGGTTGCGCCGCCCCCGGCCACCTCGCGCCGGAGTCCCTCGGGGCCGCGCCGCCACTCGCGCCGCCGGGCCGCGCATTCGGGCCGCCCCCACCTCGCGTCGGTTGGAGATAGGGAGGAGTGAGGAGAGAGGAGGGAGGCAGTTTTTTCCTTTAGGGTTTCAGTTTATATATATATTAGACATGGTAGTGGGCTGGTGTTGGGCTATTGGGCTAGGCTGCTTAACCGATACGGTTGCGCTAAAACGCTCGCCTCCGTAAATGCATTAACCGTGGCGGTTGCTTAACAACAACAGCCATGGTTAATACCCATTAACCGTGACGGTTAGATTATACCAACCGCCACGGTTAATGTATTTACCGTGACGGTTGCGTTACAACAATGCCTATTAACCGTGGCGGTTGAGGCCTCTGGCCGTTGGGTTTCTTTGGCATCTATTAACCGTGGCGGTTTATGTGTTTAACCACCACGGTTAATAAAACCCAAGTGCTATGTAAAATAAATTTTGTAGTAGTGTTAGCCCCAGGTGTATTTTTCACCGGGGCTAAAGTCGATTTTGAAAATTAGCCAATGGTGTGTTCTGTAGTAGTGAAAACCACAGTCTTAAAATTTGAAATGTGTGTGTATATATAGCACATGGTGGACGTCGACGGTGGAGGTTGTGGCACACTGTGTGCGCTCAGGGTGGAGGTCGCTCGAAGGTGTCGGAGGGAAGTCGCTCGAATAGAAGTTGAAGAAGGTGCATCCGAGAATCACGACCCGTGTGTTCCGCCGGGTTGCAGCGGTGGATCAGGTATTGAGTGGCTATGCTTTTGTAGAACACGAAGTAGGGAATTTTATATAGTGAGATTAGTAGAGTCGGTACGCCGAGTTGAGGGTGTGGCCTAGACACGGCCCTAGGGTCACCCTAGGCCGGTACTGGCACAATGGACAATGGGTCGTGCCGTGATTAGGCTGAGCTAAAAGCTTGAGCCATGGGTCAAGCCATCGGGACTCAGTCCTTCTGGCCATCTATAGATACATCTCACTCTTAGAAATAGTGTGTGTTTCGCTCATAGTTTTTACGGCTTATAAACCGGATAATATTATTTTTGACTATTTTTTGATAGAAAAACACTGTAATATGGTGAATAAATGGGTTAAGTTTAAGCAAGAATAGAACCACTAGGAATGATAGAGAGTAGCGCTAGGAATCATATGCCAATCCCTAAACGACTCAGATTCTGTGAAAAAGATAGTGACATAAAAGGAGAAGTGGAAGAGTGAGTATATATTGCATGAAAGAAAATATATAAAATTAGAGATAAGGTCGTAGAGACAAGCAAGTCGATCATGTCTTCAATGGTCCTGGAAGCGTGTGAGAAGTGAGAACCCTTGTTTCATTAGCAAGCCACAAAAATCTTTCCTCATCCTTATCAAAACAATTCGATGTATCACTTGAAGTTGAAGCCACGAAAAGAGTGAGGAAAGAGAGAAATTAATAATTCATATGTATAGAAAACGTGAATCTGAGCTGAAACATGTCATTTTCACCATTCATACCGTTGTGGCCATCTTCGGAATATAAATAGCTTGCATGAGCCAGCGGATCCAGAGCACAAGACCCAAGAAGCACACACATATACAGAAGCGAGTAGCAGTGCTTTCTTGCACTCTCAGTCTCTTCTGGGTAGCATTCTCTTCCTGTGTAGCTACTTGATCGATCTCTTGACCACCTACAGCCACATGGGGAGCATAAGCAAAGGCACCGCCAACTGCTGCGCCACCGTGCCGCAGCCGCCGCCGTCAACAGGGAAGCTCATCACGATTCTGAGCATCGATGGCGGCGGCATCCGCGGCCTCATCCCGGCGACCATCATTACATACCTCGAGTCCAAGCTCCAGGAGCTAGACGGCCCAGATGCACGCATCGCCGACTACTTCGACGTGATCGCCGGGACGAGCACCGGCGCGCTGCTCACGTCGATGCTGGCGGCGCCGGACGAAAACAACCGGCCGCTGTTCGCCGCCAAGGACCTCACCACCTTCTACCTTGAGAACGGTCCCAAGATCTTCCCACAGAAAAAGTATAGAAACACCGCTCTGTTCTTCCTTCCTTCCTTCCTTTGGCGTGGCTGTCACTTTCATTCATGGACCTGTTCATGGTGTTGGTGCACTGCAGGGCTGGGTTCCTGACGCCGGTGGTGAATCTGCTGGGTTCGGTGAGGGGTCCAAAGTACGACGGAGTGTTCCTGCACGACAAGATCAAAGGCCTAACGCACGACGTGAAGGTGGCGGACACGGTGACGAACATCATCGTGCCAGCGTTCGACGTGAAGTACCTGCAGCCGGTGATCTTCTCCACGTACGAGGCGAAGAACGACGCGCTCAAGAACGCGCACCTGTCCGACATCTGCATCAGCACGTCGGCGGCGCCAACCTACTTCCCGGCGCACTTCTTCAAGACGGAGTCCGCCGACGGCAGCAGGTCCAGAGAGTACCACCTCGTCGACGGCGGCGTCGCGGCCAACAACCCCACCATGGTCGCCATGTCCATGCTCACCAAGCAGGTGCACCGTCGGAACCCGAACTTTAACGCCGGCAGGCCGTCGACGGAGTACACCAATTACCTCATCATCTCCGTCGGGACCGGGTCGGCTAAGCAGGCGGAGAAATACACCGCTGAGCAGTGCGCGAAATGGGGCCTGATTCAGTGGCTTTACCACGGTGGTTTCACTCCGATCATCGATATCTTTGCACATGCCAGTTCCGACATGGTTGACATCCATGCATCTGTGCTCTTTCAGGCCCTCCACTGCGAGAAAAACTACCTTCGCATTCAGGTACGATACATTTGTATATATATATATATATATATATATATATATATATATATATATATATATATATATATATATATATATATATTCTGTTCTTGATATAAGCAGATTGACGATGATCACTGATGCTACTAACTGGACGATTGTATGTAGGATGATTCTTTGACTGGGGACACATCTTCAGTGGACATCGCGACCAAGGAGAACATGGAGGCTCTGATCGGGATCGGGCAGGAGCTGCTTAAGAAGCCAGTGGCGAGAGTGAACATCGACACTGGGGTGTACGAGTCCTGTCCCAGTTCCGGTGAGGGCACAAATGCAGAGGCGCTAGCTCACTTCGCCAAGCAACTCTCTGACGAGCGCAAGCTACGCAAGAGCCATCTCAACTCCTCTACTAGCTAGCTCTCAAGTACGTCTGAATTACAGACTAGCTAGCTAGCAGTGGAATTCAGCATGCAAGGATCTTCAATCAGATGCATTTGCATGGTAGCTAGTCGTTTGTTATTTTTAATAATTATTATTAATCCCAAAAGCAACATATGCATATGGACCAATAAACATGTAAAATAAGTTCAATCATTTGTTTGTCTATTATGATCAAATAATAAAGGAATAAATTACGTGATGCATGCAAGTACCATAATTTCGGGATATCAATGCTGTGATGATCGACGATGAGAACAATGATATGATGCTAGTGGATACATATATACAGATGGATCCTTCACGTGTAGCTTCAGAATAGATACGTGACACATGTTGTCAAAATAGTGCCGAATTCCCTGCCAAAAAGAAATATGCTAAATAAGCTACACAAATTCCCTGCGCATAATCTACTACTAGTAGTACTTTTTTTTATGCTAACAACTAGATTGGTGACAAAGACCCTTAATTAAAATTAAAGAGTAATAATAAAAAACTTTTTTTTAAGAAAAAAAATTGAAGCAAGATCCTTGATGTTCATTTTAGATGATGAGTGGTTGATCAACATGTAAGTATTTCAGTTTCAGTGAGTTCACTAATCATAGTGTGAAAGCATAATTGTGCTTGTCTCCTGGCTTGTGTAGTGCAGCTGCTCCTTGGAGTTCTTTGTTTTCGTGTCGGACGCTCAGACCGAACACACCGTCTCATTGGTCTAGCGTGCGCGTGGTCTTCCCTCGGTTTTTTCTCGTCCGTACTCGTAATTCAGTCTGCTTATTGCGTTGGATTCGTGTTTATACAGCGGACTTGATGAAATAATTGTCTGGTGGAGCCACTCTCTATCCCAGATTTCTTCTTCCATTTGAAGCACCCGTCTGGTGGAGCCAGAAGGTGTCTAGCCTTGTGGGCGACGGCAGCGGCCGACCGCCGACCGGGCGGCCATCGGAGGGTTTGCCAGGACCTCGATGGTGGCGACCGATGAGGTCATGGACGGCGGCGGCGGCCTAGAGTCCGAGTCCAATGCCCTACGTTCCTGCGTGACGGCTGCCTGAGCTCTGAGGCCTGAGAGAGAACAATCACAAGTGACAGACACGGATGAGACCTGGTTTTCTTTAGATGGTCTGGGCTGTTGGGCCGTTGGGTTGTTGGGCTGGGCTATTGTCTATTGGAATTCCTTTTGTATTCGTGGTTGATGGGCCTAGCCTCAAATGTTAGATTTGGAAAAGCATCTAGAAAAATTCTGATTAAATATAGATTTTTTTTTTCAAAAATACGTGGGGAAAAACACTTTCTCCGATTCGGTTC
This sequence comes from Microstegium vimineum, assembly GCA_022036555.1. Lineage (NCBI taxonomy): Eukaryota > Viridiplantae > Streptophyta > Magnoliopsida > Poales > Poaceae > Microstegium > Microstegium vimineum. The sequence continues at coordinate 9,430,503 of CM039133.1, forward strand.
TGATACTGTGAACTTCCATCCTAATAATTCAATATTTTTTTAATATCAATATAAATATAGATACTAAATCCATTTTCTATGATTTTTGTTCATCTGGTTCTATTTCTAGAATTGAAATATGTAAAATATTCAACATTGTGTTTGAAATATGTAAAATATTCAACATTTCAAACTTTGTGCTAATGTAACTTCCTTTGTGGCAAGTAATCAATCAACTAGTAGTGATTTATTTAATGCATGTGTTATGCAATTGTGTTGTTATCCCTCATCATTAATCGTACTATCCCAAAACAAGTGCACATCTCACAAGAATCAAGTATTCTCTACTTTGACTAAATTTTAGAAAATAATATTAATACTTGTATCTTTAATCTTTAAATATGTTTATTTTGAAAATGTATGAAGTGATTCATCTTATGATGTTTATTAGGTATAATAAACATTAATATTTTCGTTTATACTTGGTCAAACTTATAATTTATTGACTCCTCGTAATGTGCAACCAACTACTCCCTCCATCCCAAAAGTATACAATTCTAGGACAGTGTCACGTTTTGGTATCAATTATCAATTAAAACATCAACATTTATGATATCAAATAAATATTATTAGAATAATTATAAAATATGTTTTCATAATAAATTGATTCCAAATACTATTGTTCGTTGTTCCTATAGAATATAAATGGTTATATTTTGGAACAATAGTCCAAGGTATATCAAACTTGATTTTGCAGGAAATAATATATATGCATATATAGCTTTACATGAATACCTACAACAAGCATAGCCAAAGATGGTTTTGAAGGGTAGGAACTCTCTTCAGTTGCATAAAATTTTATGGTCACTACAAGAAATGTGACATCTTTAGACATCAGATATAAGTCATAATATCTGCGAAATATGTCAAATGTCAAATGATGAGCATCTTAAACCACAACTTGTGACCACACAATAGGTGTTCATGTCATAACATTATGCTATTAATTTTAGACGCCACAAAGATTATGTAATTTGCTTTCATATGTCATAGCATGCCATGTCAGCAGGAACCACATCTGATAGCTCATTGACATGGCACTGAGGCGTGGTGGACTCTAGAAACATCATGAGACTGAATTTGGCTTGTTTAAGCCCATATAGCAGCCAGGCTCATAAAGCAAGTTCATTGCTAAGACCCATTTTATTTGTAACACTTATTTGCGCCATCTTATTTTTGAAGGTTATTCAACCCATTTATTTGTTGTCAAAAAAAACCCCATTTATTTGTTAAAAGCTTATTTCAACCATCTTTCCATACCAGCCTACACCAAAATTCCTTTAAGTGACAAATTAATTTGTCTCACAGGAGATAACCAAGTTTTTCAAGAAAGTCAGACATACTTTTTTCTGGCCTTTTCAACGTGAGCCTGCTTTGGGCCAGCCCAAACTGAACACGATAACCCTTGGTACATGATTAATATGATGCTAAAACTTTATATTATTTTTAAGTATCTTAACAACCTTAAACTAGAGATTAATATACAAAATATCTTTATCTGACCCCATACAAAATATATACGATTTTTTCTATGTTACGAGATTAATATGGTGCTGAAACTTATAACTAGACATTTGTAGGCATCATCCAAACCTATAACTTTTAAATAAAAATCATCTTTATCCGAGGTTATATTAAAATGATATCACTTTTTAAGGTGCAATCTTTCTGCTCACATGTGGGTCCTATCATGAGATTTATGCCACTACAACAGCGGGTCAGGTAAATACTCATGTAATTTAAACATATATTGATGAGACCCTCACATCTTTTTAAGGAGAAAAAAGTGCATTTTAAAACTTTAGGGCCTAAAATCGACTTCAGGACTCTTTCAACTTTCCACATACACACACACCAGTTTACAAAGGACAATAGCGACAGAGGAAAGACATAGAGGCAGAGCAACATGAATCTCATCTTTTTCAGGATGCCTGCCTACTGAAATAGTTGGCCCAATTAAAATGATCTAATTAGGCATGTGGAACGAGTACTCTTGTATGAACTGGAATGGAAACCATATATATTGTCCACGTACGGTGCTACTCAAAACTCAAAAGATAAAAATGGTGCCAAGCTTTGCTAGTAGCTCCTTGAGAACGGCAGGGCAGGTAGCGTTGAGCACCTCAAAGCCATCCGTGTCGTCTCAGTGAAGGACAACCCCAACCTGGTGTGCCGCCTCTCCAAGAGCCTCTATGGCTGAGAGCAGGCGCCCCGGGCATGGTACCTGCGTCCGGTGACTTTCCTCGGATCGATGAGATTTCAGCCCACCCGCTCCGACAGCTCCCTCTTCGTTCTGCGGCGGCGCAAGGAGTCTGTGTACCTACTATACTCTACGTCGACGACATCGTGTTGACAGCCTCCTCCAATGACCTTCTAAGATGGATCGTGAACACCATCAACGCCGAGTTCACGTTCAAGGACATGGAGCCAGTCCACTACATCCTTAGTATTCAAGTACAACATAACGATGACGAATTCTTTCTCCAACAGCAGCAGTACGCCCTCGACTTGCTGGGACACGCTGGCATGATTGACTGCCGCCCTGCGACACACCCATCGACACCGCCCGGAAGCTATCAAGTGATGCTGGTTCTCCTCTGTCCACCTCGGATGCCTCGCTCGGTCTACCGAAAGCCTCGTCGGCGCTCTTCAATACTTGGCGATGACTCGCCCCGACTTGCAGTACGCCGTCCTGCAAGCTTGTCTTCACATGCACGCACCAACAACGACACATGAAGGCCTCATCAAGAGAATTCTCCGCTACGTCCGCGACACCTCAGCGCTCGGCCTTCATCTTCGGCGCAGCAACAACTCCGACCTGGTCGCCTATTTGGATGCAGATTGGACATGATGCCCCGACACCCGGCGCTCCACACCACAGTCTCCCGTTCAAGCGCTGCAGCTGAATATTGCGGCGTTGCCAACGCTGTGGTTGAGTGCAGCTGGCTCGGCCAGATCCTGAGCGAGCTAGACTGCCCACTGTCCAAGGGCCACGATGTCTTCTGCGACAATGTCTCCGCCAACTACATAAGCTCTAATCCAGCACACCACAAATGCACCAAACACATTGAGCTCGATGTGCACTTTGTCAGAGAGAAAGTCGTTGTTGGACAATGCAAAGTTCTTCAAGTACCCACAACACAGCAGCTCGCCGACGTCATGACCAAAGGACTACCGACAGCAAGCTTAAAGAAGTTCAGAGACACAGTCTGTTCGTCGCCGGCAACGACACTCACACTGCACGGGGTGTTAGCGATAAGTTTCAGTGCTTGTTCGCACGTCCTAAGGCTCTCCTTGAATGTAGCTAGCTCCGTAAGTTATCTGAATGTGGTGTACTTGAATAAAGGCGTAAGTCTCCGATTAATACAATACGATTGAGTTGCAACCTAGTAAATCCACAACGGTGTGAGGCCACACCCCTTATTCAACGGTTCAGTTTGTTTCGCGATTCGTGCAGATCAAAGAAAGTTCTGACATACGAATTTTAAAGCACTCAGCACGGATTCTAAAACAGGGTAGCACGAATCTTAATGCGAAATGAACGTGTGGAGATAAGTGGAGTGCGCTCACATGGTTGTGGTTTGGTATTATCGGTTTGAGTTGTCCTGAATCTTCTTTCTTCCGCTTAAGGGTCAGCTAAAACCATCATCGCCACTGAGTCTGCACGTGACGTATGTGCTTGCACTGGCAAACCAGCTTCATCCTCTCGAGACCGTACCTGTCAGCGGCGGCAAGCAGATGCTGATACTGCGCTATCGCTTCGTCGTCGTCAGTACCATGCTGCTCGGTGTTGTCGGTGGCGTTCTCCGGCAGCGAGTCGGTGGTAGAGGCCAGCAGGGAGCTGAACACCTGTGCTTCCATGTCGTCAATTGGTATGACGCCGCCTTAGTCGCATGTGCTCTTGCTCTCCTTCATCGCGCCAAAGAGCTGCGCTCTAAAGACCAGCGACCACGCCGCGAGCACGCACAGGTGCACAGAGAACGTCTCGCCATCGCCGAGGTGCTGGTGGCATGGTTATTTCGGCGAAATATCACTAGTACATATAAGCTCTATACAGACGGTTCTAGAGCCCTTTTAACATGCGTTTTTTTAGTTCCACCAATGGGAGAGGCCGGTGAAAATGACGACTCAACACTGATGGTTAAATGAGAACTTCCTGTAGAAATGTATTTTCACACCACCCGTGAAAACGATATTTCTACAGGCCTGTAGAAATTTCTTTCCACTGGCGATTGGTTAAGAAAACCGTCTATAGAAAGTCTGGTTGTTTTTATAAATTTTGTAATTATACATTTATGGATACAATATATGTAATACATTGAAACTATTAAACCATATTGGATCATGTACAAAACTATAGCAACATGCAATCTAATTATCTCATATATTTATATACACTAAAGTTTGTGCTCACAATCATAAATTATCACATGAATTAATGATTTAAGTGATTAGGACAACAAGGATGATCCCATGAATACTTGCCTTGCTCAAAGGGCTCCTGCTGATCCTGCTCAAAGAGAAACTCCTGGTCACCCACGTACTGCTCACCGTCTGTACTCGATCACCACATCACATGCAATCACGCAGAGGCATAACATGCAAGCAACAAAGGCTATAGATTAGAACAGTACACCAATCACAATAAAACAAGATTAAAAGTTTATAAAATGATCTACGTCTTACTACGATCACATAGACGCTTGAATCACGAAAAACGGAGCTATAACGAAGAAGATAGGAATTAAATGAGATTTTGAATAGGGCAAGATTAAAGCATTACGGAATTAATTTTCCTTGATTTTCAAAAGTAATTAACATAGATGAAATCTATACTACTGGATAGAGCATGAAAATACGGATCTAACGCAACTTGAACGGGTCGATTTGGATTTAAAACGAGCAATTTATAAGCATTTGAAATAGAGTGGCAAAACTGAAAATAGAATTTTCCTTTTTATTTTTGAATTAAAACAAACCGAGAAGAATTACGTTTTCCAGAACAGAAAGCGTAACAAAGGAATGCGCCTTAGGACTGCGGGTTTAGACTTTAAAAAGGACAGGGTTTCTTTTGTAAAACTGCCGACCGAACCGGTATCGAGCTCTGGCGTCCGCTTGATTCAAAATGAACGGACCAGATTAGATCGGGGGAGGTGAGAGGTGGCGTGCGGCGGCCGGAGTCAGAGACGCGGCGGCGCCATTGCCGGCGTGCGGCGGCGCAACGCGATCAGAGGCCTCGGTGCGTCATTCTCTGCGCAACCGGGACGGGAAGAGAGAGGGTGACACGGCGAAGACTATGGCGGGGTTGGTTGGACGGATTGCGCACGGGGAAATAGGTGCCCGCGTAGCGTGGCGGCTCTGTACCGCCGGGAAGCACGGAGCAGTGCATCCGAGAGGTTGGGGAGGGAGAGAGAGCTACTGGGGGTGCTCCTTACCGGATTGCAAAGCTCAGGGAGGAGGCGGATGGAGCGGAGAGCCTCGGCAACCGCGGAACGTCGGCGGCGGTGGCTCTGCTTGGCTTGCGGCGGCACGGGGTGCTGCGGCAGCTCTGGTGTGCTTCCAGGGAGTTCCGAGGGGCAATTGTGGGGGCGGAAGGGTGCGGTGCTCCACTTAAATAGCTCGGGGGAGATCGATTGCGAAGGAAGGGCGGAATCCGACGAGGATTCGCGCTCGGTTGAAAAGAGAAGGCGGCGGCGCAGAAAGGAAAGAAGAAGGAGGGGGAGAAAGGAAGGGGTCGGGGCTGTACGGCGCTCGCCTTGCTAAACACGGCTCGGTGACGGTGAAGGGAAAGGGAGAAGGACCGTGCTCGGAATATGCTCGACGGCAGCGGTGTTTGTCGGCACAGAAAAAGGAAGGGAGGAAGGGGAGAAGAAGGAAAGGGAGGGGGAGCCGCTGATAGGTGGGACATGTTTGTTAGTGAGGGAGAGGGAGATGTGTTGCGGGTGTGGAGTTGGGCCAGCTTGACTGGGCCGGCGCTGTGAGGAGAGGGGGGGGGGGGGTTGGGCCGAGAGAGAGAGGGGGAGGGAACCGGGCTGGAGAGGAAAGGGGCCTGCGGCTAGATTGGAAATAAGAGAGAGAGAGAAAAGGGTAAATGTTTTCCACTTTTCAATTTTCAGAAATTCAATCCAATTTCAAAAACCAAAAGAGTTTCCAGCTTGAAAATAAAAGAGCAATACAAAAATCTTATGCACCAGCATGTATGCAACAACCATGTTCCTATTTGCGGAAATTTTATTTCATGAAAACTTTAATTAATTTCCCTATGTTGTAATGGTCACCAAAAATGCATTTAAACATTTTCAATCGATTCTGAAAAATGCAAAATTTAGGGTGTTATAGCAAATTTGATTGATTTTCTAACATCCGTAAACAATATATATTTCTCATGTTTGTGACGTTTTTTTACCAAAAGAAATATCGAATACCGCCGTTAGTAAAGCAGAACCATAGCTCCGAGCGATCAAAAGGTCCTACTGAAGAAAAGCAAATTGAATTTAAAAGCCAACCGACCAAACAAAAATTTGGTCAATATGGGAGATAGTAATAACGAAACAAGTAATCTTAGCTACAGGATACATGAAAAAAATTAATTAATCCTAAATTTTGGGGTTTAAAAAGGCAACAAATTTAAAGCTTCATAAGTGAAAATTTCGTAAACCTAACTTATTCATTCCCAACATGGTTTTGATGGATCCAATCGACAAGTCCTTATAGGCAGTGGCGAAGAATGAGATTTTAAGCACCGGGGTCACCGGGGTCAATACATAAATAATCATGTATATATATGGTATTTTTCTTATGAAATAACAGTGTGATAGCTGTAGATTCGTCCCTCCTTATACGCTAGCTATATAGAGTACATATACACCGAAGACCATGCATACCATATATATCCTTGAGTAGTTGAGTATTAGGTTACCATAAACCTTTGTACCAGCTAGAAGAGGACTGCAGAAGTGGTCATGATGGATATCAATTGGCGTGGGAAATTTATGCTTGTGCGCATGGATTTGGAGTTATATGAATTTACGCAAGGCGAAGGTATGAAATTTAGGGTATTTAGTTTTAAAAATATTTGAGGAAAAAACCTTCTTGATGTATAATTTTAGGTTGGGTGGTCTAATAGGACCTTTGGTTAGTATTAACGCGGTGGTGCCCACATGCAGTGCCGGGGGGGGGGGGGGGGGGGCTTCGGAGAGGGACCGGTTGTCACAGAGTTGACCTAATTGCCAGTCTAACTAGTGGGGGCATTAGTTCAACTGTGAGTGTGGGTCCTCGGCAATCCACCCGTCCGTCTCCGTCTCCATCGCAAGTCACGAATCTTTTCGCGGAAAATCATAAACTACACAGCAGAATCAAATGCAAAGCAACTTAAGACCGCAACAACACAATCCGATTAGACAAACAATTGAACATTTACACACCAACAATATGACACCGAAGTAAATAAAATAATATGCATGTTTACTCCAATCAAACTACTTCCAAACCCAAGCGGATAAAAAAGCTCACACCAACTAGATCAACTACAGATCATTAAAAATTGCGTTCAATGTTTCTCATCTGATAAGTCAACTAGGTTAACTAGTAATGTGGTACAGAAAAATTAAAAGTGATAAATTGAAATAATAAATACCTTTCTCTATTGATGCAACAGACTTATTCTAATTAACTCTTATGTTCGGAACAGAGCTAGGAGGGACACTATTGTTCTCTTTCAGATCATTGACACTTTATGCAACATCTAACAGAATCTAAAGAACACTAAGAATTAGACTCTCAGTAGGCATCATACAGAAATTGCAGTTGTCGTATGAATTCTCCTGCACAAGCTTGCATAACTCATCAATCACCTAAAAACAAGGGAGTGCAAAAAATTATTGACAAATAAGAAAAAGTCAAGTATAAATGAGAACGGATAAAGAAAAAAGAATGAAAATATTTTACAATTATAGGCAAATGTTCACCAAAGTACATGTTAAGCTTCTCCCTGAATCCAATTAAAAGGATCATGATGCCCAAGAGGGGGGTGAATTGGGCTTCTTTTAAATTTCTAAAGCAATATTAAAACCTAACAATGCCAATTACCCGCTAGTGCCTACCGGAAGTGTGTCCTAACTAGAAAGTGGTAGCAAGGCATATAATTGAAAGAACAACCTATGCAGTTTTAGTAGGAAAGGTAAAAACACAACGAAATGTAAATGCTGAAATGTAAAGAGCTAGGGAAAGAGAATTCTTGACAAGCGATGTTTTCCAGAGGTATCGAGGAGTCGACACTCCCCCTAGTCCTCGTTGGAGCACCTCGCAAGGTATAACTCCCCCTCAATCCCGCGCAAGGGATGAGTGCTCTCTACAGGCTGATTCTTCGCCAATCCGGCTCAGTGAATCGCCCACAACCGATCACAAGAACTTGGAGAAGGGCCGCCAACAAGCTTCCTCCGATCACCACCAAACCGTCTAGGTGCTGTCGAACACCAAGAGTAACAAGCACAAGACCTTCACTTGACCCACTCAAGGCTAGGAAGGTGGATGGATGCACACTTGTCACTCCTAATCACTCTAGGGAGGAAGAACACAAAATGATCTCTCAAATCTCTTCCTCACTAGGCACTTGGCTCTCCAAGAAATCTCTCAAGGTTCCTTCAACTGAAACAATGTCCAAGAGAGCTAGCTTGGATGAAATGGGCAACTATATATAGTCTCCACCTCGAAAACTAGCCGTTTTGTGCTTTTTGCACTTTCTGCGAAGCCACCGGACTAGTCCGGAGACTATTCCATCGGACCAACTCCTCTAGTCTAGAGCTCACCACTCAGTTCAAACTTCACTGTACCAGGCACCTACGGACCACTTGCATTGGTCCGATGCCTTGGTCCGAAGCTCTGTTCCGGAGCCTAGGTACACACTGATAGAATTGGAACTCTGCTGAGAAGCGTCGGACTAGCCGTCGGTCAACCCGTCGGACTAGTCCGGAGCCCTTCCTTGGGCTCGCTCTTGAACTCACTGGCCATCGGACCACTCACATTGGTCCGGAGCCCTCCGGATAGGTGGTCCAGAGCCTCTTCCTTAGCTCTCTGCCTAAGGCATGACCGTCAGACCACTTCCAATGGTCCGACGCCTCCTTGGCCAAACTGGTCCGGAGCCTCTTTCACCCCCTTTTTCACCTCTTTTCACTAAGTCTCTTGAAGGGGTTTTGCTCCTACCATCTCAAGGGCTATTTGTAGGGTCTCTAGGACAGGTTGTGACAAATGTGCATACACGGACATTCCCAAACTGTAACACCCCGAGTGTTAACCTTGTTAATCTCTTAATTAAAATTTGATCATGTCATCATACACATTAAGCATCTTTCATTTGTTTGAAAACCTGGCTATGCATTGAACTAAAATAAGTTTACTTGCTTGTGTTTGATCTTTTGTTTGTATGCAGGTCACCTTTTCAAAGTCTCGAAATTTAAAATTTGAATCCAAACCCTTTTCCCCGAGGGGGTGGATTAAACCCTAAATACGATTTTTTAAATCTATAAAGTTTTTGCCTGTGGTTGTTTAAGCAAAGTTGTAGATCTCAAAGTTTTGGACATCTTTTGTGTTCAAAGTTTTTCTTGAAAACCCCTGGAAGCTTGAGCATTTTTTGCAAACAGCCGCAGGGTCAGTTCTGTCTTTTCCTCGAGCAGCTGCATGGCGGGTCGATCTCGACGTCGCTCCTGGCCGACACGTGTCGCCCGCCGCACAACGCCTGTCCAGGGACTCCCGTCTTGTCATGGGTACGTGGCGATCTCACGGAACCCGTTGTCGTCTTTAAAAGCGGGACGCCGTTCTCTCTTCTTTCCTTTCCACGCCACTGCTCCACACTTCGCTTCGCTCTGCTCCGTTCTGTTCCGCTGAACACTTTCACTTCCCCATTGACGAACTCGTCCGAGCTCGTTAGCTGCTTCCAATCACTCAATCTTTCGTCTTTGTCTTCGCCTTGACCTTGCGCATCTTCGGGGTAGGTTGGTTGAAGTCAGCGAGCCCGCAGTCGTCCAGCGCGGATCTGTCTTCCTCAGCTCCGCCGAAACCACCGCCGCTCTGGTCAGTCTTCGGTCGGGCTGCGTAGGAGCCGCATTGTCTTTTTGCCTTATGTTTCTTGTTCCTTGTTCATCTCTGAGCCTTGTCGGGTTCTCCGTTTTGCAAATGGTGGACCACAGCTCCGGGAACATCTTCGTGCCGCGCAGTTCTTCGTCTCCGCCGGCGCATTCTCCATCGACGGTCGTCTTTGCTTCGTCTCCGGCCACGCTTGCTAACGCTCCGTGAGCAGGGTGAGCTCCTCGACCTCTCCGCTCTTCTCGTTTGTCCCTGTATCGAGCCTTAGCGCTCTGTCCTCAAGCGCCGCCGTTGTGCTTGTTCGTCGCGGCGGTGTGTTCGTCGCCTTGTCGTTGTAGTGGATCTTTTCGAGATCCAAGTCTTGTGCTAGCTTCGCCTAGCTGTCCTGAGTCAGTCTCGAGGGGTAGTTGCCCTCGAGCGCGTGCGGGTTCTCTTCGGCGCGCGGCGCGGAGGTCCCCGCCGACCGCCAGTGCCGTCGACGAGGGTGTTGCGTTCCGTTCTGAGTTCGCCTCGTGCGCGCTTCGCGTTGTTTGGGGTCCGCTTAGCTTCCTAGAGTCGTTGGTTGTTTCAATCGAGGTCTGATCGAGGCCTAGTGTCTCTGCTCGGGGCCTAGCTCTTTCGATCGAGGCCTGTGTCCCTCGGCATGTGTGTGCGGTCGAGCTCGGGTCACCGCCGTTGCCGTCGACAAGGTCAGCTGAGTAGTTTGTAGTCTTGCTTTCTGTTGGGCGTTTTGCTCGCAGTTGTCTTCTGAGTCGTGATCGAGGCCTAGCCTCGGGATCGAGGGTCGATCGGGGTCTAGCCTCGAGACCGAGTGTCGATCGAGGCCTAGCTTCTCTGGTCGAGGGTCGGTCGAGGCCTCGTTTCTTTCGATCGAGGTCTGTCTCCGTCGATCGAGGGTAGTTCTTCGATCGAGGTCTGTTCTCGATGGTGTGCGATCGGTCGAGCCCGTCCGATCGTCAGCACTCTCGATGAGGTGTCTCTGAGGGTTTGTTTGAGTCGTGGCCTACCTTGTTGGGTTCGGCTCGGCAAGCCGAAGCAAGTTCGAGGGGTAGCCGTTCGGTTTGGTTATCGAGGGCGACTCGCCGCCGTGTTTTGTGGTTCTCGACGCCACCGCTCGAGCCTCTGTGCCGCTGATGGTCGAGTCTCAGCCGCCTGAGGGTCTTGAGCAGAGTTCTTTCTGTTTTCTTGTTTTTAGTTCTGTAACAATGCCCTGTTTAGTTATAAAATGTTTAGAAACCCTAATAACTTTAGGCTTTGAGTGATTTTGGATTATTTGATAAATATGGTCATTTGTCCAGTGACAAACACAAGTTGGACATGCTCGATGTAATGCTGTTTGCTCAGTTCTTTTAGGGTGGTCTGTTTTAGTTTTCTCTCGATAGCATGCTTGTTTGTGTTAAGCATCATGTTTACTATTCAAGCATCATCTTAAACATGTCATTTATCGTGTAGATTGCTCGTTGGTTGGGTTGGATACCTCCAGTGCAGAGGTCTTCTCTCTTGAATCTGAGCCCGAGTTCGTTTATCCCTCCAACCAAGGCAAGCCCCGGTGCATTCAAACACTTCCTTGTATTTAAACTGTTTGCTTTAAATACACTTATGTTATACTATTGCATTACGGTATTCAATCAAATTCCTACTTGGTGCATAGCCTTACCTTGAATTATTTATTCCTATACCTTGATACTGTTTTCAAAATACGGTTGTCGCTTTATGCTGCTTAGCAATACTTAGACCGATAGAGTCAGATGATTTCCTGTCATCTGCGAGAATAGGTGGTAACTCGTTTGCTTTGGCAATGGTTCTGGTTTCGAGATGAATAGCGGATTGCTGCGGCAAATGGCTATGTCCTCTTGATGGAAGTAATAATCTGAGACTAGGCGGACACGGTGTTGGAGAGCCACCAGATGTGGATATCTGGTGAGCGGGTTCTTTCCGCCTGTGTCGATTAGGAACCGTCCGATGATGCATGACTAGGGTTGTGACTTTGGAGTACTTATCACATACTCCGGGAAGCTGGACTCTGGCTATTCTCGCTTGAAGAACGGTTAACCCGCACTGGGAGTGGAGAGATGGCGAGAGTAGTGTGTACCCTCCAAGTTAGCGAACTGGATGGAGGTGTACCGTGCTCTCGGGTGGCGGAACCCCGGTCTTGGCGAGAGGATCCAGGGAAAGGTAGTCATATGCGTGCTTTAAGCGGCTGTATATGTCGTGTGATAGGGAAGCTCCAGCTGGGATAAACCGGTTCGAATCGTCGTGTTCCTCGGATATGGAAACATGACCCTGTTTTCTTCTTCGTAGTAATACACTTTAACTGGATACTTGTTGGATCCCTTCGTGGATGTTTATTACCTTGTTATCGATCATACATCTAGGTCGATACTTGAGTAATCTTATGGATAACATAAATGATTTCAATTCTTTTTATAAATGCTCATTTATGCAAAATACTTGATCCTTGCAAACCACACCTTGAATCCTATGACTTGCATACTGCTTTGTCCACCAAATACTTTTCTTTGTCGGATAAGTCTTGTGGAGTACTCCCGTACTCAGGGTTTGTTAACCCCTGTTGTAGATGAGGATAGCAACCCGGTGTGTGTGGCTTCTTGCTGCATGACCGTGGTCAGTGCAGATGAAGATGAAGAATGACCTGTCTTTGCTTGACTCATGGGCAAGAGTAACTCGGTTATCTGTTCTTTCGCTATCAGCAGCTTGATGTACCTTTATCGTATGACACTAAGTTATGTTTCAAAACTTATGGTTTGTATTATGACTTTAAATTTCCGCTACTTTGATGTAATATAAAAATTTTGTATTACTTCTGTCATGATTGTGATAAGGTTGATCCTGTTCGGAAAGAGGTGGATGACCCGCTGCAAAGTGGCGACACGTGATGGGCTAATTAAGATTTGGATCATCTGTTGGAGATTAAGTTGGTTAATCCTGACAAGTGGGCCCTATCTTAAGAGGTTCTGTCACAGCTGGTATCAAAGCTCACCTTATTACCAATCTTACAGTTGTAAAAGTTTTAAAAATGTTTTGGATCTTAAAATAAAATGTGATTTGAGTCTAAAAACTTCTTTAACTCATCTTTTCCCTCTTTCCAAGTTTAGGAGAGTAGACTTTAGGATATCAAGCTGATGGTATGAATATGGTTATGTATATATGCCCTATATATGTGTTATGTAAATATTATCGTTTTCGTAGGAACGTTTCATGCATCATATCATACAACTTGGGATGGGTTTAAAATTTTGTTCTTAAGCTACTAAAATTTTGACCTGTTACTTACTTGCCTCCTTTAAAATCTTGTCTATAGGATGGCCAGAACTAAGCGCACGGCTCACAAGTCTTCCGGACCTCGGGGCGTTCCTCGCCGCAGGCTGGCGACACGTGGAGACTGTGCGGAGAGCAGTCAGCAGGGTGCCAGTTGCTGTGTTCGCCACAGGGCAAAGATCGAGCACTTGGAGCTTGAGTTGGCTAGCAGTGCTGATGATCTTAAGGCTAAGATGGGGGAGAAGGAGGCTGAGTTGCAGGCATGTCAGGCGCAGCTGGCAGCCAAGGCAACAGAAGTGTCCATCGCTGAGGGTCACATGTACGAGGTGATGGGAGAAAGGAATGAAGCCTGGGAACGAGAAAACGTTCTGTCCGAGATGTACCATAACTTGGGGCTCTATGTGGGCAATCTTGAGGCATACAACAATGCTCTTCATGAGGAGGTGCATCACCTTCACCACATGATGAACAACCCCGGGTACCAGCAGCAGGCTATGGCTGAGGACCTTGGGGATCTTGTTCAGGCAGACCAGTTCGTTGCACCTACACCTGAGGGTCAGGGTGGAGCTGCACCAGAGCCAGAACCAGTGGTGATCGTCGAGGACGAGTAGGAGGTTGTTGTCCTTAGTGATGACGAGTAGATCATGTTTCGCCTAGCTATCTAGTTCGACGCGAGTAGTGGATCTTGTGTAACATAATCTACCTTTATCGTTTTCGGAACTCTTTAGTTATCAGCACTGTAATGTTGTGATGTCATGTAATATATGTTGTGCACTTTGGTACTTTTATGCTGTTCTCAATAAAAGTATGTTTATGCAAACAGATGGCTGAACATAACAATGCTGGGGCTCATGATGGGGAACTTCCTGATCCACCAACCTTAACGCAAGCTCTGGCGGCATTGATCAGTGTTTCAGTAGACAATGCTCGTCTTTTGAATGAGTTGACTCAACATCACCAGCAAGGCGGCAATGAACGTCGTGGTCGCAACAACCAGGAGACGACTTATGTCGATTTCACCGACACACGTCCTCCGGTGTTCACCAAGGCAGATGAGCCGTTGGAAGCTGATGATTGGCTTCGCACCATGGAGCAGAAGTTCGAGCTGATAAATTGCACAGAGGTGCAGAAACCCCTCTTTGCAGCTCAACAACTTCGCGGTGGCAGCAGGAGCCTGGTGGACGACCTTTTCGGCTATGCAGCCAGCAGGTCATCGTGCCACTTGGAAGGAGTTTCGTGAGGCTTTCCGTGCGCACTATATTCCTGATGGTGTCATGGAAGCTAAGTTGGAAGAGTTTCTGAGCTTGAAGCAAGGAGAGTCCACTGTTGTGCAGTACGTGGGCAAGTTCAACCATCTTTCCCAGTATGTTGTGGAGCATGTCAATACGGATGCAAAGAAGAAGAGATGGTTTCTCAGGGGGCTCTCAACTAAGCTGAACACCATGCTTCATCACAATCCTAATGCTACCTATCATGAGGTTGTGAGCATGGCTATCTCTGCTGAGAATTCTTTGCGCATCCATAGGTAGGCAAAGAAGAAGAAATCGTTTGTTGGATCTTCTAGTGGTAGTCAGAAGAGGCAAAAGATTCTCTACCACCCTCAGAACCACAACCGTTTCCAGTATCGTCCTCCTCAGCAGCAGCAGAGGTTTGGACAGCAGTTCTCTGGGGTTCCTCCGTATCCTAGGCAGAATGCCGGTCCAAACAATCAAATGGTTGTCAAGCAAGCAAGCAATGTCTGTTTCAACTGTGGAAAGCCGGGACATTATTCCAATGTGTGTCCTCTTCCGAAGTAGTACAACCAGAAGTTGGCTGGAAGTCAGCAACAACAGAAGCAGAATGGGAATGCTGGAGTTCAGAAGAACAAGAATGAGCAGAAGACTGGGCGGGTGTTTCATACCCAGGGTGAAGGGATGCCGGAAGGAGAACCTGTATTGCAGGGTATGTTTCCTATCAACAATCAACCTGCAGTTATTCTCTTTGATTCTGGTGCATCACATTCCTTCATTGATAAGTCATTTGTGCTCAAGCATAGTATTCCTTTGTCTGAGTTAAACATGGATTTTCACGTGCAAACACCTGGTGGTCGAATCTCAACTAAAGAGTTGGTGTATCAAGTATCTTTGAGTCTGGGTGGGCATATCTTTCCCACGACTTTGGTAGTACTTCCTAACCAGGGTTTAGATGTAATCCAGGGGATGAATTGGTTGCAGCAGCACAAAGCTGTGATCGATGTGCTAAATAGAACTATCAAGGTAGATGTGCCAAACAGTAAATCTCAGCTCTTGATTCAACTTTCGATGCCAAAGCGGGAAGTAGGAAGAGTCTGTGCTACCGTTGTAGTTGGGGTACATGATATTCCAATAGTACATGAGTTTCCAGATGTCTTTCCTGATGACTTACCTGGCTTACCTCCTGATAGAAATGTGGAGTTTTCTATAGAGCTAAAGCCTGGTACCGCACCTATCTCTAGAAGGGCCTATCGGATGCCTCCTAAAGAGCTAGCTGAGTTGAAGACTCAGTTAAATGAGTTGCTTCATAAGGGTTTCATTCGACCTAGTTCATCGCCATGGGGTTGTCCTGCAATTTTCGTGAAAAAGAAGGATCATACTCTTCGCATGTGCGTTGACTATCGTCCCTTGAACGAGGTGACCATCAAGAACAAGTATCCCTTGCCGAGGATTGATCTTCTCTTTGATCAACTCGCTGGAGCTTCGGTGTTTTCCAAGATCGACTTGCGATCAGGGTACCACCAGATCAAGATTCGACAGGAAGATATCCCAAAGACGGCGTTTACCACTAGATATGGGCTTTATGAATATCTGGTAATGTCGTTTGGTTTGACAAATGCACCGGCGTACTTCATGTATCTGATGAACTCAGTGTTCATGCCGGAGCTGGACAAGTTTGTTGTTGTCTTCATAGATGATATTCTCGTCTATTCCCAGAATGAAGAAGAGCATGCCCGTCATCTCCGAATAGTCTTAACTCGATTGCGTGAGCACCAGCTTTATGCTAAGTTCAGCAAATGTGAGTTTTGGCTGAAGGAAGTGCAGTTTCTGGGACATGTTTTGTCCAACGGAGGAGTGGCAGTTGATCCTAGTAAGGTGAAGGACATTCTGGATTGGGAGCCACCAACAACAGTTCATCAAGTTCGAAGTTTCCTCGGTATGGCTGGTTATTATCGCCGATTTATTCCAGACTTTTCTCGAGTCTCAAAACCAATTACCAGTCTACTGAAGAACTAGACCAAGTTCGTGTGGTCTGCTGAGTGCGAAGAAGCTTTTCATGTTTTGAAGAAGTTAATGACCACAGCTCCCGTATTAGCTCAACCTAATATCGAGAAGCCCTTTGATGTATATTGCGATGCATCCGGTATTGGTATTGGGTGTGTCTTGATGCAAGAAGGAAGGGTCATTGCTTATGCCTCTAGGCAGTTGAAGAAACACGAAGAGAACTATCCAACTCATGATCTGGAATTAGCGGCAGTTGTCCACTCTTTGAAGATTTGGCGGCATTATCTTCTGGGCAATCTTTGTCATATCTATACGGATCATCAGAGTCTGAAGTATATATTCACTCAGTCTGAGTTGAATATGAGGCAAAGGCGATGGTTAGAGCTTATCAAAGATTATGATCTTGAAGTGCATTACCATCCAGGTAAGGCAAATGTTGTAGCTGATGCCTTAAGTCGTAAAGGCAGTTGCAATTGTCTGAGCCTAAAGACGGTAAATTCCACACTCTGTTATGAGTTAGAAAAGCTAAGCATATCCATGGTTCAGCATGGCAGTCTAGCTAATATATCTGTGGAACCCAGTATTCGCGATCAAATAATCGAGGCTCAACGGACCAACGTAGGCATCGCACATCTTAAAGCAAAAGTGAAATCTGGGATGCCCACTTGTTTTAAGTTGGATGAATCTGATGTACTTTGGTTCAAGGACCGTCTCGTGGTACCTAAAGTTCTAGAGTTACGACAAGCTATTCTTGATGAAGCTCATACTTCTCGTTTGTCCATTCACCCTGGAAGCAACAAAATGTACCAGGATTTGAAGAGGAAGTTTTGGTGGACAAAGATGAAGATTGAGATAGCAAGCTATGTGGCTAAGTGTGACACTTGTCAGAAAGTGAAAGCAGTGCGTTTGAAACCAGGGGGTCGACTTCAACCCTTACCAGTTCCAGTTTGGAAGTGGGAAGACATCAGTATGGATTTCATAGTAGGTTTGCCAAAAACCTCGAGTGGCTATGATTCTATCTGGGTCATTGTTGACCGGCTCACCAAATCTGCACATTTTCTACCAGTCAAGACTTCGCATACTGCCACTATTTATGCCAAGTTGTTTTTGGCAAGAATAGTAAGTCTTCATGGTATTCCTAAGACCATCGTATCTGATCGTGGAACTCAGTTCGTTTCAGCTTTCTGGAGGCATCTCCATGAATCCTTGGGCACTAAACTTTTGTACAGTACTGCGTACCATCCTCAAACCGATGGTCAGACTGAACGAGTCAATCAAGTTCTTGAAGATTTGTTGTGATGTTGTGTCCTTAACTTTGCGGAAAAGTGGGATGAATGCTTACCTTTGGCAGAGTTCTCTTACAACAATAGTTACCAACAGAGCATAAAAATGTCGCCATTCGAAGCTTTGTATGGTCGTGGTTGCAGAACTCCTCTTAATTGGTCGGAACTCGGAGAACGTGAGTTCTTTGGTGTTGACCTAGTTAAGGAAGCTGAAGATAAAGTTAAACAGATTCGCATCAACCTTGAAATAGCTCAGTCAAGGCAAAAGAGCTATGTTGATAAACGGAGGCCACTTCAATATCAACCGAGAGATCATGTGTATTTGAAAGTCACACCTATGAAAGGAGTCTCTCGTTTTGGAGTGAAAGGCAAGTTAGCACCTCGTTATGTCGGTCCATTCCCAGTTTTGGAACATATTGGCAAGGTGGCCTATCGTTTGAAATTGCCTGACATCCTCTCTGCCGTTCATGATGTGTTTCATGTATCACAATTGAAGAAGTGTCTTCAAGTTAAAGATACAACAGTGAAAGTTGAAGGAGTGCAGTTAGAACCTGATGTGACCTACTCTGAGTATCCTGTAAAGGTTCTCGATCAAAAGGATCGAATTACTCATCGCAATACCATCAAGTTCTACAAAGTGCAGTGGAATCAGCACTCAGAAGAAGAAGCTACTTGGGAATCTGAAGATTATCTTTTAGAGAATTTCCCAGAGTTTTATGCTTCTATCGTTTAAGCTGTTTTGTAAAAACCTAGTCATAGTTGTAACAAAGATGATGTGAAAGAGAAGTGTTCTTGATACGTTTCCTTTCCTGTTGCTTTGTTTCACTCCTAAATCTCGGGACGAGATTTCTTTTAGGGGGAAGGATTGTAACACCCCGAGTGTTAACCTTGTTAATCTCTTAATTAAAATTTGATCATGTCATCATATACATTAAGCATCTTTCATTTGTTTGAAAACCTGGCTATGCATTGAACTAAAATAAGTTTACTTGCTTGTGTTTGATCTTTTGTTTGTATGCAGGTCACCTTTTCAAAGTCTCGAAATTTAAAATTTGAATCCAAACCCTTTTCCCCGAGGGGGTGGATTAAACCCTAAATACGATTTTTAAAATCTATAAAGTTTTTGCCTGTGGTTGTTTAAGCAAAGTTGTAGATCTCAAAGTTTTGGACATCTTTTGTGTTCAAAGTTTTTCATGAAAACCCCTGGAAGCTTGAGCATTTTTTGCAAACAGCCGCAGGGTCAGTTCTGTCTTTTCCTCGAGCAGCTGCATGGCGGGTCGATCTCGACGTCGCTCCTGGCCGACACGTGTCGCCAGCCGCGCAACGCCTGTCCAGGGACTCCCGTCTTGTCGTGGGTACGTGGCGATCTCACGGAACCCGTTGTCGTCTTTAAAAGCGGGACGTCGTTCTCTCTTCTTTCCTTTCCACGCCACTGCTCCACACTTTGCTTCGCTCTGCTCCGTTCCGTTCCGCTGAGCACTTCACCTTCACCATTGACGAACTCGTCCGAGCTCGTTAGCTGCTTCCAATCACTCAATCTTTCGTCTTTGTCTTCGCCTTGACCTTGCGCATCTTCGGGGTAGGTTGGTTGAAGTCAGCGAGCCCGTAGTTCGTCCAGCGCGGATCTGTCTTCCTCAGCTCCGCCAAAACCGCCGCCGCTCTGGTCAGTCTTCGGTCGGGCTGCGCAGGAGCCGCATTGTCTTTTTGCCTTATGTTTCTTGTTCCTTGTTCATCTCTGAGCCTTGTCGGGTTCTCCGTTTTGCAAATGGTGGACCACAACTCCGGGAACATCTTCGTGCCGCGCAGTTCTTCGTCTCCGCCGGCGCATTCTCCATCGACGGTCGTCTCTGCTTCGTCTCCGGCCACGCTTGCTAACGCTCCGTGAGCAGGGTGAGCTCCTCGACCTCTCCGCTCTTCTCGTTTGTCCCTGTATCGAGCCTTAGCGCTCTGTCCTCAAGCGCCGCCGCTGTGCTTGTTCGTCGTGGCGGTGTGTTCGTCGCCCTGTCGTTGTAGTGGATCTTTTCGAGATCCAAGTCTTGTGCTAGCTTCGCCTAGCCGTCCTGAGTCAGTCTTGAGGGGTAGTTGCCCTCGAGCGCGTGCGGGTTCTCTTCGGCGCGCGGCGCGCAGGTCCCCGCCGACCGCCAGTGCTGTCGACGAGGGTGTTGCGTTCCGTTCTGAGTTCGCCTCGTGCGCGCTTCGCGTTGTTTGGGGTCCGCTTAGCTTGCTAGAGTCGTTGGTTGTTTCGATCGAGGTCTGATCGAGGCCTAGTGTCTCTGCTCGAGGCCTAGCTCTTTCGATCGAGGCCTGTGTCCGTCGGCATGTGCGTGCGGTCGAGCTCGGGTCACCGCCGTTGCCGTCGACAAGGTCAGCTGAGTAGTTTGTAGTCTTGCTTTCTGTTGGGCGTTTTGCTCGCAGTTGTCTTCTGAGTCGTGATCGAGGCCTAGCCTCGGGATCAAGGGTCGATCGAGGTCTAGCCTCGGGATCAAGTGTCGATCGAGGCCTAGCTTCTCTGATCGAGGGTCGGTCGAGGCCTCGTTTCTTTCGATCGAGGTCTATCTCCGTCGATCGAGGGTAGTTCTTCGATCGAGGTCTGTTCTCGATGGTGTGTGATCGGTCGAGCCCCGTCCGATCGTCAGCACTCTCGATGAGGTGTCTCTGAGGGTTTGTTTGAGTCGTGGCCTACCTTGTTGGGTTCGGCTCGGCAAGCCGAAGCAAGTTCGAGGGGTAGCCGTTCGGTTTGGTTATCGACGGCGACTCGCCGCCGTGTTTTGTGGTTCTCAACGCCACCGCTCGAGCCTCTGTGCCGCTGATGGTCGAGTCTCAGCCGCCCGAGGGTCTTGAGCAGAGTTCTTTCTGTTTTCCTGTTTTTAGTTCTGTAACAATGCCCTGTTTAGTTATAAAATGTTTAGAAACCCTAATAACTTTAGGCTTTGAGTGATTTTGGATTATTTGATAAATATGGTCATTTGTCCAGTGACAAACACAAGTTGGACATTCTCGATGTAATGCTGTTTGCTCAGTTCTTTTAGGGTGGTCTGTTTTAGTTTTCTCTCGATAGCATGCTTGTTTGTGTTAAGCATCATGTTTACTATTCAAGCATCATCTTAAACATGTCATTTATCGTGTAGATTGCTCGTTGGTTGGGTTGGATACCTCCAGTGCAGAGGTCTTCTCTCTTGAATCTGAGCCCGAGTTCGTTTATCCCTCCAACCAAGGCAAGCCCCGGTGCATTCAAACACTTCCTTGTATTTAAACTGTTTGCTTTAAATACACTTATGTTATACTATTGCATTACGGTATTCAATCAAATTCCTACTTGGTGCATAGCCTTACCTTGAATTATTTATTCCTATACCTTGATACTGTTTTCAAAATACGGTTGTCGCTTTATGCTGCTTAGCAATGCTTAGACCGATAGAGTCAGATGATTTCCTGTCATCTGCGAGAATAGGTGGTAACCCATTTGCTTTGGCAATGGTTCTGGTTTCGAGATGAATAGCGGATTGCTGCGGCAAATGGCTATGTCCTCTTGATGGAAGTAATAATCTGAGACTGGGCGGACACGGTGTTGGAGAGCCACCAGATGTGGATATCTGGTGAGCGGGTTCTTTCCGCCTGTGTCGATTAGGAACCGTCCGATGATGCATGACTAGGGTTGTGACTTTGGAGTACTTATCACATACTCTGGGAAGCTGGACTCTGGCTATTCTCGCTTGAAGAACGGTTAACCCGCACTGGGAGTGGAGAGATGGCGAGAGTAGTGTGTACCCTCCAAGTTAGCGAACTGGATGGAGGTGTACCGTGCTCTCGGGTGGCGGAACCCCGGTCTTGGCGAGAGGATCCAGGGAAAGGTAGTCATATGCGTGCTTTAAGCGGCTGTATATGTCGTGTGATAGGGAAGCCCCAGCTGGGATAAACCGGTTCGAATCGTCGTGTTCCTTGGATATGGAAACATGACCCTGTTTTCTTCTTCGTAGTAATACACTTTAACTGGATACTTGTTGGATCCCTTTGTGGATGTTTATTACCTTGTTATCGATCATACATCCAGGTCGATACTTGAGTAATCTTATGGATAACATAAATGATTTCAATTCGTTTTACAAATGCTCATTTATGCAAAATACTTGATCCTTGCAAACCACACCTTGAATCCTATGACTTGCATACTGCTTTGTCCACCAAATACTTTTCTTTGTCGGATAAGTCTTGTGGAGTACTCCCGTACTCAGGGTTTGTTAACCCCTGTTGCAGATGAGGATAGCAACCCGGTGTGTGTGGCTTCTTGCTGCATGACCGTGGTCAGTGTAGATGAAGATGAAGAATGATCTGTCTTTGCTTGACTCATGGGCAAGAGTAAATCGGTTATCTGTTCTTTCGCTATCAGCAGCTTGATGTACCTTTATCGTATGACACTAAGTTATGTTTCAAAACTTATGGTTTGTATTATGACTTTAAATTTCCGCTACTTTGATGTAATATAAAAATTTTGTATTACTTCTGTCATGATTGTGATAAGGTTGATCCTGTTCGGAAAGAGGTGGATGATCCGCTGCAAAGTGGCGACACCTGACGGGCTAATTAAGATTTGGATCATCTGTTGGAGATTAAGTTGGTTAATCCTGACAAGTGGACCCTATCTTAAGAGGTTCTGTCACACAAACTCTCCTAGGTCAAGCTACTAACCTCATACTCCCCTTAATAGTACGGTCAAAGGAAAAACAAAGTCCTAGTCTATACTTAGTGCCCTTCTCACCCTTGTGGCACTAAGAGCTAGCCTAGTCTTCACCTTGTTGCTCCATCCTTTGAAACGAAACGATTTCCATCTTGGGGGCATGAAAACCATTAAGCCCATTCATTTAGCATCACTTATGACCTAAGTCAAATGACTTTGCCTCTGCAAAACACACGTTAGTCATAGTGACCTAGCATTGTCGTTAATTGCCTAAACACAAGGGACACCATGAGCCTATTTTGTACAAATATATAAAGTTACACTTATTCTGATAACATCGAATAAATGAGGATAGAAACAAAACACACATTCTCTTGATCATTACAAATTTCATTAATTTCTTGGGTGACTTTCTTATGCTGATTTATTTTCTATAAGAATGTAGAGAACAATAATTTAGTTGTACATGCACAATTTTTAAAACAAATAAAAACCTATTAAATTAAAGAGAACAGATGATACCTTGGACTTACAAAAAACAACAAATTTCTCTAACAATTTTACATTAGCAGATGAAATGAAGGCTTGAAGAAAAACATAGGAACCCATTTAAATTAGAACAAAATTTAAACAATTAACCTCAGAATAACTAAGAACTTACATTACTAGTATGACGCGCACATTCAGGACCACAACCTTTACCACCATTATCTACTCGATTACTTTCCTCTAGGACATGATTACCAAAACAATGTTTGCTCCTACGAGCCATGGCTACCTAAATGAGTAAATGTACAAAAAAACAAAAGTAACCTGGAACCCTTATACAAATTGATGAAAATAACATAAAGCTAGACAAAATCTGCTAACAAAATGCTTTTGCACTAAACATTCGAGGGAAAAAATAAAACATAAAGACAACTCTCACTCAACCATAGGTAAAAGAAAAGATTTTTAAACCTGAATATTGGCAATCTAAACTGTTTTCATTGCCTTACCTTGGTCTAAATTGTTTACAAGAGCTAAAACCTCTAATAGGAACAAAAACAGTATGGTGAGCACAACATCTACCTGCTACAACACCAGCAATAGGATAGTAGAGCTCACTACCTGCTAATCCTAATCAGACGCAAACAATTAAAAATAAAAAAACATCATTGACAACAAGAAAAGCTTTCGCAAATAATAAACTCACTGAAAACTCAATTGCAGAGTAACCAATTAATTAACAACCAACTACAGTTCTAGAAAAAGGAACACACCAAACAAGTTGTTGTTAGATAGATCAATGCTGAAAAGATAATGTTCAGTCTCTCCTAGCAGCAAGCACAAGCAAAAAAAAAAAAGAAAACAAAAAAAATCACGTCTTGATGCTTCTAAAAAAAGCAAATATTTTTAGTCAAATTTTCGCTACACTGAATCTTAAAAAAAACTGAATCGACTGAAACTAATACGAACATTCATATTGACAATGAAACCGAACAAACATACATTCCCCATGAAAATGAAAATTAAAAATAAAGTGAACCAACGAATCTCAAAATAAACGACATCTCTAAACACCTGAAAAACCCAAAAAACAGAGTTAGTTAATTTAGAACAAAGATGTGGTAACAATACCATAACGGACCACTAATTAGCTAGTAGCATTGCATTCCATCAGGAGGTACGACATGCTTCTATTGATTACATATTATTTCAACCTACGACTAAACCAGTGACAGAGACAAACAAAAATCTAAAATACAATCCAATACAAATTTTGATACAAGGCTTGATTGTAACCAAAATTTCTAAATGGTTCCATATAAGTAGAACAAAACTTCTTAATGCCTGAACTACCTAAACAAACTAGGTACCAAAAGGGCTGCTACAAAAAGCACACAGGTGCAAGTCCCTTTCAGAAATTACTATAGTGATACGGTTTTGGTTGCCTAAATCTCCTTTTATGTTACACAACTAAACAAGCAAAATCGACCTCAACTCATTTAAAAAAACTAAATCAAACAGACACTCTACAAAGCAAACTCAAAAACATGAAACACGACCTGTGCACAAGCGATTTCGTCACCCAATGTTTGCAAGAGGCCGCTATTTGTGACCTTGGCAACTGCTTCTGCTCACTACATCGTAAGCAGACGAGAAGAAAAAAAACACAGAACTACACAGTGAGGCTACAAGAGGATTGAGGGAGACAAATACAATAACGGAGGAGGGAGGGAGAGAATAAGACTCACCAATATCACACAGTATGTGCGGCGGAGGAGGACGGCAGGTGAGGACGTGAGGGAGACCACGACACGCGACGACAAACAACAGCGGACGAGGACGACGGACTGACAAGGAGCGAAGGACTGACAAACTGCAGCGCGGGTGGGAGACGACAAGAGCGAGTGTTGAGGACTTGAGGTAGACTGGAGGAGCAAGGACGAGGAGGGAAAAATGGAGAGGGCGTGACCAACGGCAACGTCGCTGGCGCCGTCTCCGGCAAGGAGATGAAGCTTCGATAACTCCCGAACGGGATAATATTTTCAGAAACAAGAAACAACGGTAATTCAAAAAGGCATATAAAACGACACCCACACACTGATTAGATGGGGCCACATAACAGAATACAAATGGAGCACGAATCTTAACAAAATCAGCACCATACAAAAGTGGAAAAAAACATAAAGGAAAACTGCTGGAAGATAATTCGAAATCCCGAATAATAAAGCCCGGAAAACGTAATGCTTTTGGCCCATGAAAGATTTAGTGGCCCATAAAATATTCCTTAAACATTAAATAAGAGGGCGGCCCAAAGAGGACGGAATTTGGCCCAGCCCATCACAGACCGTGTACGTCCCGCAGGTCCAACTGATGGCCGGCGCGATCTGAGCCGTTCGTTTCGATCAGACGGACACGGTTCATTGAGTTCAGGTCAAAACCGAAAAGGACAAAAAGAAAAAAAACCTAACTCATTTCAGTTTTTTCTTCTGCCGAGAAACACGCGAGCAGCCGGAGGCGGCGCCGCCGGTGAGGCTTAGGGCGGTGGAACCGGCTGGGATCCATTCGCCGGAGCACGTGCGCGGCCGCGGCTGCACGCGGCGCCGCCGAGCGGCTCCTGGCCGGCTCCCTCATGGCGACGCGAGCGGCGGGGCATGCACGCAGCCGTGCTCATGGCAGCGCTAGCGGTTCGATACGCGAGCAGCCGAGGTCTGATGGCAGCGCGCGTGGCAAGCAGGATGCAGAGCAGGGCAATCGCACGCACAGCAGTGGCCGTGAGGGCAGCCCACGTGATCTCTCAGCAGGGCGGTGGCCCTTCCCCTGACGACGTGCTGATGGGACGTTGTGCAATTCGTGAGTGCATCAACGACCCAAGCCAGGTAATGTAATATTAATCCCACGTGAGTTCATGGGAATTTGGGGAAAAAAATCATATCCGGGGTTACGGTATTTGGGGAATTTCATGGCACTTATTTGCTCATCCCCTCTTTCTAAATGCTCGATCCGAGAACCCTAGCCCCAATTTTGCATTAAAATAACACTGATTCGGCATGAACAGAGGAAAATAAACCCTAATTCATGGCTAATCCGATTTAAACAGTAGCATAAAAGTCATAAACATAATTACCCGAACCCTAATCTTGATATAATAGTCTACCCTTGCACAGTAGGCATAGATCAGAGAAAAATACACACTAATCACAGTCACATAAGGCCTAATCATGCATACTAATGGGCGACAGTCATTAACAGTGAGGGATTAGGGCACAATTAGATCAAAACCGACCTCTAAACCTCCAAATCGAGGCAGATCCGAAAGTGATGGATCAAAGACTGACTAACTCGAAGACTAGACTAACCCGGCCCTCGATGCCAAATGTTAGATCGAGATCTAGTCTAGTCAAATGAACACATCACAAGAATCACAAACCTTTAGTTGAATCCGCCACCAACGACGGATTAGAAATGTTAGGGTGTTCACGTTTTTCTATTGTGCGTTGACCAAAAGAGAAAGTCGGACCCCTTATTTATTGTGGCGCTGCTCGACTCAGGACTTTAACCATAGATGGGTTTGGGAGGTACAGATCGTCGCGCGTAGCGGGGTTTCCCCCGTCAGACTCGGCCACGGGAAACGGCCCTTGACTGTGTACCCCTCGT
The DNA here is from genome assembly GCA_022036555.1 of Microstegium vimineum. Lineage (NCBI taxonomy): Eukaryota > Viridiplantae > Streptophyta > Magnoliopsida > Poales > Poaceae > Microstegium > Microstegium vimineum. The sequence continues at coordinate 9,457,238 of CM039133.1, forward strand.
AACAGCTTGAGCCTGAGATCATTATCCAACATCCATGTCCTCAATCGGTATGACGACGATGCCACCACCGACCGCGCTCTTGCTCTCCATCATCTCGCTGAACAGCTGTGCTCTGAACACCGGTGACGGCGCCGCGAGCACGCACCGGCGTGCTGAGAACGTGAACGTCTCGCCGCCTTGGACTAGCTGGAAGGTGTCCTTGCGCGCCAGGAGGTCGCCAAGGTGCCGGTGAAGGCCGGACGGGGGCACCATGACGAAGAAGCCGTCTGCCTTAGCCACGACGGCGATGTGGCACCAGACGGTGAAGCGGCCGTCCTTGGTAAGGTACTCCTGCTGCTGCAGATTGTCGCTGGTGATGAAGCCAGGACACTCCCACTGCCACATCTGCTGGATCACGCATTTCTGCATCGAGGTGGCTCGGGTCTTGGACGACACCGTCCGGCCTCCTCGGTCGAGCAGGCTGAGCTTGAGCGATGCGCTGATGGCATCATGGTTGCTGCTGTAAGGAGGAAGACAGATGGTGAATGACGCTCTACCAACGGCGGGATCAGTGCAGTAGACGCATCGCCATTTGTAGCCTTGTATGCAGGGACACCAAGAAGAGTCGTCCAAGTCGGAAGAGATCTTGAAGTGAGGACCAGGAGAGCTGCCTTCGAGATCGGTGGTTGCAATCTCGAACAGATAGTGCTCGCCTTCGAGACCGGTGGTTGCAATCTCGAACAGATAGTGCTCACTTGCCATTGCCATGGTGGATGGTGGATGCAACACAGGTTGGAAGAGGGAAGCTGATATACATGAGCAATGGTGATAACGCTGTTGCAGCTTTGCAAGAAAGGTGATACCCCAGAATTTGGTGTCACCACAGGTTGTGCTTTCGTCTAATCCAAGCTGATATGCTGCAAAGGTGCTTTATTTCTTTCAGTAGTAAAACGAGTAGATAACGTCTCTTTATTTAGAAGGGAAAGCAGAGGTGCACATCTTAATGTGACCACTTATTTTGCTTTCTTTGATTGAAACATTCCTCCTGGCTCTCAATTTTTCCCAGCACAAGGCCGTTGTTTCGAAATACATCTAGCACGTACGGATGCTCTCTAGGCAACGTAACGCCAGCAAAAAGTGTGCGTCACTTGTCAACATAAACAAGTAACTGCACAACCTCTATGTCTTTATTTCCCCCGCAAAAAATTCAGAAACCGCAGTGACCTTGCCAAGAACAAAAGCGCAGTTTTTTTACATATAATAGGATAGTGCCCAGAATTCCATTACATTACATGAAAATAACATATAATTGTATAATTCATTCAAACAAATCTTACTATTATTAATTGAAGACCCTAATGGAGCCTTGACGCTAATTCTGACTAGATGCACTAGGAAAAAGACAAATTATAGAAATTCTCACAATATTAAGAAACATCCGACCATTAAATCTATAGGCTCTTGGGCTCTAAAACCATTATATCTATTTTATTTTCTAGAAAATTACCGACATTTGCCATTATTATAGACAATAAAAGAAGAAAAATGATAAATCTGTTTTAAAATATACGTACACCAACCAAAAAGATAATAAATACATTACTAACCCAATGTACTGGTGATTTGGGGCCATAGAAATCACGCCCACGACCATCCATGGGGGAGTGGGGCTGACATTTTGGGTGGGACACCCAGAGGGTTTAAATTGTAAAACAAATAAAAGAAATACTTTGGGTTGGGGCCGGGTCCAGCTCAGGCAAACAAACACAAATTTGTAGGCGGCTGAAGCTATGCCCAGGCCCTGTCAATTAAAGGTCATGAATGTGCTATCAGGCTCAATTTGCTCATGTCTACTCAAGAGATTGATTTGAAGGGGCTCTTGTGCTCATCCTCATTGGAACAAGGTAAAAGAGAACACCTTTAGTGGAATCGGAGCCTTATGAAGTTCCATGTAATCAAGCCAGGTCATAAACAACCACTAACATCAGAGTTGACTTTAATTATGTTGTTGGGATTGTGGAGGAGAGGCGAGTCTATGTGGAGTAGGTGACCAGTAAGTCATAGAACCATGGGATGTATTATGTGTCTCCCTTGTGGTTTGTTTGTGTAAGCTCTTTACATTCAATTATTGATTTTCGTCATAGATATATCTTGCTTGCTTGTTACCTTGACAAGATCACAATATAGGGATATGTTAAGTTAGGGTAGAAGGTTCACGAGCAAAGGATGCACCGATCGATCCCCCTGGATCGCTCAGGAGGCTATCACCTTCCGGCCAAAGGATGGGGCCATCAGAGCATGCCCTAAGCATCTCCACGGGGCTTGTCCACGCTTCATGGGCAACCCGAAGGCCAAGCAAGAAAACACTGGCCCTGCCCCGAGCCTCCAAGGCTCGAGGGCTCTTCAACAGCACCTTGAGTGACCAAGGCTAGCTCAAGGACTCCCCAGCATCAGCCAATGGGCGCAACAAACACTGCCTTGACTGGCCAAGGGCGGAGGTGGGCCTGCGGGCCTAGTTGGAAAGGTGGTTGATGGGTCTATGAGCTTGGGGGTTGCCTGGGAACGGCGGGCCAGTAGTGGGCTGGCATCCCCTTCCGCCTTTGAGGTTGTAGCCCAGAGCATGGATGTGGTCAGTGCTCGGGCTCCTTCGATGGAAGCATTGAGGCCCATCCCCAACTCTTGTCCTGATGTTGGGACTCCACCTGAAACACCGCTTGCTATGAGGAGCCGAGCACCGGCTGCCGCAGCTCCCTCGCCTTTGGTTACGAGCTTTGCAAAAGTGTACTCTCGGCGATGAAAAAATCTTGAAGCCTCTGATCCATTGGTGCGGTTGGTGAGGGAGGAAAGGGAGTCTGGGCCGATGGGGTGTGTTACGGGGAAGCCTGAGCGCTCTCTCGTGGCATCCCCAAGCAAGCGCTCGAGCTTCATGTCAAAAATCTCGAGGAAGGCGGCTAAGATCCTCCCCAACCCTCGCACCATCACTGCTTGCAAATGTGGGCGCACTATGGGGGGCCCTCCTTGGTGCAGTCTGTCGCATCGCCGGAGTTGACCCTTAGTTGATGGGGGGTGCGACCTCAACAAGAATCAAGAAAAAAGTGATGCGCGTGCTTGACATTATTGAAGATTTTGAAAGCATCACTCAGGAGGCACTGGATCATTACATTAAGTTATTTACTCAGTCCTCCTCGCTGACCACCTCTTAGGCGCAAGCTCTAGTTGCTCTGTTTGGCTGGAGGATTCCCGATGTGTATATGTTGGGGCAAGATTTGGCGTCCTGATCCTCGGGTTGCTGGTGTGGTGTTTTTCTGGTCGCTTTTTCCTCATTTGGTGTACCAATGAATTCGTCCAATATTCTTTGTTGGAATGTGCGGGGGCTTAATTCCAAGGCAAGGCAAGACTCTGTGCGTACTTTGGTCATTTCTTCAAGGGTGGATATAGTCTGTTTTCAGGAAACAAAGATGACCGGTGTTTCACGTAGTTTGGTTCTGGCCATGCTCGGCTCTGAGTTTTCTTATTTTGTTGAGTTGCCGTTGGTCGGTGTGAGTGGAGGGATTCTTATCGCCTGGAAGCACAACCTTGGGCCTGCAGCTGCAGTTCGAACAGATAATTTTTGTATTTCGATCCAATTGTGTTCCAATAATGCTCATGCTTGGTGGTTCACTGGAGTGTATGGCCCTCAAGGTGATAATAACAGGCTGCTGTTTTTACAAGAACTAAGGGATGTTTGAGCTGCGTGTCAGGGGCATTGGCTTGTGATGGGGGACTTCAATATTATTTTCAAGGCTGAAGATAAAAACAATGACAATCTAAACAGGGCTATGATGGGCAGGTTTCGCCGCCTAATTAATGACCTTGGTCTGAGGGATATGCCCATGCGTGGGCGTAGGTTCACTTGGTCGAACCATCAAGATTCTCCTACTCTGGTTAGACTAGACAGTGGGATCAGTTCTGTTGACGCCGTTTTTTGTACAGGTCTATTAAACCAAGTGTATTGATCGGTAAAGGGGTTCCTCATCGGCATCAAGGGGGTATCGGTTTCATTACCGATAGAAGCAGAAGAATCTGCCGATGGTGGATATGATAAGAAGAGACGTCAAGGGAGAAAAGGAAAGACATTTACCCCGATGAGAAGATTTTGCCGATGAAAGTAAAAAAATACTGCCGATAGGAGGGTGTTGCTGATGGACAAAGGATGTGACTAACGTCAGCGAAAAGCTGCCGATGACAATAAGAGGAAGGTTGCAGATTGGAAAGAATCTGCCGATGGAAAGTTTTCATCGTAAAGGAAACGAATAAGGAAACTGGTGATTTTATACCAGTATTATTATTGTTGTTTGAGTCTGGCCCTTGTACGAGTCGTTTTATTTCCTTAAAAATAGGAGTTCTGTTTAGATATGAGTCGTGTCCATGTATAACTCCTTTTTACCAGAGTATAAATATGCACCCAGGGGCGGTGTAAAAGAATATATCCAATACAATCAAATACATCTATTACTTTTTATCTACTTTTTCAGCATCTACTTTTTCGCATTAGTTATAGTTTATCTACGAGTTCTTACGATCTCGACGGGCTGCATTTACAAGATCTCCGTCTACTTCGCGAGTTTCGCGTTTTGATCAAGTTGAGCTTTGACGTCCGCGCGCATCGTTGTCGTCTCGTTCAATCTTGTTCTAGTTATCGTCCTTGTCGATTAACTGGTCAAATCGAATGGCATACTTTTGGATATCGAGTTCGGGTATAAGCTCGAGGTGTTCGCAGATCCGACGCTTTTTGTGTCAACACCTCTTTTGGCACACCCGGTGGGACCCTAGATACATCTCTTGATCAAGATCATGGGTGGTTCTACTGACGTTAATCCATGGAACGTCATTGAAATCTCCGAAGCAGATCTGAAAGATGATCAGAAGTAGGCTATGGAGCAGGCTATGGAGGAGTACAAGCAGTGAAGTCCTTCAGCCTAAACAGGAGTGGTGATGCAGTGCAGAAGCAAGATCCGCCGTTGCCGCGGCAGGTCACTTTCGATGCCAATCCTGGTAAGTTACAAGATATGGTTAATACCGCGTTGAATCAAGTGTTGATTAACCACTCTACGGTGCTGTCCAATACTGTGTATACTGTCATGCAATCTTTCAAAGAAGGGCAATCACCGCACTATGTCGGTTATCATCAACCGGGGTCAGCATCTGCTACAACTTCGTCGGCGGTTCCAGCGTTCCAGCCTGTAAACCCTCCTGCCGATGAAGTTACACCGACAAGATCCAGCCCTGCAAGCGTCGTTCGGCTAAGCACCGATCCAGCGGCGTCAGCAGCATCGGGACAGGTGGCCCCGAACCGGTTGGCTCCCGCTAACTGGTGGGGGTATGGTATGCATCCAGATTTGTCTGCTGACGCCAAGTTGACGCAAGACAATGCGGTAGGGAAGGCTCCTGCGGAACAGGTGACATCGGTACAATCGATGAGCCCGGCTATGCATCATGCTGCGTCTGCTCCAAACATGCAGTTGCCGCTAGGGAATCTTCAGAGCGTGCCCACGATGTCTTGCGGGCAACCATCAGCAAATGTGTTGCCAATGCAACAGGATAGGGCAGTTATAAACTATCCTATGATAATGGCGAACCCTCCGACGGGGGGGGGGGGGGGTATCAGTACAACAAGGGGGCCCATTCGTTGATATTCTAGATTGCAGGAACAGCAGGCGTCGGGCAATTATCAGCTGTAAGCAGGTCACATGCCGGTAACTCACAACCCTGCGTGGGCCGGTCCAATTCAACATCAGGTGGTGCAATCTGGGCACCAGATAACGGGGGCGCAACAATACCTTTACCCGACCATCGTTCAGAATGAAACATCGGTGTATCTGCCAGCGGTGTCCCAATACACCCCAGTTGGTGTCCAAGGGTACACATCGGCAAGTCAGCCGATGCATAATATTCAGCAAGGCGGGGTTACGCCTACACCAACTGGGCCAACGTACCCACCACAGAGGCAAGAGGGGATGTATCAACCGGTCTAACCGATGAATGTTCAACCTACGCATCGACAGGATCAAGACGCGTACTGGGCCGATAAGATCGCCGAAGTGATGAAAGAACAATTCGGCATCAAGCCTAAAGTTAATACGTATTCTTATCGGACGCCATATCCTCCAGCGTACGATTTGATTCCTCTTCCGAATCGGTACAAGGTGCCAGATTTCACGAAATTCTCTGGCCAAGATGACACGTCGACGATGGAGCATATCAACCGCTTCATTATCGAATGTGGAGAAGCAGCTACCCGAGATGAACTAAGGGTGAGACTTCTCGTCATCCTTGTCCGGATCGGCATTCACGTGGTTCATTTCGCTTCCTCCAAACTCTGTAGTTACTTGGGCCGATCTAGAGAAACAGTTTCACAAATACTTCTTTTCTGGCGTGCACGAGAAGAGAATTACCGATTTAGTCAAGGTAAAGCAGCGCAATGACGAATCGGTGGAGGGCTTCGTGCAAAGACTTCGGGACGTGAAGAACAAGTGCTACAGCCTGGTGCTCGATGATCGGCAGTTGGCAGATTTGGCTTTCCAAGGATTACTGCCACACATTAGGGATATGTATGCGTCTCAAGAATTTGAAAGTCTGAGTCATCTTGTGCAGAGGGTTGCCAATCAAGAAGTCAAAGCTTTCGAACCCAGGAATACCTGGAACAAGAAAGTGTCCTTCGTTGAAGAAGAAGAAGATTCTGAATCAGACGAAGGAACCGATATCGGCGTCGCTGAGTGGGTGAAGGATAAGAAGTCGATATCTTGTCCGTTCGGTCAGAAGGAGGCTGAGAGGTTCACTTTTGATATTACCAAAGCCGATAGGGTATTTGATCTCCTGCTTCAAGAAGGGCGAATTAAGTTGACGCCTAATCAAGTAATTCCATCGACTGAAGCGCTCAGAAGGATGAAGTATTGCAAATGGCATGATGCGACCTCACACACCACCAACAACTGCAAGGTCTTTAGACATCAATTGCAGTAAAAAATCGGGGCTGGACGAATCAAATTTGATAATTCTAAAACCCAGAAGCCGATGAAGATTGACCAGCACCCGTTCCCGAACAATATGGTAGAAGCTAGTGGGAAGGTTAAAGTCCTGACGTCGGAAGCCGCTAAGAAGAGTACATCGGTAGACCCCAAGCATCAGATAGATGTGCGTAATGTGAAGGGAAAGAAACATGCCGATGATAAACAAGCCAAGCGGGTGGTTGACGAGGGTAACGGCATCAGGAGATCTCGGGGATACGACGTCGTGATCACGCACAGGCAACCACGATAGGAATATCGACGCTCTCAAGAGGAGCAATATCGGCAACAGGAGGAAGAAGGGAACCAGGAATGGCGGCGACATAAGGATCATTGGAATTGCCCTTTCTTCATTCATTGTTGGGAAGAAGGCATCAAGCTGCCTACTGCCGATGATTGTCCTGAATGCAATGGATACTATCCTGCTGATCGGTCAGAAAAAAGATCCCGCTTTGAAAGCCACAGACCAAATTATGCTCGGCCGATCAAGGAAAAGGAATCAGTAAATGATCAGTTGGGGGGCAAGCTCAGTGTGCACGATAGGCTTGGCAAGCGCGTCCGTCGAGAGAACCTCGAAGAGAAGACTAATGCAAGGGTGCTCGATGAAGAAATATTCTCCAGAGATCCAAATATTAGGGGTGACGCAGGCCGGCACGACGAGAGGCAGTACCAACCAGTTTGGAAAACTAAACTTCCTCAATGGTGCCTTGAAGGCCTAACCAAAACTCAGAAAAGAAGGATCCAACGTGAACGCCAAAATGATCTGAGTTATGGTGGAGGTCCTTCAAAGAGAGAAGCTCCGGTCTTGGAGTGGAGGCCAAAACACCAGACGGGGAGTCCATCGGTAGATGTCAACATGGTTGTTATGTTGCCGATGGAGTTTATGGCACCTGATGCTGAAGAAGAAGCTGCTAATATGGCTCAGCTAATGCTAGATCCGATGACAGCTGTCTTTGAGAAACCTACAGATGATGAAAGACAGCATTTGAAAGCTTTGTTTGTCAAAGGCAAAGTCGATGGGCAACTAGTGTCAAAAATGTTAGTCGATGGTGGAGCGTCGATTAATATAATGTCGTATGTTATGTTCAGGAAGCTTGGGAAAGGTGACCAAGACTTAGTCAAGACAAACATGAAGCTGAAAGATTTTGAAGGCAATGTGTCACCAGCTATGGGAGCAATATGCGTAGAGTTAACTATTGACAACAAAACTTTACCAACAACGTTTTTTGTGATCAGTGACAAGGGACATACAATTTGCTCCTGGGAAGGGATTGGATTCATGCTAATTGTTGTATTCCTTCCATGATGCATCAAAGTCTCATGCAATGGGTCGGAGACAAGATTAAAGTCGTCCGAAGTGAAGCCCCGTCAATGGTTGCATCGGCAGAATCGGAAACCTATGAACAGACCAAATGCATATCAGGCGAGGCTTGGGATACTGAGTTTCTCAAAGTTGCCGATTACCAGATCATGCCGATCCAAGCAGTTGTCTCTGAGGAATTTTAATCAGTTGGCCGATGATGGAGAACCTAGGTAGGAGTTTACATCGGATAGATTAAATTCAACCGTTGGATGATTCATTAGAAGGGCATGGCGTTTGCTTTATTTGAAATTATGCAGAAATACTTGGTTTGGGCTAAAATAGTCAAACGTTGGTCAATTTTTAATTTGGTTCCAACTATATCGGTAATAAACACACCGATGTAATCTGGATATGTTGATCGATTTTGAGTTACGAGGTTGAATAAAGCTTCATGGTCGGATCAGATGACATGCCGTGGTGTAATCGAAATATTTATCCAGATGAATGCATAAAAAAGATGTGAATGCAAATACCGAGGATAGGATTATCATGCAGGACATCAGTAGAAGAGTGTACTAACGTTATATTACAAGCAAAATCAATTGTTAGAAATCACAGTTGCTGACACGGCAAATTACAACAGAGATTGGATGGATGAAATCGCACGCAGGCGAATTTGGTTCGTCTCTTCTATTTTCCTAGCATCTTCATCGGCGGAACCCTCAACTGGCTTGATTTTCCTCCTCAGCAGAAGAGCTTCACGAGCTTTGGCATCCCTTTCTCGTTGCAAAACATTGGTGGTGATTGGGAGTTGAATCTTCTTCTGGTTAACTGAGTTTAAAGCTTCATCCACTTTCTTCAGTTCAACCAACAGTTTTTCTCTTTGTTCCAGGCGGCTGATGTCTTTGTGCTTTTCATCCGCAGTTTGTTTGAATTTGAGTATCTCCTCTTCAAGCTTTGATTGGGTAATCCTATCGGCAATACGACGTAAAGCTCGTTGATATTGGAGTTGTCGACTTTCAATAAACGCTGCTTGGAAGAGTATCTCTTCGATACCGGCGGGCAGCTGACCCTGAATTTCCTTGAAAGCTACTCTTACTGCATTGGAATCTTGGACTAGGTCGGAGGTACTTTGTTGCAGTAAGGGTAATAGTGCTTCGAGTTTGATCTTTACTTCTGCTGATATAGCGTCTGATAATGGAGCAGAGCTTTCTTCTTCTTCATTTTCTTCCGGCAAGTTGATGGCAAAAGAGAATAGGCTATTTTGGGAGTCTTAGGCCTGAGAAGAAGAGAGTTAGAATTCTCTGATCATAAGTTTGTTTTGTAAGGTTTGCGACAGTCGAACTTACCATTTTCAGATGGGTTTCTTGCCTTGGGCTTGGTAAATCGGTTGGCGCAGTGGTATCTTGCGAGTTGGCGGTGGTTGCCGATGGACTTGCCTATATAGGGGGGACAGATGATGCCGGTGCTAGTGTTGGTGTTGATATTGCTTCTGTTGCTGCAGCTAGTCTTTGTGACGACGGCACTGTTTCCTGATTAGGGATCCCGTCCTGTAATTGATCAGGGATAGATGCCGATGTTGGCTCCGATGCTGGTGTATCGGTAGTAGTTTGGGAAGACACAGCTGGTGATGTGATCGGGGCCGATGGCTTTGGATGTTTTGATCGGGGAGCAGTGCTCGGAGAGCTATGACGCTTCGATTTTTGCGCTTGGGAGGCATCGGCAGACCGAATTGGAGAAGCTTGTATATTCGGGACCACTGTCGATGAATTCGTTGGCTACGAAAGGGAGCATGCCATGCAAGGTGAAGATTAAGTGGATACTGCAGGTGAGAATTTATGATCGGCACAGAGTAGAGATTGTTACCTCGGAAGCTTGTGCTAGGACAGTGGCAGTGACCGATGGAATAGCAATGGAATAGCAGCAACCTCAATCGGTTTTTCGGGTTTGAGGGTGACTTTAGATGTTTTTCCATACATGAGAGTAGCCAGTGAAGGGGTCTTGCTGTCGATTGCTGACATAGGGTTCATCAGTCGCAGGTTGAAATATTTACCACTTCTACTCTTTTTGGGAATTGGGTCATTAATCTGTTGACAGGAAATTAGTTACTGATGTATTTGGAGAGAAGGAAAGAATAAAGTCAGAAGTAAACTCACTGCATCATCAGCAATAATATGATCATTATCAATCAAATACCGATAGTAATGTGATGATACGACGAATAGTTGATCTTTCCATTCTTGCCACCAGGATTTATATGACTTAGTGAAAAAGGACGTCGGTGTCCAAGAGGAAAAGTCAATATTTGTTACATCGGCCTGAGGGGAGAGAGTAACAATCTTGTTCCAGTCCGCAATATTGGAGATAGTTCCTCTTGGTTTTATCACGTTGGCATAACTGAGTTTGATCGGTAATTGACCAAATGCTAGCTGTCTTGCTGCTGCCGATGGGTAATAAAATTTATAAGATGGAGAAGTGTTCTCCCAAGTCCCAAAGATGTTAACTGGAATGGCCTGGGTAGTGATGGTGGCCTTCATGATTCCTTCATTCTGAGGTATAGTCCCATCGGTGAGGTTGAGGGAGAGTGGAAATCGATTGTCTTCATCGTTATAAGGCCACCAGACCCGTTCTGCAACTGGAAGTCCGCAGTAGAATTTTTGGAAGAACAGACCAAATTGAACTTTGTTGGCGTCGGTTCCAGGTAGCACTATCATAGCCTCCCCAAAGTTAAGCGGAAAACGGGTTGTCGATTCATTTTCGGCGAACACATAATCCTCAGATATTTCTCTTGGGAATCGCCGGCTGAACAAATCAAATTGAAGATATTAAACCAAGTGTATTGATCGGTAAAGGGGTTTCTCATCGGCATCAAGGGGTATCAGTTTCATTACCGATAGAAGCAGAAGAGTCTGCCGATGGTGGATATGATAAGAAGAGACGTCAAGGGAGAAAAGGAAAGACATTTACCGATGAGAAGATTTTGCCGATGAAAGTAAAAGAATATTGCCGATAGGAGGGTGTTGCTGATGGACAAAGGATGTGACTAACGTCAGCGGAAAGCTGCCGATGGCAATAAGAGGAAGGTTGCAGATTGGAAAGAATCTGCCGATGAAAAGTTTTCATCGTAAAGAAAACGAATAAGGAAACTGGTGATTTTATACCAGTATTATTATCGTTGTTTGAGTCTGGCCCTTGTACGAGTCGTTTTATTTCCTTAAAAATAGGAGTTCTGTTTAGGTATGAGTCGTGTCCATGTATAACTCCTTTTTACCGGAGTATAAATATGTACCCAGGGGCGATGTAAAAGAATATATCCAATACAATCAAATACATCTATTACTTTTTATCTACTTTTCCAGCATCTACTTTTTCGCATTAGTTATAGTTTATCTACGAGTTCTTATGATCTCGACGGGCTGCATCTACAAGATCTCCGTCTACTTCGCGAGTTCCGTGTTTTGATCAAGTTGAGCTTTGACGTCCGGGCGCATCGTTGTCGTCTCGTTCAATCTTGTTCTAGTTATCATCCTTGTCGATTAACTGGTCAAATCGACTGGCACACCTTTGGATATCGAGTTCGGGTATACGCCCGAGGTGTTCGCAGATCCGACGCTTTTTGTGTCAACAAGTTCTTTCCAAATAATTTGTTGCACAGTGCTTCCAGTGATGGCTCTGACCACTGCCCTCTTCTCCTCAGCCTAAATGCAGTCAAGCCAGGAAAGGCCAGGTTTCATTTCAAAGCTTTCTGGACCAATCTTGAGGGGTTTTCAGAGGCTGTGGGAGGCTCCTGGAACTATGTTCCTGCTTCTTCTTGTCCTTTTGACACCTTGGCTAGGAAATTCAGAGCGACAATTAGAAGCCTTCAAAGTTGGAGCCACAAAAAAGTTGGGCATGTAAACTCGCAGCTCGGTCTTGCCAGAGAAGTTCTTCACCAGTTGGAAATTGCCCACGATAACCGGAGTTTGTCTAACGAGGAAATTTGGCTGCGGAATCACCTCAAGAGGCCTTCTTTGGCCTTGTCATCTTTGCAGCGTACAATTGCACGCAGTCGCTCTCACATTGGTTGGCTGAACGAGGGAGACGCCAACACTTCCTTGTCTCACTCGTTTGCTAGACACCGCAAGCAGAAGAACTTTATATGCAAGCTCATCTCTGATGGCGGTCAGGTGCTCTCTGGACATGAGGAGAAGGAGAGGAATATTTTTGACTTCTACAACAATCTTCTGGGGGTGGCCATGGATCGTGATGAAACAATTAACCTGGAAGCTTTGGCCATTCCTTCACATGATCTGTCAGGACTTGATGCTCCTTTTTCTGAGGAGGAAGTTTGGCATACTGTTTGTTCTGTTCCTCCTGACAAAGCCCCTGTGCCTGATGGTTTTACAGGGAAGTTCTACAAAGCTTGTTGGTCTGTAATCAAAGTAGAGGTGATGGCTGCTGTTTCTGCTATTTGGAGCAGAAAATTTGGTAATTTTGAGCAACTGAACTCGGCCCATATCACTCTTCTGCCAAAGAAACCTGATGCTATGAGTGTTAAAGATTTTAGACCTATCAGTTTGGTGCACTCCTTTTCCAAGCTAATCACAAAAATTTTAGCTAATCGACTGGCTGCACGGCTAAATGAACTGGTTTCTCCGATTCAAAGTGCTTTTATTAAGGGGCGTTTTATTCAGGACAATTTTATGCTGGTACAGCAAACGGCTCGATACCTTCATCAGCAAAAGCAACCTAGGCTGTTGCTAAAATTGGATATAACAAAAGCTTTCGACTCCATCTCTTGACCATTCTTGCTGGAAGTTTTGAGAAATTTGGGTTTTGGACAAATTTGGTGGGATATTATCAGTGGCCTCCTCTCTTCTTCTTCCACTCAAGTTATCCTCAATGGCACTCCTGGTGAAAAAATTGAATATAGAAGAGGGTTGAGGCAAGGTGATCCGCTATCACCTATGCTATTTATTTTAGTTATAGATGTCTTGGGTTACATGATCAAGATGGCCGTGGAAGAGGGTATGTTGCAGCCGCTGGCTAGAAGGGTGGTGCAACATCGGATTTCCATTTATGCAGATGACGTCGTAATTTTCTTAAGGCCCTCCGTGGATGACATCGACATTATTCTGGATATGTTAAATTTATTTGGAAAAGCTAGTGGGTTGAAAACCAATATGGATAAGAGTAGTGTGCTGCCCATCCAATGCCAAGAAGAGGATAGGCAAATGATACAAGCTCACCTTCCCTGTCAGCTACTAGATTTCCCCTGCAAGTATCTCGTAGTGCCCTTGTCTCTTCACAAACTAACTAGGGCCCAAGTCCAACCAATTATTGATAGAGTAGCAGACCAACTCCCTGGATGGAAGGCTGACCTGTTAACAAGGACAGGAAGGAAAGTGTTGGTCCAGTATGTGCTCACATCCATGCTGATTTATTTGTGTATGGCCTTGGACCTCCCACCTTGGGCTCTCAAGGCCATTGATAAGATCAGAAGAGGGTTTCTTTGGAAGGGTACAAGAGATGTGAAGGGAGGGCATTGCTTGGTTGCTTGGCCAAAGGTAACTCGACTGCTTGAGTTGGGGGGGGGGGGGGCTGGGTATTTCACAGTTGCAACAGCTGGGATGGGCTCTCAGAATGAGGTGGCTTTGGTTACAGAAAACTGAGCCAGACAAACCATGGGCTTGTTTCCCTATCCAAATGCATCACTCTGTGAAGGCCTTCTTTTCGGTTGCCATAGTTTCTGATGTCGGCAATGACACAAACACCCTGTTTTGGACTGATAGGTGGCTGCACCAGGGTCAGAGCCTCGATAAGCTTGTGCCACATCTCTACTGCTTAATTTCAAAACGTGCAAGGAAAAGAACAGTCTACGACGCTCTCACTGATGGGAGGTGGGTGGCTGACATAAGAGGTGGTGCGCTTACTGTTAATGTTTTGACTGAATTTTTGGAACTGTGGGATCTGCTGGCTGAAGTGGTGCTGCAGCCAGAGGTTGAGGATTCCCACACCTGGCAATTTTCTTCTTCAGGGAAGTATTCAGCTAAGTCAGCTTATGAAGCCATGTTTATTGGGGCCATCCAATTCAAATCTTGGGAAAGAATTTGGAAAAGTTGGGCGCCGGGTAAATGTCAATTTTTTATGTGGCTGGTCGCACATAATAAATGTTGGACAACTGATAGACTTGCAAGGAAGGGGCTTCCACATCCTGAGCATTGTCCCCTTTGTAGTCAGGAGGATGAGACGATTGGCCACTTGCTTGTATCTTGTGTTTTCTCACACCAAGTTTGATTCATGGTGCTGCAACGTCTCGGCCTGCAAAATCTTGCCCCGCAGCTTGAGGATCATTCTTTTGATGACTGGTGGGATATGGCGTCCACTAGGTTGGCTGATTATCCAAAGCAAGGCCTGAACTCGGTTGTCATCCTAATGGCTTGGTCTCTCTGGAATTACAAGAATCGCTGCGTGTTTGACGGAAGGCAACCTGATCTGAATGAGCTTATATCCTCCATTAGGGATGAGTTGTGTTTGTGGGATTTGGCTGGGGCTCGTGGGGTTTCTCACCTCCTTGCACAGCCTCCCCGTTAGTTATAGCTTTATTTTTTCCTGGTCTTGGGTATTTTCTTTCTGTAATAGGCGCTTCAGTTTTTTTGTACTGGTAATTGGGTGTTTCACTCTTTTTCTCTCTTCTTAATATATTGATACGCAGCTCTCCTGCGTGTTCGAGAAAAAATCTTTAGCTAGCAAGAAATGACTATTTAGATAACCAATTAAAGAAATTGTTGGAGGTTGTTTTTTTTCACTGAAATCTCTATTATTAACAATTAGGAAGGATATAGAGATTTTCTTGGAGTTGCTCTCAATTAGTTTTCATATATAATCACTGTTGTTAAAGAAACACATGAATATATGATATATTTATAATCAGATTGAATAGAAGATACTGGTAGTATGTAAACGAATTGCTTGCTGGCCTGGTGTTCTGATCTCATCATGATGTGATTATAAATGTACATATATACAAAGCTAGTCAAGGACACGTCTAGGAACACCCGAGGGTGTGTAATACCTGCTCTTGTGTCATGCATTAGCAGCCGATAATGACATTATTATTTAAAAATTGGACAGCTGCTTTATCAAAAGCAACTGAAGTTACACTATAGGTGGAAGTGGAGCAACAACAGCGCACAAGCAGCAATCGAGCAGGAACAGAACATTAGGTGGGGCTATATATCAAATAAGTTAACTATAGTAGGGGGCCGGTAGGCGGCAGCCAGCGAACTAATTAATGATGAATGACGAAATCAAACATGCTACGACGACTATATATATCTTCGTTCAACTACCTATTATTCGTATAAGCAAATCACATCATTCAGTAATAACATACATATAGTTGTCCATATCAGCATGCCACACACCCATTCTTTAACATGCATTGTGATAACTAAATATATATAAATTGTACAGTTTAAATCATATATGCGATTCCGACAGCAACGTGCGGTACCCTTCAAGTATATCCAAGGCAGCGTTTGGGTGGGCGAGCTCCTTCAGACTCCGGCTTTGCGCCACACTACTGTTCATTTTATATATGAGAGAAAAACGACTGCTTCATTTGAACCGTGTTCCTACGTGGAGGATGCTGAGCCGAAGCCTCAAGAGTCAAGAAGCTATGCCAAACATAAGTTAGTTTTTCATAGTGCCACAGATTTGCTTTCATGCATTCGTCTCTAAAAGCCACAGAGGGGCAGTCCGGCGCAGCAGATCCTTAAGCACTTACCCTCCTTTTCATTGTTCGGCTGCCAAGTCTCGCTTGGCACAAGCATAAACGGCCCATCGATCGAGTTGGAGATGTCTCTGCAGCTTGACACACTTTGATTTGCGACCTCTCGGAGCGAGCCAGGCATCTCTCAATTTCTGGTGAGCTAGCTAAGTTCTCATTATTGATAATTCATGAATGCTTTAATCACCTACGCATGAACTAGCTGTTTCATAATCATGCCTGATATCCCCCATAATTTTTCATGAATCCCATCTTCAGATGTAATCATCGTGGAGGCGTTCTGTGTGTTGGATAGCAGCAGCAGCAGCACTGGCGCTGGCCGGCTGGCTGGCTAGATAGCTAGCTAGCTTCTAATCTTCTATACGTAGCACGGTACGCAAGCTAGCGATCGAGCAGCACACTAGAGGAAAGGAAACTGAGAGACATCAATGGCGGAACTCGCCATTGACATCTCCAAGACGGCGGTTCAGCTGGTGGCCGACAAGGTCAAGAGCGCCATCAAGGAGGAGGAAGAGCAGTGGCAGACCGTGGAGCGTGACCTTGTGTTCATCACCGGTGAGTTCGAGATGATGCAGTCATTCCTCGACACCGCCGATGGGGAGCGCATCCGGAAGCATGTGGTGAGGACCTCGGTGCGGCAGGTCCGTGACCTGTCCTACGACGTGGAGGACTGTATTGACTTTGTCCTGAATCTGGACACAAACAAGCGGTCATGGTTACTTAGGTTGCTGTCGCCCTGGAGCAAGCCAAGAGCAGCGCGGCCTGTAGATGAAGCGGTCGCTGACATCAAGCTGCTCAAGGCCCGGGTCCTGGACGTGAGCGAGAGGAACACACGCTATAATCTCATCGGTGACGACGGCTCCAGGCCGGCCGGTGCTCACACTCTGGCGGCGGAGCAGATGGCCGATGTCGTTCCCAGTCCCATCAGAAGGGCATTACTCTTTGACGTCCTCCTGGACGCATCATCCAAGTCGAAGAGTAGTGTCTCTCATCTTGGCGACGTTTTCGATTGGCAAGACGAGAATCTTCGTGTAGTATCTGTTTCTAGAACTGGGGTTGACTTGGGGGCAATATCCCTAATCAGGGAGTTCTACACCAACGAAAGAGTCCGCACCAGCTTCAAGAACCGTGCCTGGGTGAAGCTACTGCATCCTTTCAACCCCCATCAGTTCATCCGCAACCTGGTGGCTCAGTTCTTAACTAATAACCCATCGTCAGTTCAAGATGAAAATGCAATCATAGGCGTTGACGTGCTGAAGCAGCTGGAGCAAATCAGTAGTCTCGTTGACATGTTCGTCCAGGAAGTGAACACACATAGGTACCTGATTGTCCTGGAGGGCATGTCCAGCATGGAGGAGTGGGATGCCATCAAGACGTACCTGCCAAACAGGAGGAACAAGAGCCGGATCATCGTGTCGACGCACCACGCTTTGATCGCAAGAGTCTGTACCGGGCAGCCGTACCGAGTGTCTATGCTCAAGCAGTCTTCAGCCTATGATCACTCCTCTCACATCTTTTACTCAGCTGACGACAATGATGAGGTATATTAATTATATATTAAAACCCTGGACTCGGCAAAATGTTTTTTCTTTCTACATATTATTGATCTGCTCCGCCATCTGATCGATTCAGCGAAACCAACTTCAAAACTGCCTAGGGGGTTATTTAGACAATTTTCAATATTTTATTAGGTGGTAGATAACCATGAATAGTTGAGGGGTTAAGTAGACTTTCTCAAAATAAACGACATCAAGCCCGCTGTCATTGACAACAATAATGTCCATAGGATCTATTCAATTTTATAGAAGGTACTCACTTCTGCCATTAGGAAAAATAAATAATGTCCATTGCTATTTTTGCTATGGTGATTAAAGTCAACAAATTGAAGCGAAGATGTTTCAGATTGTTGTGAGAATTTGTATGGTTTACCTCTTTTTTCCTAGCACGTCTCATGAGGTTGGACTACCATCATGGAGGCTTGATTAGACATGTACTAAGATTAGATATACACCATAAAGCATATATACTGTGTAATTAAGGCCGTGGGTTCTATATATACTCTTGTCTACAAAATTAGTCAAACCATATATATAGCAGCGCCAATAAGAGCTGCTTTGTTTGGATCAGCGATTTATCTAGATACTGCCTTAATTTATTTACAGAAGGGGCTCAAAAAACAAGAACAAGCCATCGACTCAGCGGGCCTTTACGGGCGTGAAGAAGAAATAGATGAGCTTCTTCAGCTGATCAAGGAGCGCCGTCATATCTCGTTGTGGGCCCCCCTGGCATTGGGAAAACAACTCTGATGAAAGCCGTGTACGACAGATCTGATTTCATAAGGCAGACTTGGGCCAACGTATCCGATCCATTCAACGCCGACGGACTCTCCCGGGACATTACTAAAGGATTGCATCATCGGAGACAAAGACGTTGTTTACCAAAAGAATTGTCGTTTATGTCAAAGCTGCAAATTCATCTTCGTGAACGGTTACATCTTGACGAGCAGTACCTTGTTGTGATCGATAACCTCAAGTCCAAGCAAGAATGGGATTTCATAAATGGCAACATTACATGCAATATGCCGCGTGAATCCTGTGTCGTCGTCATCACCGCAGATGAGAGCATCGCCACATATTGTGCACAAGGCTCGTACAGTGCAGTGTGCAGGGTTAAGGGTCTTGAAGCTGATACAGCCCTCCGCCTCTTCGAAGAAAAGGTGTGTATGCTGTCTGTTCAGAACTCATACGAATTAATACTACCTCTGTCCACAAAAGAATATACCTATGATATCCATCAAAGTATTTTACGTTTGATTAAATTTATATTCACATTTATATGCCTCTCTCCCTCTAAATCAATTTATTACGCAAACGAGCAGCTTGTTGTTTTTCCTTGCATCTTTGAACTCCGGGGGTTCGCTAGTAAGGAAACATGAGATGAACAAATCTTAAGGCTCCCTTCTATAAACAAGCCTTAAACAACAAAAAACAAATATTATTGTATTCCTCCGTTCTCTACAAATATTCAATATATAGCTGTGACATTTTCCTGTCCAAGCTTTCGAGAGGAACAATATAATAGTTGACGTACTAGTTGTCCATCCGTGCATTATTTGCACGTGCTACACAATACTTAGTAACAGATTTTACAATACAATTATAACGGAATCCTAATCTTAATATTGCTACTACTAATTAGATGAGGCTACAAATAAAGAAACATCCATTTTAATCCTCGTGTGCAAGGAGAAAAGAAATTCTTATATATGGTAATTAGAAATTTCTGGCCATTCATTTTGAAGCCTCTAATAATCATCATCGCAAACACTAACCATTGGATCAACGAAAATCAACAAAGAGTAGCAGAGTATGGAAGCAAAGACTAACCATTTAAATTTACGTCTGTACGTAGTAGTAGGTAGGACTTCCAATAGCATGTGGTTTGCTGTTGGTAAACTAATGCCTGTTTTCAACTTTTTTGGATGAAAATAGGCATCATTTATGAAGGATGAAGTCAACCATCCAGCTGAAGTATGGCGTCTCTTATCCATGTGCAGCGGTCTTCCCCAGTTTATTATCACTTTGGCTGGCCACGTGGCTAAGAAACAACGTATTCAAGATCGCATGGTGGCAACGAGGCTTCTGAATGACAACTTTATGCGTGAGATGCAGAACAACGAAAATCTTGCTTGCTTAAAGGCCGTGTTCGCCTGGCTGCATTCCAGCTTTGATGCTTCCCCGCAACTCCTCAAGAAATGCATCTTCTACCTGTCAGTTTTTCGCCGGGGCAGCATTATTCGGCGGAAGCGTCTCGTGAGGCGGTGGATTGCAGAGGGCTTCTCGGGGGGCACCCACATGAATATCTTGGAGAAAGCGGAAATGGTCATCGACAAGCTTGTCGACCTTGGTGTCATGCAGATGGTTCCATTTCCAGCACCTGGTGATGGTGGTGCCAATGTCATAAGGAAAATGTCATCATCATCATCATCATGTCAAGTGAACTATTTGTTCCTTGATTACATCATCTCACGTCAAACAGAAGACAGAACTTTGCTTCCGCTGGAGGTGTCCATCCTGGAGGGGACTGCTTGCAACTTATTCACACAGCCCATGGGAATGGGACGGCGGCACCTGGGAATTCGGAGCAGCTGGGAGCGGGACGAGTTTGATTTCAACAGCTTGGACTTGTCCCGGTTACGGTCCCTGACAGTGTCTGGAGAGTGGCAGCCCTTCTTCATCACTGAGAAGATGAGAGTGCTTCGGGTGCTTGATCTGGAGGGACCTCAAGAATAAATGTACAGGATCACAGCTTCAAGCAAATGGGGTTCATCCTGCCTCGCCTCAAGTACCTGTCCCTTCGAGGTTGCAAGGAAGTTTGTAGCCTGCCAGAGTCGTTGGGTGAACTGAGGCAGCTCCAGACTCTGGATATCAGAGGCACCTCGGTTGCCAAGCTGCCACCAAGCATCGTCAAGCTGCACAAGTTACAGAACATTAGCGTTGGCACCATGTGCTTGGGCTACAAATTTGGTGCTCCCCTGGACAAACACGAGGCCGCGTCAAGATCAAGGTTGAGAAGAGCGCGAGAGCACCTTTCGTCCCTTGTACCTAGGTTTGGGGGACGACGCCTACCTCTAGCTCCACAAGAAGGCTGCAGTGGCGTCGTGGTGCCCATTGGGATTGAGAAGCTAGAGGCGCTGCGCACGCTGAGTGTCGTCAACGCCAAGAATAATAATGCCTCAGGCGCCGGCGGGGAGTTCTCCCTGAGAAATGTGAAGAAGCTCACAAAGTTGTCCAAGCTCGGCGTGTACGGCCTCACCAGGGAAAACAGCAGGGAGTTCTGGTCTCTCATCTCGGGTCACAAACACATGGAGTCCTTGTCAGTGTGGGGCGGCGTGTTCCCTCCCAGCAGACATGCCGGGTTTCCTCCCAATCTCACCAAGCTGACTCTGGATATGCCTTTGTGCGTGCTGACGCCAGTAGTCCTTGGGTACCTCGAGGCGCTGCAAAAGGTGCGGACTCTACGCCTTCGCGTCCACCGGGCCATCAATTTGTCGCTGGGCAATTCCTTTGGACAGCAGCTGAAGGTCCTCCATGTTGCTTGCACGGCCGGCAACTTCATTGTGAATAAGATTTCTGAGGGTGCCATGAAAGGGATTGAGCAGTTAACGTTAGAGACGGAGGCATCGCTGATAGTAACGACAGATGGGATGGAGCAGCTTGGGAAGCTAAAACGGCTGCGTAGCCTGTGCCTTCGCTTCCACGAGTATAATACCGCACACATAGTGCAAGATGAGGTCCCCCCAAAGCTCCAGTTTGGCAATAATAAGGGCTGTTTTGGCCAGCTCAAGGTCCTCGAGGTTGTTTCCAGGGCCTGCTTGCTTGCCAAGTTCACCGAAGAAACAATGGAAGAGCTTGAGCAGTTAACTTTGCAGACGGATGATTCGATAACTCTAGACGGCATGAATCATCTTGGCAAGCTGAAAAGGCTGCACACGCTGTGCCTTTCTTTCGCCGGCATGAATCAACAAGGCAGGGACCTCCAGTTCGGTGACGAGCAACAGGCGGCGTCTTCCAGTTCCAGCACCAGCACTACCTATTCACCACCTGACGAACCTTTTGGCAGTTTGAAGGTCCTCGAGATTGCTTGCACCAAGCTGTCCGGACCACGCGTGAAGTTTGCTGCAGGAGCCATGAAAAAGCTGATGAAGCTAACATTGCGGACGGCGTCACTTTTGACAGCAGATGATATGAAAGAACTTGGGAAGCTAAGAAAGCTTCGTACCCTACACCTTGACTTCGACAAGTGCCATGGCCAAGCGGGGGAGCTGAGGACAAAATGGCTGCTGGGGCTAGCAGTTCAAGCTCCACACCACCTGAACATTTTGGTAAGCTCAAGGTTCTCGAGATTATTTATAGATCGGAATTACAAGTGAAGTTTGCCGAAAATTATGCCATGAAAAACCTTGAGCAGCTGAAGCTCCACTGCTTGATTGGGTCGTCAGAAGTTGATTTCTCGTGGTTAGACCACGGCAACCTGCCTCTACTCAAGCAAGTCTGGGTCAAAGCTAATTCCTTTCCTTACAGCAACGTACTCATGCCAGTGCTGGAACGCCAGCTTGATGGCCATAGAAACAAACCTGTTGTTAACCTGTAGCTGGAACCACATTCCTCTAGCTGATGGTTAGCTGATGGTTACTGTATACGGAGTACATGCCAAGTAAAAATAATGATAATGTTCATTTTTCTCAATTTGTTTTTGCTCTGTCCTTGTGTATCTAGCCTTGCCAGCAAAATGTATTCTGGTTATATGAACTAGTTCATCAACCCGTGCTCTCGCACGGGTTTGAATTTTAGGAGATATAAGTATTATGTAGTGTATAATATTTTTTTTATTCTAAATTATAAGATATTTTGACTTTTCTAAATCTATTGTTTTTACTATATTGTCACTCAAAACAACCACTACTAAATTGTCCTTTTATTAACTGACGGTCACAAAATCCAAATGCCTCAAAAAATGTATGGCGATTAATCAAGGTGATCAATTTAATATGTCCCACAAAATCAATTAACCGTAGCATTTATTTTATTTCTGATGCCTACCTCCAAAAATTGTCTATTTTCAGAGGCGGTTGTCTACTTAAATCCATTTTGGAGGCGGGCACACTACAAGGCCCGCCTCGCTAAAAAGGTCATGGCTCAACATCCCTAGGAGAGGATCGATAGCCATTTTGAGTATATATATGAACTTAGGGTTTCTCATTCAATCCTCTTTTTCATGCCTCAGAGCACCCCTTCTCCCTCCTCACGACCTCGATGTCCCTCGGAGACCGAGCAGAGGTGGCCCTCCTCATCTCTCGACGGCGAGGGCCTACAAGGCTACAACTGGCTCAACACTCTCCAGCGTGGGAACGAGCATGCTCCAGTGGCAAGGTCATGCGCCTCGTTGGCGGGCAGCACTTGATTCAGCGGATCGAGGCGGGATCCACGAGCTCTGGCTGTGGATCGAGGCGTATCGAGGCATATGAAGGCGTATGCGGTGGGGGGCAACCTGATCTGTTTGCGTGTTGCCTGAGGTCAGATCTGGCGGCAGGTGGTGAGATCCCGGAGGTGCGCGTGGTCTGACAAGGATGCCGACACCGGTGAGCAGATGCTTCTACGGTGGCGTGTGGATGAGCACGTGGATGGGCTTAATTGGTGGGATCATGAAAGCCCGGTGTTTGGTTTGAGTAATTGATGAAACCTACTAAGTGTGCTAACCTATTGTTCTCTAAGTGAATGTATGAGATAGGTTGGTATATGCCATGTGATGGATCCAAATGGATCAAGGTGTTGATGGCAAGGCTCTAGCATGGTGGATGGAAAAGGAAAATGGTGTCAAGGCAAAGGTGATATAGGAAGCATTTTCGGTTTAGTGATATAGACACTATAGAGAGTGTGATCACATTTAGGATAGATAGGCGTACTATCAAGAAGGGAGAACTTGTATATGATTACAGTTATCATGTGCCACTAGGTTCATTTTCATTGCATTAAAATCTATGAACTAGTGAGAGTAACAAATTTAATTCCAAGAAAATGTGAACTAAAAGATAACACACGTGCACAAGTGTTGAAATCACTTAGTGTTAGCCCTTAGAAGCTTGGGAGAAAGTTTGGAACTGTTTGGACTAAGAAAAAGGGTCTAGGCACTAGGGCTTGCATGGTCCGGACCATTGCTTGTGTGTCCGGAAGCATACCCTAGCTTACTATTCTGAAAAACCGTGAGTCTGGACGCTAAGGCGTGTCCGGAGTTGAAGGTCCGGATGCTGTCCGGAGTAGGTCCGGAGGTGGAGCTCCGGACGCAGCGTCCGGAGTCTCGGTGGTCTCGGGTGATATATGAAGAAATTCTGGACGCTGCGTGTTTTGGTCCGGAGTCGGACTATTGCGTGTGTCCGGAGACACGTGGAATCACGTAAGCAGCGCGCCAATGGGAAGATTCAAAAAGGGGAGATGTCAGGACGCATAGTCGTTAGTCCGGACAGTGTCTCACGCGCGTCTGGAGGTACGTCCGGACATGTTAACAAAGGAAGAAATCAGCTCTGGTGAAGGGGTCCGGACGCTCTCAATGGTCCGGACCCCCTATGATAAGTGTGTACGGAGTACGCGCATGAACTAAGAAATGGGGGCTAATCGGCTAGTTTCAAGGGAGAGGCTATATATATGTGTTTTGCTGGCCCATGGGGCAATCTCTTGCACACTCACTTCACTCATACACTTGTGCTAGCTTGTGAGATCCTCCATCACTCATCTCTTTGATAGAATTGATCATTTCATGTGAGATTCAGGAAACTAAGTGCATTGCTTTATTGATTGCATACTAATGTCACTTGGTGATCGTCGTCATCGTCGGAGCTCTTGTTATTCTTCGAGTTTGCCAACTCCTAGACGGCTTGGTGAGACGAGGATCGTTGAGCGGAGAAGGTGATTGTCTCCGTCTCCGATCGGTGGATTGTGAGGGTTCTTGAGTCTTCCCCGTGGGAGTTCGTGAAAGACATCTCTAGTGGATTGCTCGTAGCTTGTGGATCCCCATCTTGTGTTGGTTGTGCGGCACCCGGTGAAGGGTTTGGCTTGTGATGCCAATTAGCACGTGAACCTCCAAGTGGGTGATTCGCTAGAACGAGGAGTAGTTTGTTGGTAAACAAGTGAACCTCGGTAAAAATCATTGTGTCAACTTGTGTCTCTACCGAGGATTCTCTTGTGTTTGTTGTTTGATTGGATTATCTCTTGGTGCCACTCTCCATGTTGGTATAACCCTCCTAACTCTAGCTCTTACATTACATTATTTCCATTCTTGCAAAGTAGAGTATCTTGTCTAGTTAATAGCTAGCTTGCTTGTGTGAATTAGTTTCATTCTTGTTAATAACTAGAATTATGGTAGGTGGCTTGCCTTTTCTTATAGTGCTAGAGCAAACTCGCTTTACGTTATTTGTTATAATAATCTCTACCCTAGTGTTGTTGTAGAAAATTTAATCTAGTTGTACAGGAATAGATGTACAGGAATCTCTAGTGTTGCTCGTAGCTTGTAGAAAATTATGGTTACTCTCTCATCAAAACTCAAAAGATCAAGACGGTTGCAAGCCTGGCCAGTAGCTCCTCGAGAACGGCAGGGCAGCTAGTGTTGAGCAGCTCGAAGCCATCCGTTTCAGTGAAGGAGTAAAGGTTGGCACTAGAAGTTTACAAATTAAGGACGATATAACGACACATACATGAAAGGCATATATGTGTATAGGAATCTCATCTTTTCAGGAGAGGCCTGCTACTGACACCTATTTCGGTGCCAAGAATAGGTGGCTACTGAAATAGGTGACCCAATTAAGAAATAGGCTACTGAAATAAGTGACCCAATTAAGAATAAAAGTAAAGTGCATTAGTGGTCCCTAAATTTGTGCTCATGTGTCATCTCGGTCCCTAAACATACAAATCGACCATTTAGGTCCCTAAACTTGCTCATTTATGTTATCTCGGTCTCTAAACTTGTAAATCTCGGTCCCTAGTTGGACATGTGAATTGTGAAATGAGCAGTCCTGTATGAATTGGAAACCATTGTCCATGCACGGTTGCTCTACTCATCAAAACTCAAAAGATCAAAACGGTTGCAAGCCTGGCGAGTAGCTCCTTGAGAACAGCAGGGCAGCTAGCGTTGAGCAGCTCGAAGCCATCCGTTTCAGTAATGAAGGAGTGAAGGTTGGCACTAGAAGTGAGGAAATGAAAGCACGCCTCCTTGAGCCCAGGGCAATGGTGTCGGTCAGCCAAAGCCAGCATCGCCGCCACGGAGTCTGCACGTATGTGCTTGCACAGCTTCTCCTGGCAAACAAGCTTCATCCTCTCGAGGCCGTACCTGTCAGCGGCGTCAAGCAGATGCTGATACAGCACCATCGCTTCGTCGTCGTCGTCACCGTCTGCTTGCTCGGTGTTGTCGTCGTCGGCAGTCTCAGTCAGCGAGTCAGTGTAGATGAAGGCCAGCAGGGAGCTGAAAACCTGCGCTTCCATGTCCTCAATCGGTATAACGCCGCCGCCACCGGCCGTGCTCTTGCTCTCCATCATCTCGCCGAACAGCTGCGCTCTGAACACCGGTGACCGCGCCGCGAGCACGCACCGGTGCGCGGAGAACGTCTCGCCGCCACCGCCTTGCACTAGCTGGAAGGTGACGTCCGCGCCGTCGTTGTGCGCCAGGAGGTCGCCGAGGTGCCGGTGAAGGTCGGACGGGGGCACCGTGACGAAGAAGCCGTCTGCCTTAGCCGCCATGACGGCGATGTCGCAGCGGACGGTGAACCGGCCGTTTTTTAGGTACTCCTGCCGCTGCAGATCGTCGCTGGTGATGAAGCCAGGACACTCCCACTGCCACGTCTGCTGGATCAGGCAGTTCTGTAACGAGGTGGCTCGGGTCCTCGACGGCACCGGCCGGCCTTCTCGGTCGAGCAGGCTGAGCTTGAGTGATGCGCTGATGGCATCGCGGGTGCTGCTGTAAGGAAGAAGACAGATGGTGAAGGACGCTGTACCAGCGGCGGGATCAGTGCAGTAGACGCATCGCCATTTGTAGCCTTGTATGTAGGGAGACCAAGAGGAGTCGTCCAAGTCGGAAGAGATCTTGTAGTGAGGACCAGGAGAGCTGCCGTCGAGCCCGGTGGCTGCAATCTCGAACAGGTGGTGCTCACTTGACATTGCCATTGCCATAGTGGTCTCGGAGACTCGACAGCAAAGGCTCAGCGTGGTCGACAGTAGTGGTGACCGAGGCGCCCGGCCAGATCGATGCTGCATATATATACAGATGGTGTAGAGTCACACGGATGGACTGTGGATAACTGGATATGTGGTGAACTTTGGGTGCCGACTACCGAGATCTGAACACCAGTGGTTGCTATGGTGGATGCAGCAGCATATGTTGGAAGAGGGAAGCTGATATACATGAGCAAAAATGGTGATAACGCTGTTGCAACTTTGCAAGAAAGGTGATACCTACCCCAGAAGTTGGTGACACCACCGGTTGTGCTTTCGTCTGATCCCCAAGCTGATGCTGCAAAGGTGCTTTGTTTCATGTGATGTGACTACTTATTTTGCTTTCTTTGACTGAAACATTCCTCCTGGCCGGCTCTTAATTTTTCACAGCACGTACCTGACCATTGTTCGCTTCCGAAACAGTATTTTCCTCTCACAGAAAAATAACGTCAGCTGGCTTATCAACCAAAAAACAGTCAAACCCACCAAACCGCGAACATAACCGTTAGTAAAGACATAGAGGCTCCGAGCGATCAAAGGTCCCACTTCAAGAAAAAATAAATTGAATTTAGAAGCCAACCAACCAAACAAATCTCAAAGCTTCACCGTTGAACAAGCCATTGAATATACTGCTTTGAGATTTGTGTCGCTGACTTGTTCAACGGAGTATCTTTAGTAGACCTTTGATGCTACTTGTTCAACGGAATATCTTCACCGTTGAATACGTACTGCTTTGAGGTACCGCTGACTCTACCAATGTGCTACTTGTTCTCTCCCAATACTTCACACTGCTGATTGAAAAGGCACATACTTCAACGTGGTGTTTGAATGGTGAGGATGCCACATTGTACCAAAAAAATGCTTTCCTGACCGTCAGCTCTGCTGAGTGAGCGCACATACCTCAATGCCGTGTTTGAATGGTGAGGGTATACCACATGCTCAATGCAACAAAAAAAATGCTTTCCTGACTGTCATCAGCTAGAGTAATGACTAGTTTTGGCAGACTTTTCAGCTAGAGTAATGACTAGTTTTTTGGCAGACTTTTCATCACACAGGTGCCGCAGCATGTCCTTCGAGGAGAAGCGGGATTTCGGATGCCGGGTGAGTCAAGCAAGCACTCGCATGTGGGTTGTCTCCTCATTCTAGATTTGAGAAAGTAGAGATGACTTTCGTATTTAAACATAATTACCTCCACTTCTCCAAGCAAGATGGTACTAAAGGATTAACGAGTACTTCTCTCTTGCTTCACATAAATGGGAATATTCAGAAATTCTTTTTGGACCAAGCTAGCCCATATATATTTCAACAGTTTCTGTACAAGTACGTATCGGATGATGGGCGAGTAGCTATAGTTTTCCAACTGGGCCGCCCGGAACGGCACGGCACGGACACGGCTTCCGCACGGCACGGCGAGGCACGGCACTATGCGGCACGGCCGTGCCGTGCCTATAGTGCCGCCGTGCCAAGGTCGAGGCCCAGGCACGGCCCTATGCTCCGCTCGCCATGCCGTGCCGTGCCGCGGGGCACGGCGTGGCCACCGGGCAGCTTGAAGTCGCGCGCCGCGTCGTCGTCGTGTCCGCGTCCGGTGTCGTCGTGTCCGCGTCTGGCGTCGCCGCGTCCCCCAGCTGTGCGCCGCGCGCCGCACGGAGGCGCCTCGGACGAGTGCCGCTGCAGCCCACGTCACGTTGTCGTCGCGCGGCCGGAGTTACTCGCTGCGCCGTCATCGCCGCGGGGTCGGAGCTGCTCACCGCGCTGCCACGGGGTGGCGCCCCCAGCCACGCACCGCACGGAGACGCCTCGAACGAACGCCGTCGCCGCGAGGACGCCGAGCGCAGGGAGCGCTGACCGGTCGCGTAGCTAGAAACTGGAGGCGGAGTGATTGGGGAAGAAGAGGGCGGAGGGGATGGGGGCGGAGAGCCGGAGAGTCACGGCCTCACGGGACTACGGGAGTGGGAAGGAGTTACGGCCGGGAGGATTTTTATGTACGGAGTTAGGGTTAGGATCCAATCCAACGATTGTAGTGCATCTAAGGTCATCCAACGATGGGAAGTTACCGGGCCGCATCGTGCCGGCCCAAAAACCATGTCGTGCTTGTGCTAGCCCATGAGCCGAATATACAGCCCAGGCACGGGGACGGGCCGTGCCAGGCACGGGGATGGGGGTGACCGTGTCGTGCCGTTCTTGGGCCGTGCTTCCTCGGGCTATGCCCGTGTCAGCCCATCGGGCCTAGCCCACCTGGAAAACTATACGAGTAGCTAATAAATTAGGCATGCAATTTTCTTCACGTGTACTTTGTAGTATTTGTGCAAGGAAAATTGGAAAACGTCCAGCCCCATGTTTATTAGCCGGCAGTATTTTCTGACAAATACATTAGTATATCTTATCCTTTTTGAGTTTTGCTACCAAAGTCACGATCATCGGTAGCTGACATTGGGTATCCAGAAGCCCATTTTCGTCGGTTGCCCGGGTTTTAATTTGGACATATATACATGGTATTATTTATGGCGAGTAGCTGCGACGACACACCTACCACTACCGGATCCTGGCCAAAAGGAATAAAAATCCTTGGCAAACTCTTTGTCGAGTATAGCACTCGGCAAAGGGCACACGACAATAATGTTCACGGCAAAGGATTCTTTGCCGAGTGCTTTATGTCGGACACTGCCGAGTGTAGTGCAGCTCTCTGCAAAACGAACGACACTAGGTAAACAATTTCGTACGGTCACGGCGTTTGCCAAGGTGACGGAAGGTTTGTCGAGTGTCTAACGGTGGCACTCGGCAAATCTCCAACCCTTTGCCGAGTGTCACATGCAGGACACTCGGCAAATCTCCATCCCTTTGCCGAGTGCCCCATGCACGACACTCGGCAAAGGCTAAACAATGTGTTGAGTGCCTTGACCATAGCACTCGACAAATCTTAGGCACTCGGCAAAGGGCCTTCCCAGGTGATCTGGAATGGTTGCTTTGCCGAGTGTCTTGACCATGGTTGCTTTGCCGAGTGTCTTGATCATAGCACTCGGCAAATTATGCCTTTGTCGAGTGCTATACTCGGCAAAGCTACCAAAAACTACCGTTTTTTTCAATTTCATCCAGACAAACAGAAGATATATATCACAAGCAACACATATATATCACAAACAATACATATCACATCACAAACAACACATAGATATCACAAACATCACATATATCTCACAAACGACACGTCTCACAATATGTGACAATTCATCCATAGTTCAACACGATAAATGCATCCACAGTTCAACACGATAAATGCATCCACAGAAGGGCCAGTTCATGCGCCGCGTCGTGGCGTCCATGCTCGGCATCGTGTCCCGCAAGAAGGTGGCCGTGCTGGGGCTCGCGTTCAAGAAGAGCGTGCGCGACACAAGGGAGTCGTCGGCGATGGACATGTGTCGGGGCCTGCTGGCCAACGGGCCGCCCGCGTCAGCGTGTACGACCCGGTGGTGAGCGAGAAGCAGATACGGAGGGACACGGCGGTGGAGGTGGAGGTGGCGAGGGACGGGTACGAGGCCGCTAACGGCGCGCACGCCGTCTGCGTGCTGACGGAGTGGGACGAGTTCAGGACGCTTGGCTACCACCGGTGTTCGACGGCATGATGAGGCCGACGTTCGTGTTCGACGGCTGCAACAAGCTCCGGCGGTGGATCAGGCACGGGCACGATTCTAATATATACACAAGCTTGTCATGAAGACCGGCTCCAAAGGCTCCGGCGGTGGATCAGGCAGATCAAGGCGTATGCAGCGGTGGGCGACTGGATCTTAGGTATGTGCGTGGTCCGGTGAAGACCATGCAGACATTGGCGAGTAGACCATATGCTGCAGCGGCGGCCCGTGAATGGGCTTGGTAGGCTCAATGGTTTTTTTTCTTCTCCATCGTCTGGACGTTAACGGCCGTGTCCTTTACTTTAGACAGATGCAATTGTCTTGTCCGCCTTCCTTAAAATTTGCATAGTTGGTTTGGCTGTTTTGGGCTGATAAGCTACGATTAATGTTGTTTTGACTATTTTTCTGTGAGACAAAAACACTGTTTCGATGGCTATAAACCGGCTGATAAGCCAAACGAACAATATCGGTAAATGTTTCTCTTTCAATTTTCCCTGCACAAATGAGTTTACAAATTAATGACAATAACGACACAGGAATCTCATCTTTTCAGGAGAGTCATGCTACTGATATAGGTGACCCAGTTAAGAATAATCAAGTCAGACATGTGAAATGAGCACTCCTTTTTCATCTAAATAATTAATGTATTTTGAGCTCAAGTGACATATAAATCAAGAACAATCCACCATAAATTCCTCATACAATCCACAAATTAAATTAATTAATAATATCCTAAAAAACTATATTTCTCTAACTAAGCTAAATTAATCTTGAAATGTGGAACATATAATACCCTAAAATCTCTATTATAAAACTAAAATCTATTTCAATTTTTTTCAACTAATTTAATTAAATAATACACTAAAATCTCTATTTTCAACTAATTAAACCATAAAATGTGGTAGACATAGTAGAAATAAAAGGTGTATACTTAGAATACTAATTTTAGTTTCGTTCTTCAAAATATTCAAACTATATAAAGTGAATTAAGCTTAAAATGGCAAAGAGATAAAATCATAAAGAAAAATTACATATAGACCAAGAAACAACATATGCTACCGTTAAAACATGAGAGGTTGAAGGATAGTAACCTTTCAACGAGTCGATGGAGGCATAGAAGTAATCAAATGAAGCAATGGCCGAAGAGGAGAAGAAGAACAGTGAAGAACACAACGAGAACACAGTGAAGAAATGGAGCTCTCGGGCTCGGGCTGGGGAGGAAGGAGAGTTCAAATAGAGGGGGGACCTTTTTAGTCCTGATCCGTATCACCAGCCGGGACTGAAGGCCAACAAATAGTCGATCTCGGTTGGTGCCACAAACCGGGACTAAACCTTTAGTCTTGGTTTGTGGCACCAACCAAGACTAATGGTAGACCTTTAGTCTCGGTTGGTAACACCAACCGGGACCAAAACTCCCTCCTGACAATGTCTGACACCTGTAGCCGTTGGGAGGGGACTTTTAGTCTCGGTTGGTGTTACCAACCTGGACTAAAGGTCTCTTTAGTCCTGGACACAATTTCGTCGGGACTAAAGCTCATTTGGGACATAGACGAAAGGTCTGTTCTGTAGTAGTGTCTGTTGGAAACCATTGTCCAAGCACGGTTACTCTACTCATCAAAACTCAAAAGATCAAAACGGTTCCAAGCCTGGCCGAGTACCTCCTTGAGAACGGCAGGGCAGCTAGCGTTGAGCAGCTCGAGGCCATCCGTTTCAGTAATGAAGGAGTGAAGGTTGACACTAGAAGTGAGGAAATGAAAGAAGGCCTCCTTGAGCCTAGGACAATGGTGTCGGTCAGCCAAAAGCTAGCATCGCCGCGACGGAGTCTGCACGTATGTGCTTGCACAACTTCTCCTGGAAAACCGACCAGCTTCATCCTCTCAAGACCATACCTGTCAGCGGCGTCAAGCAGATGCTGCAGATACAGCACCATCGCTTCGTCGTCGTTGTGTGGGTTAGTCCCACATCGGGAATTGATGGTGCGGAAACACAACATATAAGGCGGGCGGTCCTCACCTATCATACTAGTTTTTTGGGTTGAGTAAGACCCAAGGCCTGTATATGTTGTGACTCCGGTGGACCTGGGCCGGAGCGGCGCCGATCGTCTCCAGGGAACCAAGGGGCGCCGGCTCAGCGAGCCAGGCCTGGTTCCAACAGTCGTCACCGTCTCGCTCGGTGTTGTCGTCATCGGCGGCAGTCTCCGACAGCGAGTCAGTGTAGATGAAGGCCAGCAAGGAGCTGAACACCTGCGCTTCCATGTCCTCAATCGGTATGTGACGACGCCGCCACCACCGGCCGCGCTCTTGCTCTACATCATCTCGCCGAACAGCTGCACTCTGAACACCGGTGACCGCGCCGCGAGCACGCACCGGTGCGCGGAGAACGTCTCGCCGCCGCCTTGGACTAGCTGGAAGGTGACGTCTGTGCCGTCCTTGCACGCGAGCAGGTCGCCGAGATGCCGGTGAAGGTCGGACGGGGGCACCGTGATGAAGAAGCCGTCTGCGGCCTTAGCCGTGACGACGATGTCACACCGGACGGTGAACCATCCGTTTTTGAGGTATTTTTGCTGTTGAATATGTTCCAAATTAATAGTAGATGACAAAGGCCGGACTTCTGATGGAGTGAAGCAGAGGCCCGTCGCCGGTAGGCTTGGGTCGGAGCGAAGGTCAAATAGGGGTTGTGGACCTCTAGCCCGTCTTATTAAAGAATGCAATTTGACTTATTATGCTTTGAGTTGTGCTGAACAGGTGGAGAATATTCATGAGCCAACAACCTATACTGAAGCTATTGATTGTGGTGAACGTGAGAAGTGGATCGCAACTATGCATGATGAGATGCAGTCTCTCGAGAAGAACAACATATGGGAGGTTGCACCTTTGCCCAAAGAGAAGAAGACCATTCGCTGCAAATGGGTCTTCAAGAAAAAGGAGAGTTTAACTCCAAGCGAGCCTCTAAAGTTTAAGGCAAGGTTAGTAGCAAAAGGCTACAGTCAAATTCCCGGTATTGACTACAATGATGTGTTCTCTCCAGTTGTAAAGCACAATACTATTCGCACATTTTTTAGTATTGTTGCTTCACATGATCTTGAGCTTGAGTAGTTAGATGTGAAGACTGCGTTTTTGCATGGAGTACTTGAGGAGGATATATATATGGACCAGCCAGAAGGGTTTGCTGTGCCTGGCAAGGAGAAGTTGGTTTGCAAACTGAAAAGGTCCTTGTATGGTTTGAAACAGTCCCCTCGTCAGTGGAACAAAAGGTTTGATTCATTTATATTGTCGCACAGTTTTAAAAGGTCAAAATATGATAGATGTGTTTACATTAAGCATGTTAATGGATCACCTATATACTTGTTATATGATGATGATATGTTGATTGCTGCCAAGAGTAAAGGTTGAAATCACTAAATTGAAGAAATTGTTGAGTACTGAGTTTGACATGAAGGATCTTGGTGCTGCTAAGAAAATACTTGGTATGGAAATTACTAGAGACAGAAAATCTGGTTTGCTATTTCTTAGTCAGCAAAATTATATTAAGAAAGTTCTTCAGCGTTTCAACATGCATGATGCAAAGCCTGTTAGTACTCCTATTGCACCTCATTTTAAATGGTCAGCTACACAGTGTCCTAGTATAGATGCAGATATGGAATACATGTCAAGAGTTCCTTATTCCAGTGCAGTTGAGTCTTTGATGTATGCCATGGTTTGCTCTCGTCTAGATTTGACATATGCTATGAGTTTGGTTAGTAGATATATGTCTAATCCTGGTAAAGAATATTGGAGGGAAATTCAGTGGATTTTCAGGTACCTCAGAGGCACAGCAAATTCTTGTTTGAAGTTTGATAGAACTGAACAAGGACTTATTGGTTATGTGGATTCTGACTATGCTGCTGATCTGGACAGGCGAATGTCTCTTACTGGTTATGTGTTTACAGTTGGCAGTTGTGCTATGAGTTGGAGGGCTACATTGCAGTCTGTTGTTGTTTTGTCTACTACTGAAGCAGAATATATGACTGTTACTGAGACGTGCAAGAAATTAATTTGGCTGAAAGGTTTGTACGCTGAGCTGTGTGGAGTTGATTCTTACATTAATTTATTCTGTGGCAGTCAAAGTGCCATTACCTTACAAAAGACCAGATGTTCCATAAGAGGACTAAACATATTGACATCAAGTATCATTTTGTTCGTGATGTGATCGATGATGGTAAGTTAAAGGTACGCAAGATCAGTACTCATGATAATCCTGCTGATATGATGACTAAACCTGTTCCTGTTGCTAAGTTTGAGCTG
Source organism: Microstegium vimineum (assembly GCA_022036555.1). Classification (NCBI taxonomy): domain Eukaryota; kingdom Viridiplantae; phylum Streptophyta; class Magnoliopsida; order Poales; family Poaceae; genus Microstegium; species Microstegium vimineum. The sequence continues at coordinate 9,492,003 of CM039133.1, forward strand.
TGCTCAAGCTTAGTTGGTTTAGTGGTTAGTCCCAGAGGTTATTTGGCGCCAGTGATATTTTTCTTTGTTATGATCAGGATGAAGGTGTTGATTTATGCTACAAGGTGAATTTGTCTCATGGTGAACTTTATTGAATATGTTCCAAATTAATAGTCCAAGACAAAGGCCGGACTTCTGACGGAGTGAAGTGGAGGCCCGTCGCCGGTAGGCTTGGGCCGGAGCGAAGCGGCGTTGTAACCGACTCTTGATAATAGTGAGGAGTGTTTCCTGGCTGGCGCCTGTGGTTTTTCCCATTCGCATTGAAGGGGTTTTTCCACGTCTCGCTGTGGTTTGATCTTGTGTTCTTCGCCGTATATCCGCCGTCATTCTCAACACCTGCCGCTGCAGATCGTCGATGGTGATAAAGCCAGGACACTCCCACCGCCACATCTGCTGGATCAAGCAGTTCTGGAACGAGGTGGCTCGGGTCCTGGACGGCACCGGCCGGCCTGCTCGGTCGAGCAGGCTAAGCTTGAGTGATGCGCTGATGGCATCGCGGGTGCTGCTGTAAGGAAGAAGACAGATGGTGAAGGACGCTGTACCAGCGGCGGGATTGGTGCAGTAGACGCATCGCCATTTGTAGCCTTGTATGCAAGGAGACCAAGAAGAGTCGTCCAAGTCGGAAGAGATCTTGTAGTGAGGACCAGGAGAGTCGCTGTCGAGCCCGGTGGCTGCAATCTCGAACAGGTGGTGCTCACTTGCCATTGCCATGGTGGATGGTGGATGCAGCACAGGTTGCTGATATACATGAGCAATGGTGATAACGCTGTTGCAACTTTGCAAGAAAGGCGATACCCCAGAATTTGGTGTCACCACAGGTTGTGCTTTCGTCTAATCCAAGCTGATATGCTGCAAAGGTGCTTTGTTTCATGTGACCACTTATTTTGTTTTCTTTGATTGAAACATTTCCTCCTGGGCCATTGTTTGTAAATACATCATCTAGCACGGATGCTCTAGGCAACGTAACACCAGCAGCAAGTGTGTGTTACTTGTCAACATAAACATGTAACTGCACAACCTCTATGTCTTTATTTTCCCAGCAAAAATTTCAGACACAACGCCGTAACCTCTCGCCAAGAACAAGCAATGTTTTTTTTTTACATATAATAGGACATTGCCCAGAATTACATTTACATGAAAATAACATAACTGTAGTAGAATTCATTCACACAAATATAACAAACAGAGGGTGCTAAGCCATTGTAGAAACTGAGAAGCAAATTTTATTGATTTTCTAATATCCGTAAACAATTTTTCATGTTTGTGATGATTTGTACCAAAAAAAATCTAATAATACCGCCGTTAGTAAAGCAGAACCATAGGCGATCAAAGGTCCCACTGAAGAAAAATAAATTGAATTTAAAAGCCAACTGACCAAACAAAAATTTGGTCAATGGCTTCTTGAGATAGTAATAACGAAATAAGTAATCTTAGCTACACGATGACAAAATTAATTCATCCTAATTTTGGGGTTTAAAAAGGTAACAGATTAAAAGCTTCTTAAGTGAAAATTTCATAGGGGTTTGAAATATTTCAGATGCCTGAAATATACTAGTTTTTCAGGCAACAGTCATAACCAATAGTATTTTCTCATTGATCAACACATGGACTAACACTAGTAGCAGGTTTTCTACACATCAACGGTAGATAGAATCGCCTGAATGGTCAGGCGGCTGAAAAGGAGGAAACATGAATTTCATAAACCTAACTTATTCATTCCCAACATGGTTTGATGGATCCAATCGACAAGTTCTTATACGTACACTAGCTATATAGAGAGTATATATACGCCAAAGAGCATATATGCATACCATATCCTTGAGTAGTTGAGTATTAGGTTACCATAAACCTTTGTACCAGCTAGAAGAGGACTGCAGAAGTGTTGATGATTGACATCAAGTGGCGTGGGAAATTTATGCTTGTGCACGCATGAATTTGGTGTTTTATGGATTTATGCAAGGCAAATGTATTAAATTTAGGGTATTCAGTTTTAAAAGATTTGAGGAAAAAACCTTCTTGAAGTATAATTTTAGGTTGGGTGGTCTGCTAGGACGTCCTTTGGCTAGTTTTAACGCGGTGGTGCCCACATGCAGTGCCTGGGCTTCGGAGGGGGGCCGGTTGTCACGGAGTTGACATAATTGTCAATCTAACTGGTGGGGGCATTAGTTCAACTGTGAGTGTGTGGGTCCTCGTCTCACATACGTGTGTGGCCAGGCCATGGGCTGGGCTAGTTGGGTGCTCATGGTACGACCGAAGAGGCGATCGATTTGAGTGCCATGGTCCTCTGTACCATGTGGATTCAAAAACTCATGCTCAACATCTTCTCATGGTACGACCAAAGAGGCTATCGGTTTGAGTGTCATGGCCCTGTGCACCCTGTGGATTCAAAAACTCATGATCAACATCTTCTATTCACCATTGAATACTGCTTTGAGATTTGTATTGTGTCGCTTACTCAACCAATGTGTTACTTGTTCTCTCCCCAATAATAGTTCACACTGCTGATTGAAAAGGCACATACCTCAATATGCTGTTTGAATAGTGTGAGGGTACCACATGCTCAATCACAAAAAAAAAAATGCTTTCCTGACCGTCATCTCTCTTGAGTGTGAGCACACATACTTTCATTTGGAGAGATCATAGACATGAAGACACCTCATAAGATTTGGTCCTATCTCATTGAAAAATATGGGACGGTCTCAAGTGATGGTGATGAGTTAGTGGCGTATGAGGATGTTGAGCATGAACACAACTTGGTGATTGTGGAAGATTGCTCCACCTCATGGTCAAGTGATGATGATGAAAGATCAACCACAAGCACACTTGACAAGATTGATGATGATGCCACAAGTGTTGCAAATGATGATGCTACTCCATGCACACTTGGTAGTGATGAAGATGGTTCATGCTCGATTGATGATGCTATCACAAGCTCTACTACATCACCACATTGCTCTATGTCACAATGTGACACAAAGGTATCAAATAGCATTGTTGTTGATCATGTTGATTCATATGATGAGCTTGTAGATAAACTTGCTGGCATGACCATGCCTTTAGTGAATGAGAAAACTAAAACCTTATCTTTGGAAAAAGAAATCTCTTCACTAAAGAAAACTTGTGAACAACAAAAGAAAATGTTTCACACTTGTAGTTGTTCACTAAAAGAGCTAAGTGAAACTCATAAGGAACTTATTGATTCTCATGAAGAATTAATTGAAATGCATGCTTCACTCCTTAAAGCTTCAACAAAGAAAATATTAACTCTAAAAGACTCATGTGAAGAACATAAGAACTTACTTGATGTTCTTAAATCTTCACATGAAGAACTAAAGCTAGATTATGAGCACCTTCGTGTATCTCATGAGGCTTTGGTTCACAAACATGGTGATCTAATAAGTGAGTTGTTGAATCTTAAAAAGGATGAAAGCTCATCACATGGGTCAAATGATCAATCACATGTTATTACTAACCCTTGTGATGTAGGCAAGAAGCATGTATCCACCTCTTGTGATAATTTACTTGATATACCATGTTCTTCAAATATAGATTCTTGTTCTACTTCTTGTCTTGTGAGACTAACCTTTTGAAGGAGAACAATGAGCTCAAAAATGAATTGAAGAATATGAGCAACAAGTTAGAGAGGTGTTACAACTCCAAAGTCACTTTTGAGCACATGTTGACAAACACAAGAAGCTATGGTGACAAGAGTGGAGTTGGATTCAACAAGAGCAAGGGCAAGAAAAATATGAAGATGAAGAAGAAAGAACAAAAGAGGCTATCTCATTTCATGTGCTTCATATGTCGTGATATGGGACATCTTGCAAATGGTTGCCCAAACAAAGAGAGGCTCAAGTTGAAGAAAGAATAAGAGAGGCTAAAGCATGTCAAATGCTTCAAGTGTCACATGTGGGGTCATCTGACCTCAATGTGCCCAACCAAGAAATTGGTAAAGCAACAAGTGAAGCCTCAAGCTATGCCACAATTCACACCCCAAGTACAAGACAAGATCAACCATGAAGATGATGATTTGGGGATGATGAAGAAGAAGACTAGAAGAGGTGGCAAAGCAAGATCAAGTCATCTAACTCCTATTCAAGATGACATGATGATGAGCAAGAACCAAGAGAAGAAAGATTTGGCTCACATCAAGTGCTATAAATGTGAAGATATGGGACACTTTGCCTCAAGATGTCCTATCAAGCTTGAGATGAAGATTCAAGCACAAGAGAAGAGGTTAGACAATGAGAAGCACAATATGAGCATGGAAGAAAAGGCTCAAGCAAAAAGAGTGTGCTACTCATGTCGGGAAAGGGGACACATGGCTCATTTATGTCCCCTAGGTATGACTTCTAAGCCTATTTCCATTGATGATGATCTTATGCTTAGAAAGGATGGTAGTGGTACCTCTATGGTTGCTATTGCAAAATATCCCGCTATCCATACTAAGGCATTGCCTAAGTATGTTGCTCCTAACTTGAGAGGACCCAAACTAGTTTGGGTACCATCAACAAGTGGATAAATGTGTGTAGGTACCATTGGCATTGGAGACTTGATTCAATTGATTTCATATAGTTCATCATATGATTGAATCAAGTAATGAAGCTTAGTGCTATTCTCATCCTAATGCCAAGTCAAAAGATGAAGTCCAAAGTGCTACAACATACAAGTGGATGATAAAGTTGTGGTAGTTTATGGATGATTTGAAGGCTTGCAAATAATTAAGTTGAAGCTTGCTAGTGGATTAATCATGATCTACTAAGTTGATTGAATGGATTAATGCTTAGTGATCAATTTGAGTTGATTTGAATGAGTATGATCAAGAGACTTCCTTTAGTAAGTGGATTGAATGGATATAAGTCTTGAGATAGTGTTCAAACAAGTTAAATTCAAGTTTGATTCAATTTGAAGAAGTATAGCTCATAGTGTTGAAATCTGTCCTAAATTCAAAATCTGAGGTAGCTGTGATCTTAGCCATGTTTGAGAGTTCAAATCTATTTGGATTGGCTTGAAATTTGGTACACATGCTCTACTCTTGCATTATGAGTTGCTGTGATAGTTTCATGATTAGTGGATAAGGGATACTTCGTTTTGGAGTGGATCTTGTCAACACATGTACAGCAGTTTTCAGCATGTACCTAGGTGGGAAGATGTGAAATCTGGTAGAAATCTAGAAGTCCAATGAATCTAAAATATTTATGGCTGCTAGATGACTTAGTGAAGCACATCTCCACCAAATTTCATGATCATTGGATATGTACTTTGGGACTTATGATATATGCTATGAAGAGTACAGAATCTGCCAGAAAAGTGACAAATATTGGATTTATCTAGAGTCACTAAGATTGAAAGGTCCTCAAGTTGGAATCATGTTTATAAGTGATTTAAGTACCTATGATTGATTTTGTTCCGAGCTAGAAGCATGATAAGAAATGAGTACAAGGTCATTTGATTGTGGAATGTATTTGGCACACTTTTGGTACTCAAGATGAAGATCAAGATCAAACTCAAGAAGAAGATAAAGTTTAAGTTCTAGTGGTAATTGGAGATCATTGGATAGAAATAAAAGGACTTAAACAAGATAGTTTGAACTCATAGTGGATTCATGTTCATTCATCAAATGAAGTTCAACATTTGAATCAATCAAACAAAGTTATCTTCAAGTGAGTATGAAGGATAATTCTTAGAGATAGGTCACTTCTCCCTAAGTGTAGGGGCTTGCCGCCGGTGAGGTGAAACCAAGTGTGGTACTTGGAAGGCTAACATGGAAGTGGTGATCTAGGGGTCATTTGGATGCTTAGTTGAAGAAGTCAATAGGATTGATTAAAAGAAAGCAAGCAACACCCAAAAGAGAGAAATTCATTAATTCAACCTACAAATGTATCATGATCTACAAAGTGATACATCATTTGGTACTCTCTCATGCAAGCAAAGATCAAGAAAGATGCAAGTCAACCGCAATAAGAAGGTGCACTTGATCTTTAGTGGGACTCAAATCATATGGGTGAAGAATGGAATTCATATTGATATTCATTGGTCTTCACCATGCTCTTAATTGGAATTCACATTGCTAATTGGAGATGAAATCTATATGACTATCCTCTACTCCAACATAGCAAAGGTGAAATTGTTTGACATATGCATACATTATTGCTTAGGACATGTTTAGTGCATATAGCCATACATAGTGCTCATTCATTGAAAATCAAATGAATCTTATGCTTATAGCCTACCACTATAGCTTGATTGAGTTGTTTGATCTAGTGGTAGTATATGAGTGTGTTCATGAGCTAGTAAACCCAAGTACTTCATCTATTCATGGATTGTATAAGTGACAAGTACAACCTCTATAAGATAACCGCTTAATGTGTGTGAATAAGCTTAGAGAGGGTTTAAACCGGACTTGAAATCTTATGCTATACATGTTAGTACAAGTCAAACATAGAAGCTCATGAAGATGAATCTAGTTCAAGCACAAGACAACTATGCAAATGGATATCAAGATGTAACCTACAAATGGTATCTAGACTTATGCTAATCTTTCAAATAGTATCAACTTTCATATTGGTACTTGCAAAAGATGTCTAGTTCTAGCATACTTGTGATGATCCACATTGAGTTAATTCAAATAATTCTACAAGTGGTAATCTCACAAGTGATATCCTACAAGCTAACAAGTGATCCTCAACTTTAAGTGATCAAATCAAAGTTCTCTTACTTGCAAAACTTATTTCGATGACAATTGCTTTGACCAAAGGGGAGTTGCCCCACTCAATGGTATAATGGTCAATGATCTTACATGAAGAGTCATTCCAATACATATGTGTTAGTGTCTATCAAAAATAAAAAGACACAAGTATCAACCATCTACCCTAGTGAAACCTTTGCATCAATGTGAGCATACCTTTCATGGAAATTGATGACAAAGGGGGAGAGATTAGTGAACAAAGATATATTAGTCAAATGGACATGCACTAAGGGAAAGAGACATGGACATGGGCAAGGGAACAAGATTAAAGGATCAAAGGATCAAAGTCTTGAACTAAGTGATGCACACAAGTAGGGGGAGCAAGCTCATGAACTTGATTGATTGCATTTGATATGTGCATATTCATGTGCTTGATTGCATATTGCATAAGTCTTATCTTTATATGCATGCTTGTGTGGTGTATGCTAGTTATAGGATTTGAATGATGATTTGCTAACTAGCATGCATAGGTTGGTAAGCTAGATAGGTGTTCTAATAAGTGGTATCTAGAAACCTTGCTTATAATGTTGATCTCACAGGGTTTCTAGTGTTTTTGTGCTATCTAGCTAACCATGGTGGTGCTAAGGATGAACTTCAAGTGGAACTACAATGAGTATCTTCAAAGGTTTATCCTATAACCCTTAGCATCACTTATTAGTGCTAGCACTCCCATAACTCCTATTTATGCATGTGTGCAAGGCTTAAAACAAATCTTGTTGAGCACACATGTAGGGGGAGCTATCACTACCAAGTCGGATTTTGTGGCATTTATCGAAATCATGACATAGAGCTTAAATGTTGGATAAATGGCATAATGTCCAAAAATTAATCTTAAATTCCATATCTTTGTAGAGTTGTCATCAATTACCAAAAAGGGGGAGATTGAGAGTTCATATTTGATTTTGGTAATTGAGTGATAACTTAGGTGAACTAATCTGTGTTTAAGTGATATATACACAAGAGATTAGTTCACATGCGATTGTGTGATGAAGGAGCTTATTGTACATGAGACATGACATGGAGTCATGTGATCAAGGTGGAGAAGATCAAGATGAGGCTTGGCTTGATGGACCGGTTGCAAGTGTGAAGGGCAAGCGGGTGATGCTTGGCGCCGATGGACCAAGGTAACGGTGAAGAGCAAGTGAGGTCAAGATCGATGAACCAACACAATCATGTGGTGATATGTAGTGGATCATATCATTTGACAAGTGGTTGGTGCATGTGTTGCATCAAAATTGGAGAAGGAGATGGAATGGAATGCGCAAGGCAAAGGTATAACCATAGGGCATTTCATTTCACCGGTCATAGGTGTGTAGAGAAGATTATGACCGGGTTTAGGATAGATAGTCGTACTATCAAGAGGAGCAAACTTGTTTGCATATCGGTTATCTAGTGCCACCGTGAGCGATCTAACTTTGCGATGCATTAGGATCGAGTGGCGTGGTGAGAAGCAAGTGAAAATGCTAACACACTTGCACAAGGTGAAGAACACATTTGTGTTAACGCATGAGAAGCAAAGGAAGAACTGCGGAGGAGTTCCTGCTGAGAAACAGGCTCCGGACACAAGGGCCAAGGGGGTCCGGACCATTGCGGTTGCGTCCGGAACCAAACCCTAGCCCTCGGCCTCTCTGGACAGGAGGTCCGGATGCTGACTCCGGTCGCGGGTCCAGAGCTCGGCGCTCTCTGGAACCTCTCTGGTGTAGAGGTCCGGACACACATGTGTTGGTCTAGTGTAGCACTGTTGAGTGCGTCCGGAGGTGCTGCGAGCTCTCGGGTGCTCTCGGGTGTTCGGGAAATATTTCCGGACGCTCGGTGAAGTGCGTCCGGACCGGGTGAACAGTAGTGTCCGGAGGACGCGTGGCAACAATCGGTGAGCGCGCCAACGAGAGGATTCAAACGGGAAGGTGTCCGGACGCAAGTTGCATGGTCCGGACCCGCACTGTTGCGTGCGTCCGGACCCTCTGCAGCAAGCCCAGTGAAGGGGCAAAACAGCTAGTTTCGATGGTGTGGCTATTTATAGCCCTTGGCCGGCCCTTGGGGCTGGTTGAGCACCTTGGGGTTGTGTTACCCTTAGTTGTGCTTTGTTGGGAGCCCTCTAACTCACTCATACTTGATAGTGTTCATCCGATTGAGTGAGAGAGCGATTACTAGTGCGTTGCTTTGAGAGATAGCTTCGTGTGGCACTAGGTGATCGACTTACAAGCTCGTGGTGCTTGTTACTCTTGGAGGTTGCCACCTCCTAGACGGCTTGGTGGCTTGTGGTTCCGTCGAAGCACACAAGAAGCTTGTGCATGGCTCCGGAGAAGAGCTTTGTGAGGGGTGTTGTGCTCACCCCGCGGGAGATCGCGAAGAGCAACTCTAGTTGAAGGTATCGTTGACTGCCCTCATCTTGTGTTGGTTAGACGGCAACCCTTGAGGGGGTTAGGCAGTGAGGCCTATAAAAAGTCATAAACCTCCAAGTGAGTAAGCCGATACAACGGGGACTAGCTTGGTGGCGACCAAGTGAACCTCGGGAGATAAATCACCGTGTCAACCTTGTATATCTTCTCGGTGGTTTGCATTCTCCAAATCACTAGCTTGTATTTACTTATTCATACTTGTGCTAGTGTTTAGTTGTTGCTCTTGTAACTACTTTAGCTTGTGTAGCTAGCTTAGTTACCTCCTAGTGTCGGTGTTATGACACGGGGGTCAAGACCACCGGCTAGTAAATTTGTATATTGCGTGTTCCCTCTCCCAGATGTGATGCAAGAAGGACACAAGATTTATCCTGGTTCGGGCAAAGAAGGCGCTACGTCCAGCGGAGGAGGATGACTTGTATTATCTTGCACCGAAGTGCTCATACAGGGGGGTACAAGCTGGTTTACACAGGGTTGCTCAGAGTGAGCTGAGGCCTACGGCTAGCACTGCTATCCTAGGCGGTCGGTTGGTTGCTCGAGGGGTCGACCGGGCAACGGGGTGTGTGGAGTCTGAGTGCGGAGTGTCCGAGCGAATGTGGGACTATGCGAGAGTTGTCCGGAAAGTGGTCCCCTTCTTCTATCCCGGCGTCCCCTTTTATAGACCAAGGGGAGGCATGAGAGTATAGGGTCCTAAACTGTTGTAGCATGGGGGGCGTGTCCGCGACATAGTGTTGGCGAAGGGACGTCGATCACTGTGGTGGCGTGGCCTTCCCGTCCTTCCGGTGCTCCGGGGCATGGTGACAGTAGACTAGACGTCGCGGCACAGTAGGGTCGTCCTTCTGTAGGCGGGTGCGAGTCCCACAGTTGAAGCGGGACGGGGCGGATGGGACGGGCCCCATACCGAAGTTGTTGGAGGTAGGGGTCGAGCCCCCCAGTCAAGGGGAGGGGTCGAGACCCGCGTGGCCTTGTCGTATCCCCGAAGGCGTCGTCGAGGACCGTCCTATTCACGTCTCGAGGGGTGCCTTCGAGGTCCGTACTCGCGACGTGGTTATAGCGGCAGCAGAGTCGACGGAGGTGCAAGACATGGCGGTGAGTTGATGGATTTGAGTGCAGTCGTGGGTGCCCATGGCATTAGGCGGATTCCCTTTAACCCATACCGGGAGCAGTTGGGCTGATCGAGCTTCCCGTCCGGGGGGTCGTTCGTTCGAGCCCTTTTCGTCAGTTAGAGTAGAGGCGGAGTCGGAGAGGTCGAGATAGAGGCGGAGGGGTCGTTCGTTCGACCCCCGGTCCGTCATTCGGCGTCGAGGTGGAGGTGGAGGGGTCGTTCGTTCGACCCCTGGTCCATCATTCGGCGTCGAGGTGGAGACGGAGGGGTCGTTCGTTCGACCCCTGGTCCGTCATTCGGCGTTGAGGTGGAGGCGGAGGGGTCGTTCGTTTGACCCCTGGTCTGTCATTTTTCCAGAAGCAGGCCGGCCCACGACTGGTCGCTATCGCCGGTGCAGGGGGCCTTTGTGTGATTGGCCCTTCTTTACTGACTTGTGCGGTTGGTTGATTCATGTCTTAAAAATGGTTGCTATGTTAAGCGTTAAATTATCGAAGGGTTTAGGGTACCCCTTACCTTTGTACCCAACGGTAGCCCCCGAGGCCCCGGAGGAGTGATTAAGAACTCCTCTGGGGGCTATGATATGCGTCTTCTCGAGGGGAGTAAGGATTACCCGGAGCTTTTACCCTTGACCTGCAGGGTCAGTAAGAGGTTTGATTCTCCGTGGGGTGCGCACGAGCGCACCCCGCGGGGGTAGCCCCCGAGGCCCCAGAGGAGTGAGTAAGAACTCCTCTGGGGGCTATGATGTGTTTCATCGAGGGGGTTTAAGGTTACCTGGAGACGTGGCGCCCTAGCGAGGGGTCGATTCCGTTTGCCAGGCTATGATCGTTCTTTTCCTTGCAAAGAGGTTGTAGAGGGCGGCTGTCGAACCCTTCCGAGGGCCAGCCTTCGCTCCCTCGAGCGCTACTGGAGTCACGGCGCCCCTACCGACAGGTCACGAGTGTTTTCGACCCTCTTTCGTCGAGGGGTGCCGTGCGTAGTCGGGCCCTCGAGACCTGCGTGGCTGGGCCTTCACTACCTCATAGCATCCTTCCCACGGATCCTTGTGTTCGGATTGTGGGGCGAAGAGCATCGTGCTATCCCCGTTGGGATGAGCCTCGAAGTCCTCTGTGAGCTGGTGTCGGGCAGGTATCCATAGAAATGGTGCCCGGTACGGGTAAAAATCCAAGTGAGAACTCGTGCCCCATTCGATAGGGGTCGATTAGGAGCCCGGAGGCATTCTCATTAAGCAAGACCGTATGGCCTACCTAGGTGCCAGCTTTGTTCGATGGAAGCTGGTGGCTCGATGCCTCCCGGCATAGGGATCCTTGGGTATTCCATGGTTATGCCTCGGATATGTCCTAGGGGACCTCGAGAGTTCGTTCTCGAGCTAGGGGCACGCGCCTGGCCCCCTTGGGTCATCCCTGACTCGTATACTCGAGGGTGGCTGTTGAACCCCGTTCGTGGGGCCAGCCTTCGCCCCTCGAAATTTTAGGGGTGGACCGGAGTCCATAACCATGGGTCCTTCCTGACTTCAGGTACTCGAGGGCGGCTGTCGAACCCTATGTAAGGGCCAACCTTCGCTCCCTCAAGATTTGACGGATGGTTCGTCATCTGCCGCTAGCCTCCGAAGGTGAAGTCCTTCCCTGTGGAATGCGGAGGGGGGAAGTGGGTAGTTGTATTGAACATGGGGACATACTTGTGCCTTTGTTGGATATGCCCGTTGGGCTCAAGTCCTCGAGGGAGGCTGTCGAACCTTGTGTAAGGGCCAGCCTTTGCCCCCTCGAGACTTGGGAGTGGACTGGAGTTAATAACCCGAGGTCCCCTCAGACCTCATGTACTCGAGGGCGGCTGTCGAGCCCCGTTCGTGGGTTGGCCTTTGTCCCCTCGAAATTTTGGGGATGGACTGGAGTCCATAACCCGAGGTCATTTCTGTCCTCGGGTACTCGAGGGTGGCTGTTGAACCCCCTTTCAAGGGCCAGCCTTCGCTTCCTCGAGATTTTGACGGACTGGCCGTCGTTGGTTGCTTACCTCCGAAGATAACGCTTCCCGCTGCGCGCCTTTTTAGGAGATGTCCGTTCGGTCACAACAGTGGCAGACGCAGGGCGGAGTGCGGTGCGGGGCCCGATGATAGGACAGGACGCCTTACCCTGGAGGAATACGAGGAGGCGGTATGCACGTGCATTAAATGCAGAGATTCACTTGCCTGTTCGCAGGATCCGCCCGTTGGCCTCCCGGCTATAAATACCGGAGGCGAGGAGTCCGCCGCTCCTTTCTCGCATTTGCCTCCCTTGCCTCCTTCTTCCCGCCGCTGCCTTAGACACCCTTTGAGCCGGACTTCTGCGCACGCGAGAGAAAGGAGAGGAGAGATTGGGAACGTACCTTCTGCCCCCATGTCCGAGCGCGTCAGCCTCCCTGCTCCCATGGCCAAGTACAGCCTGCTCGGCCCTGATGCCTAGCTCCCGTCTTCGGTGACCGCCGCGCACCTGGGTGACTTGGTGGAGAGCGGCCTCCTCCTGCCTATCACCTCCGTCAACTGGCCGAAGTGGGTGGTACCGCCGAAGGAGCACGCCGAGCCCAATCCGCCGGAGGGCTACGTGGTGAGCTTCGAGGTCTTCCACCGGGCGGGGCTAGGCGCCCCTCCCAGCCGTCTTCTACGTGGGATCCTCCACCACTACGGCGTGGAGCTTCAACACCTCACTCCCAACGGTATCTGTCATGCGGCGGTCTTCGCCGCCGTGTGCGAAGGGTACCTAGGGATCGAGCCGCACTGGGAGCTGTGGCTCCACCTGTTCGAGGCGAGCCTATTCCACGCGTCGGTCGGCCGCGGAACCCGCAAGACGGTCAGGGTCGGGTGCTGCAGCATTGCCCTCAAGCGGACAGACAGCTGGATCCCGGCGAAGCTCTCGTCGAGCCACTCCGGATGGCACTTCGGGTGGTTCTATATGAGGAACAACGATGACTTGCTCCCCGCCTACACCGGGAGGACGACCGACTCGAAGCCCGACCACTGGAGGTACGACGTCGAGAAGAGGAAGCAGTCGCGCCTCACCCACCTACTTGACGCGAAAGACCGTCTGAAGAAGGCGGGACTCACGGCGGCGATCGTCGCGTCAGCTTTCCATCTACGGCGGGTCGTGTCGTTGATGGCTCGACCTCTACGCCTCGACGAGATGCGCCCGGGGGTCGACCTCGCGGGGTGTCGCCTCATGGGGGACGAGCTACCCCCCGAGAGGGTGGCCCGCCGCGTACGTGCCTCCTCTGCGGGCGCATTCGAGGTCACGAGCGTCGCTAGCGTCCCCATGATGCCGGACCAGGGATACGTCCAGCTAGTAGGACTCCCTTTCTCTTGTTAGTGTTCTCGTATTTGCCATGTTCACCTTCTTTGCTTGCGTCCTAACTGCCTTGTGTTCCTTAGGAGGACGTTATCTTCCGGAAGTCGCCGCCGCCGGTGAAGGAGGAGCAGGGTGATTCCCAGGCGAGGCGCCTCCACGCCGAGTAGGAAAAGAAGGCTAAGGACAAGGCCAAGAAGGACAAGGGCAAGAGGGCCCGGGAGAAGCAGGAGCGGGAGCAGCGCCGGGCCCGACAGAGGCGGGCCGGCCTTTCCGAGGAGGAGTCGCCCTTGGAGGAGGATGAGGACGAGGAGGAGAGCAGCGAGGGGGAGGCCGAGCCGCAAGGGGAGCTCGAGGAGGAACGAACGGCGCCCGAACAGCAGAGGGCGGCCGTTGGAACCGGAGATGGAGAGGGGTCGACGTTGAGGTTGGCCCCTACTGGCGAAGTCGAGCCGCGGGGGGGAACGCCCCGTGGCACCTCAAGGCGAAGTGCCGCGGCAGACGCGTGGGCGATCGTCACGATCCCCGTCGGGGCGTCGATCGGGCACGCCTCCAGCGCCTACCCGGCCGAGCGCACGGGTGCCGGGCCCGTCGGCGCAAGAGGAAGTTAGCAGGGGGACGACGGGGTCGTCGTCGGCCCCTGTCCAGAATACAGCGCTGGGAGCGGCCTCGACCCTCGCCGCGAACCGCGGGAGGAGTGGCTCCCGACCCGTTCCGTTCAAGCCCCCGAGCGGTTCGAAGTCCGCTGGCCGGATCCCCATGACCCCGAAAGGGTAAGTTGCTTTTCTGCCGATCGAGTGGCTCGAGTGGGTCAAGTGTTTTTTCGTTGGCTATGGCCCGTGCTTACCGTCGCGCATGGGTCTCTTTTTCAGGTCGAAGCGCTCGGCAGAGGACGCGTCTCTCGCCCCGGCCAAGAGGCTGAGGACGGAGGCTGCAGTCGACGCGACCGTCGAGGCCAGTCCCGCTGCTCCGTCCCCTTCGACACTCACCCCCGAGGCGGCGTGGGCGGCCAAGGCCCGGGAGGCGATGGGGCGAGGGGTGGCGCAGGCTGCCTCGGAGCTGGCCCGAGCCGGGGAGGAGACGGGTCCGCCCGCCGCGCTGGCGAGGTCCGCCGAAGTGGTGGGTGAAGTCGTGCCCGCTCACGCGTCGGAGGGAGGCGCACCTAGTGCCTCATAAGGCGCGGGGCCCGCGTCGACGGCGGTTGTGGCCGAGGGGGTCGAGCCCCAGGCCACCACGGAAGTGGAGGTGGTGGACGTGGCCTCCGCGGACGAGGAGGAGACCCCGGCTCGCCCGACGCCGGGGCGGTGGCCCGAGAGCCTCGCTTCATTGGAGGCGCGCCAGCAGCGTGAGCGTGGGGGTACTGCTGCTGCCGCACCGGTGGTGACGTCGCCGGTGGAGGAGCCCACCACTAAAGAGGTGGCCGAGATGGTGGCCGAGCTGGTGGGCCCAGGGGAGATGGCCACAGTGGCAGCCCCTTCGTCGGGACCGGAGTCGGCTCAGCCTCGCTTCGACGTTGGGCAGTCGTCGTCTTGAGGTAATATGTCCTCTAGCTTAGTCGACCCGTAGTGAACCTACGGGATTAGGTACTAATCGTTTTGTCTTTTTCACCGCGCAAGGTTCTTCTCCCGGCCGGGACTTCCTCTGCCCGGGGGTGATGGCTCGGCGGGACCGTCGACGTCCTTGCAGGGTGGCCCCGAGGCCGGGAGAGCCCAGCTGGAGGGGGCTTCTCTCTTCTTTGCTTGGACAGAGAGGGTGGCACGCCACGGGGGTAGCGCTGAGATGCGCCGGGGCGTTATGCGGGAGGTCCAGGAGAGGATCGACTGCCGCAGCGGGTTCTGGGGACAGGAGCCCCTCGAGCTGGCCGACCCTCGAGACCCCGGGCAAACCTTCCTCAAGCTCGACGACGAGGCCGAGCTCGGGACGTGGGAGCACCTGGAGGAGTTCCGGGCGTGGTTCGAGCACTCGGTGCGCCTGGCCGCGGAGGTTGCTGCCGTGGACCTGCATCGGGGGATGGAGGTGGGTTTCGTTCTTCCTTTGATTTTGCTTGGATTGCCTGACTGTTCTTTTCTGATGATCTCCCTTTTCATCCTTGTCAGACGTTGAGGGCGAGGTCGTACGACAAGTCCCAATTTATCCTCCGGACACATGAGCAGCCCCCCCCCCCCCCTCCGTGCTTCGCTGGAGAAGGCGGAGGTCGAGGCCGCCCAGGCAAGAGCCGAGGCGGCAACCGCACGAGAGGAAGCCAAGGCCGAGGTTGCCCACGCGAGGGCCGGGGTGGTGCTCGTGCAAGAAGCAGCCCGGGCCGCCCAGGAGACGGTGCAGTCGAGGATCAACGTCGCCCTCCAGTCGGTCATCGAGGTCGGGAAGCAGCGGGATGCTGCCCAGGAGGCCCAGCGCCAGGCGGAGGAGCAGGCCGCCCGGCTGAAGGAGGAGCTGGCCCGGGCAGCTGAGAGCATCCGGGGGCTCCAGGGGGACGTCGACGCCGTCTCCCGCGAACGCGACGCGCTGGTCGCTGCAGAGGAGAAGGCTCGAACCCGGATGGCCTCTCTGGGGTGGTGGCAGCCAACCAGAAGAGAGACCTCGATGACGCTGGCAAGGTCATCGAGGACCTCCAGGCTAGAGTCAGCGACCAGGCCGCCGAACTTGTCGACGTCCGCCGCCGACTCGAGGGGACCGAGCAGGGCTACGCCACCCTGGAGGCGCATGCCCATGGTAAGCTTTTTGAATGTGTTGCTAAGTTTGCCCGGTCTCGACCCTTTTCCTGCTCTTTTGGTTTTGACTGAGTTATGTACTTGTTTTGGCAGAGCTCGTGGCAGAAAAGGCCCAAGCCCACGAGGACTTGACCAGTCTTCAAGGCCTCCTCGGGGCGGAGGCGGGCCTAAACGAGAGGCTCGAGGGCGCTATCTCCTCCTTCTGCGATGACCTCGGGGTCGAGCCGGAGCCGACGGTCGAGGGCGACGCTCGAGGAGACTCCCTGCTGCGCCGCTTCTACTCCATGATGCAAGAGGTGACGGAGCAAGTCTGTGCTGCCCTGCACGTGGGTGTGAAGCGGGCGCTCGCAGTCGTCCGCTCGGGCTACATCTACGATCTCAGCGTCGTCGCCAGCGGGTTTGTCACCGACCCGAGGCTGACTGACGAGGAGAACGAGGCGAGGTGCCACGAGCTGATCGAGCTTGTGGAGGTGCCCGGAGGCGAGCTGGCGAAGCTCTTCGAGCCTGAAGTGCTCCCTTCGGCGGACGGAGATGGCGCCGAGTAGCCCTAGGCCTGCGAGCCAAATCTGGACAAGAAGGTCCATGTAATAGTTAGGCTTTTGTAATGATACAATGTCGAGCCCCCGAGGGCTTCTTATATCTAATGTATTTTGTTCGAGATGCGTCTTGTTATTTTTATTTCTCGAGCTATCTCTGCTTTTCTTTGCCTGAGTCGTCGCTTGTGGACTAAGTGTTCGACGCACGCTCGTATCCCTGGAAGGGGGGGGGAGCGAGTGGGGGTACCGTAGCCCTGAGGCGTAGGAGAGTCCCCGGCTCGATGGCCCGCGACCCTTAGGGAGTTCGAGGCGTCTCTACTTAGTCATGAACCGTACTCGAGGCAAAGATCGAAAGGGAAAGCCAAGTTTTGAAAAAATGTTCGAGTTTTTAGAGGACTTAGGAGGGGGGTCCCCCCCCTGTCAGCCCCCGAGGGAGGCTTGACTTTGCCGGAGCAGAGTCGAGGCTACCTTAGAGTTATGAACGAATGTAGAATGTATTTCGAGAACATTTTATTCATTCATAATGTGATAAGTGTACATAATGCAGGAAATGTACAAGGCATCGAGGCCTTAGGGATAGAAACGACGTAGTTGTTCGATGTTCCACGCGTTGGTGACGATCTCGCCCTTTTCGTTCTTCAGTTTGTAAGTGCCGGGTTTCAGCACCTCTGCCACGATGAAGGGTCCCTCCCAAGGTGGCGTCAGCTTGTGACGTCCCTTGTTGCTTTGTCGGCGGCGCAGAACGAGGTCGCCGACGTCGAGGTCCCTTTTGTGTACGTTTTTGTCGTGGTAGCGCCGCGGCGTCTGCTGGTACTTTGCCGACTTGAAGAGGGCCACGTCTCGGGCTTCCTCGAGCTGGTCGAGGGAGTCCTCTCGGGCTGCTGTGTTGGCTTGCTCGCTGTAGGCTTTTAGTCGAGGGGACCCGTATTCGAGGTCGGTGGGGAGGACGGCCTCGGACCCATAAACCAAGAAGAACGGGGAAAACCCCGTGGCTCGACTTGGTGTCATTCGGAGACTCCATAGGACAGCAGGCAGCTCATCGACCCATCTCCTTCCGTGTCTGTTCAGTCGATCGAAGATCCTTGGCTTGAGGCCCTGCAAAACCATACCATTGGCGCGCTCGACCTGGCCGTTAGTTCGAGGGTGGGCAACTGCAGACCAATTCACCCTGATGTGGTGGTGGTCACAGAAGTCCAGGAACTTTTGGCTGGTGAACTGGGTGCCATTGTCGGTGATGATGACGTTGGGGACCCCGAAATGGTGGATGATGTCGGTGAAGAATAGCACGACTTGTCGAGACTGGATGTTGGCAATGGGTCGAGCCTCGATCCACTTCGATAATTTGTCTACAACGAGGAGGTGGGTGTGGCCACCTTTGGTTCTCTTTAGGGGGCCAACCATGTCGAGCCCCCATACTGCGAACGGCCAGGTTATAGGTATCATCTGAAGAGCTTGGGCGGGTAGGTGGGTCTGCCTGGCGTAGAATTGGCATCCCTTGCAGGATCGGACGAGTCTGGTGGCGTCGACGACGGCTGTCGGCCAATAGAAGCCTTGTCGGAAGGCGCTTCCTACCAGCGTTCTTGGCGCCGCGTGGTGGCCGCAAGCCCCCGAGTGTAGATCCTTCAGCAATGCCCTCCCCTCCTCGAGGGTGAGGCAGCGTTGAAGGATCCCGAAAGGGCTACGTCGATACAGCTCGCGACCGTTGTCACACCCGGTTTTAAGAACAAAACCAGGATCATCATATGTGTGCCCAGGAAGTCCACACATACAACAACAGAATAGGAAGATATCAGAAACAATATTATATAGCGAAAACATATTTATATTAACACTTACATCAGAGTATAGCGGAACGATTACTAAACTTTTCTTCATACTTCAACTTCAGCTTCACAGGGACTCGTTGACTGGGGGTTGCATACACCTAGCACTCCTTAAAAACTCACTAGATCCACCTTCTGTTACCCATCCGGGATTTTTATCCAAAGTATAAAAGTAAAACAAGAGTAAGTACATATCGTACTCAACAAGATAACATGGGGTTCATGAGGCTCAAAAGGTTATGCATGGTTCATAGCGGTAAGCATTTTAAGTAGATCAAATTCATATTAATATCAACAATTGCCAAGGTAATTTGCATAAGCTCAAATATCCATGATCATAAAGTAAATGACAATGATACAATAAATAAATAACACATGCATAAACCGCATAGAAGTAAGAACCCAATAAATCTGTGAGTTTTCCGAGCCGCTCGTGTCCGTGAGCACGGCTATCATGATAGTTTATTAACTCTGATCAGAGGTGTACAACTTTACCCACGAGTCGTGTTTGCCCATTTGCCCGGGTTAATTACTCCCAAAACACTGCCAAGGTGAGCGGGCAGGGTACACTATGAAGCCTTTCAAGGGTTCGTCTAACAAGTTAGGGCCGCAAGGCTCGTGGCAGGGGGATGTAGAGCCAACCTGTCTACGGTCACACTCCTTCGCGGCTGGCCCGTAGATTAGGAACCACATTATACCCGTCTTGGCATGCTCCTATTTGCGCCATAAAGGTAACCACTGACAAGCTAGAAAAGGTCCCCATACTGAGCTAAAGCCAGAGCCATATAGCCCTCGTGGTTGTACTGTATATCCTAGCTTTTGCCGACAGATAAGCTCCTATAATCCATGTTGCTAAAAAAACAAGTTTTACCATTATTGCATATAGTCATTAACAATTAAGATCATGTACATCTGATATGAGCGCTAGCAATGCTAATCATATATGGTGGATCAAATCATAGGTGACAAGGTATTCAGGGTAACAATCACTAGGATCAAACTATGGTAAACAAGGAATATCATGCATATGAGTTATATCATTTGTGAATAGGACATCAAGGAAGATCCCATGTTATACTTGCCTTCTGCGAAAAACTCTTGCTGAATCTGCTGGTCTTGATCAAAGAGAAACTCCGATTCTTCAACGGGTTGCTCAACGTCTATTCCGATCAACAATCAACACCATTCAATCAACGGGCAATCATACATGAAGCAAACAAAACTATGATTAGAACAGTACACCAATAGTAATAAAACAAGATGAAAAGTTTATAAAACCAATCTACGCATTGCTACGATCACAACGATGTTTCGTTCACGAAAAACGGAGCTAGAACGACGAAGTTAGGAAATAAACGGGTCTTCCTATACAAAAGATATTACATTAAATCTAAACACGAAATTAAACTTTTTCAAATCTAACTAACAAAGGTTTTAACATAAATAGAACTTTATTACGAACCTAACGCAATTTGAACGGGTCAAAAAGGATTTAAAATGAGCAAGTTATGGGATTTTGAATTCGAGTGGCAAAACTGAAATTAGGATTTTCATTTTATTTTCGAAATAAAAGAATTCCGACAGGGTTTACGCTTTCCAAAGGCAAAGGCATAATCTCTGAAGGCGCCATGGATTGCGGGTTGACACTTAAAAACAGTCAGGGGCTCTTTTGCAAAACAGCAGAGCGAAAGGGTATCTTTGATTCTGGAACGTTGATCTTGGATTGAAAGGCCGAGATTAGAAGGAAGTGGACGAAGGGGTATCTGTCGATCTGGATCGTCCGATCGACGGCGGGCGGTCACGATTAGAAAGAAGAAAGGAAGAGAGACGACGCCGGCCGGGAACAGTGCTGGCGCGGCGGTTCGCCATGGGCTCCGCCGTGGAGCTCGTCGGCGTGAGCAATATAGGGCCTACGGGCCACTATCCAATCAACCAAGAGGCCCGGGAGAACGTGAGGGAGACGGCGAGTTCACTAGAGGGCTTGGCGCGGGCGATTGAAGAGCAAGGACGACTGTCGATGCTGCGCGGCGGCTACGGCGCCACTGCAATCGAGGACAGTCCAGTGGGAGCAAGGAGGGGAGAAATTGAGCGCGGGGTGAGGTACGGGGGTGTTCCGCGAACACAGCGAAAGTTTTCGCGCGGACAGAGAGTCTCCGGAGGCGG
The DNA here is from genome assembly GCA_022036555.1 of Microstegium vimineum. Lineage (NCBI taxonomy): Eukaryota > Viridiplantae > Streptophyta > Magnoliopsida > Poales > Poaceae > Microstegium > Microstegium vimineum. Next base: position 9,512,832 of record CM039133.1, read on the forward strand.
CTGTCGACGCGTTAAGGCGGAACTTCGTCGACTGTGAATGGCGGCAAGACGACACGGTCAAGTAACCTCGGAATCGACCAAAGAGGAGCGTTAAAGGGGGTACGGTACCGTGTCTCCGAGAAGTGTTGGGGCTCGCGAACGGCCACGGAGCTCGCAGAGACGTCAATGGCATCGGCGGCGGAACTTGGCTCGCGGCGGTGCTGCGGAGCTCTGCTGCGAGGCGTTGATGCCGTTTAGATGGGAACCAGAGATGGGAAGGGGTGCGGGATGACTTATATGGGGGTCGGGTTGATCAAAGGGGCAAGGAATCCCGGAGAATCGGATGGGAGGGAAGGAAATCGGAGGAGGAGTCGGCCGGGTCTCGGCTTCGTCGCACAGTGAAGAAGGAAAGGGAGAAGAAGGGGACTGACGTGTGGGACCGGATGGTCAGTGGCGCCAGGAGAAAAAGGAAGGAAGGGGAGAGGAGACTGCCACGCGGGCCAGGTTTGTTAGTGGCAAGGAAAAGAGGCGTGCGGGCTCATCCGCATTGGGCCTCTGGCCGACGGCCCAAGAGGGGAGGAGGAGAGGGAGAAAGACACTATGGGCTGGGCCGAGCTCAAGGGAAGGGGAGGAAACCAGGCCTGCGGCCAAAGGAGAGCTGGGCCAGATTGAAAAAGAAAAAGAGAGAAAAGAAAAAGACTTTTCCATTTTCCAGATTTGATTTTCAAAAAAAAAATTTCAAACACATTTTCAAATTCAGATTTGATTTATTTTCAAAATACACTCACACAAAAACAAAGATGCACAAGCATGCATGCTCAACATGTATCTATATGACATTTTTATTTTCCCAAATATTTATTGATTTTTTTCACTATGTTAAATGCATAACAAGAATTGCATAAATAAATCAATTTCATGCTATTTCAAAAAGATGCAAAATTTTGGAGTGTTACAGCCGTCCCCATACAAGACATAGGTTTTGGCGCGTCGGGCTATATGGCGGACCTCGGTGCGGACCTCTGGGAGCTCGCCTCATGTCAGATACTCGAGGTAGGGTGCGCGCCAATCCGTCAGGGGGGTTGGCGCCGCGGCTGTCCCGTCGATCTCCATGACTTCTTCCCCGTTCGAGGGGGGATCAGTCGAGGGGGGTGGATCGGCCCCTTGCTCGAGGGCGGGAGCCCCCGAGCCTAGGTCGACGGATGGCTCGTGAAGGTCCCTCGAGAAGACGTCGGGAGGAACCGTACCTCTGGTTGACGCGATTTTGGCTAGCTCGTCGGCAGCTTCGCTGTACCGGCGGGCAGTGTGGTTGAGCTCGAGACCGTAGAATTTATCTTCGAGCTTTCGGACCTCCTTGCAGTAGGCTTCCATTTTGGGGTCGTGGCATCTCGAATCTTTCATCACCTGGTCGATCACCAACTGTGAGTCCCCCCGCACGTCAAGGCGTCGAACCCCGAGCTCGATGGCGATGTGCAGGCCGTTGACGAGGGCCTCGTACTCGGCTACGTTGTTGGAGGCGGGGAAGTGGAGACGGATGACGTAGCGCATGTGGACCCCTGAGGGTGATATGAATAGCAATCCGGCGCCTGCCCCCGTCTTCATCAACGATCCATCGAAGTACATGGTCCAGAGCTCGGTCTAAACTTGCGCCGGGGGTAGTTGGGTGTCGGTCCATTCTGCAATGAAATCTGCCAATACCTGAGACTTGATGGCCTTCCGAGGGGCGTAGGAGAGGGTTTCCCCCATGAGCCCGACCGACCACTTGGCGATTCTTCCAGATGCCTCCTGGTTCTGGACTATCTCCCCGAGGGGAAAAGATGAGACCACAGTAACCGGGTGGCCTAGGAAATAGTGCTGGAGCTTGCGCCGAGTGAGGACGATAGCATACAACAGCTTCTGTATGTGGGGGTATCTCGTCTTGGTCTCGGAAAGTACCTCGCTCATGAAGTAGACAGGCCTCTGAACCGGCAGAGTGTGTCCCTCTTCCGCCCTCTCGACCACTACGGCAGTGCTAACTACCTGGGTAGTTGCTACGACATAGAGCAAGAGGGTCTCGGCCGGGCTCGGGGGTACCAAGACAGGTGATGAGGTGAGCAAGGCTTTGAGCTTTGAGAGTGATTCCTCGGCCTCGGTGGTCCACGCGAAATGTTCCGTTTTCTTCAAGAGGCGGTAAAGGGGTAGTGCCTTCTCTCCGAGCCTCGAGATGAATCGGCTGAGGGCGGCGAGGCACCCCGTGACCCTTTGTACGCTCTTAAGGTCGTTGATCGGGCCCATCCTTGTGATTGCGGTTACCTTCTTGGGATTGGCCTCGATCCCGCGTTGGGAAACTATGTACCCTAGGAGCATGCCTCGAGGAACTCCGAAGACACACTTCTAAGGGTTTAGTTTTATGCGATTTTCCCGGAGGCACCCAAACGCGATCTCGAGATCTCCGACCAGGTTTCCGACTGTTTTGGACTTGACCATGATGTCATCGACATAGGCCTCGACGGCTGGCCCTATGTGTTTCCCAAAGACATGGAGCATACATCGCTGATACGTGGCCCCGGCGTTTCGCAGGCCGAAGGGCATAGTGAGGTAGCAAAACATGCCAAAGGGGGTGATGAAGGAAGTCGCGAGCTGATTGGATTCCTTCATCTTTATTTGGTGGTAGCCAGAATACGCGTCAAGGAAGCAGAGAGTTTCACATCCCGTGGTGGAATCTACTATTTGATCGATACGTGGTAATGGAAAAGGAACCTTGGGACATGCTTTATTTAAACTAGTGTAGTCTACAGACATCCTATCCTTCCCATTCTTTTTATTGACAAGTACGGGATTTGCTAACCACTCGGGATGATGTACCTCCTTGATGAATCCGGCCTTCAAAAGCTTATCGACCTCCTCCCCGATGATCCTGCACTTCTCCTCGTCGAAACGGCGCACCCGTTGCTTCACCGGTTTGGACCCGGCTCGGATGTCCAAGGAGTGCTCGGCGACCTCCCTCGGAATGCCCGGCATATCCGAGGGGCTCCATGCAAACACGTCGGCATTCGCACGGAGAAAAGTCGGCGAGCACGGCTTCCTATTTAGGCTCGAGGGTGGCGCTGATCATCAGCACCTTCCCATCCACGTGGCCGGGGTCGAGCGGGATGGTCTTGGTGTCTTCCGCCGGCTTGAAGTTGCCGGCGTGTCGCTTGGGGTTGGGGATCTCCCTGTACAAGTCGTCGAGGGCCGCGAGGACGGCCGACTCCTCGACATCCTCGGCGTTTTCCACGCACTCGACATCACAGTCGTAGGCGTGCTCGTAGGAGGTGCTGACGGTGATGACCTCCGTGGGCCCTGGCATCTTCAGCTTGAACTTGGCATCTTTAGTTCGGGATGGCGTGGTAGATGCCGCGAAACGCAACCACCTCGAAGGTGAGCTCTTCCTTTCGGAAGTTCGAGGGGACGCCGAAACAAACGGGTAGCTTGACGCGGCCGATCGGGAGCACCTTCTTTCCTGGGACGACCCCGTGGAACCCTACCGCGCTGGGCAAGAGCTCGGTCCTCGGGATCCCCAGGAGGTCGAGGGTCGCGGCGTAGATGATGTTGAGGCTGCTTCCCCCATCCATGAGTAACTTTGTGAGGCGGTTATTGAGTACGATCGGGTCAACGACGAGCGGGTAGACCCCTGCGTTGGGGACGTGCTCGGGGTGGTCGTCCTGGTCGAAGGTGATCGGCGTGTGTGACCAGTCGAGATACCGAGGAGCCTAGGCTCGAACGGAGAAGACCTCTCGACGCTCCCTCTTGCGCTGGCGCGTGCTCAGTCGAGTCGAGGGTCCCCCGTAGATCATGTAGCAATCATGAATTTCGGGGAAGCCCCCATTCTTGCCGTCGTCCCCGTCGTGCGGATCCCCCTTCTTGTCGTCCTTTTTGAAGCCGGGAGGGATGAAGTGCTTCCTAAGCATGCGACAGTCCTCGAGACGGTGGTTGGCCGGTCCCATATGATAGGGGCAGGGCTCCTTCAGCATCTTGTCGAAGACGCCCCCGTCGGGAGGGGGCCCTCGAGGCTTCTTCTTGTCTACTGCAGCGACAAGATCGTCGGGCTCGACGTTGCATCGGCTCGGTTGGTTCTTCTTTTTCTTCTTCTTACCGCCATTGCCGTTGTCGTTCCTTTTGGGCCCATTGTTCTTTTTGGGCCCGTTGTCCGAGCCCCCGGGCTCGTCCGCCTTGCCCTTCCCCTTGTCTGGAGGTATCTGGAAGAACGCGCCAACGGCTTCCTCACCGGCTGCGTAGTTGGCGATGATGTCCATGAGCTCATTGGTGGTCTTGGGGGTGTTCCGTCCCAGCTCCCGCACCAATTCCTTGCAGGTCGTTCCGGCGATGAACGCGGTGATGATGTCATGGTTGGAGATGTGGGTTAGCGCGCTGCCTCGAGAACCGACGGGTGAAGGTGCGGAGGGTCTCCCCTGGCTTCTCCTTGTAGCTCCGGAGATCCTAGGAGTTTCCTGGCCGCTCGTAGGTGCCTTTGAAGTTTCCCTCGAAGATCCTGACCAGATCGGGCCAGTCTTGGATCAAGTCCGGGGGTAGCTCCTCGAGCCATCTACGAGCGGTGTCGGAGAGGAAGAGTGGGAGTTGCCGAATGATGACGTGGTCATTGTCGGCTCCCCCTAGCTGACATGCCAGCCTGAAATCAGCAAGCCAGAGCTCCGGCTTGGTTTCGTCGTTGTACTTGACCAGGCTGGTGGGTGGACGGAAGCGGAATGGCAGGGCGGTTCGCCGGATGGTTCTGCCGAAGACTCGGGGCCCTGGTGGCTCCGGAGTCCGACATCGATCTTCGTCGCTGTCGTAGCGCCCACCTCGGTGAGCGCTGTAACCTCGAGCCTCGGCGTCGATTGTTCTCCCGTGGTGGTCGATCGTCGACGATGCGTTCTCAAACTGGTCGTCGCTCTACTTGGCCCTGGGGCGCTTTGTCCTGGTGGACGGATACCTCTCGATTTTGTCGAGGGGGTATTTCCTGACGCTCGGAGGCAGCTCCTCGGCGCCTCGAGGCCGAGCTCTCCGCCTGCTGCACAGCCGCAGTTTGGAGAAGCCCCTGGATTTCGTTCCTGATGCGTCGTGCTTGGGGTGTCGATGGCGCCGGCATGTCGCGGAGCAGCATTGCGGCCGCAACGACATTCTGGCTGGCGCGGTTGTAGACGCGGGGTTCGTTTGCCCCCTCCTCGACGATTTGTCGATGGACCTCCCGGGCCCGCTCGCGAGCTACTCCACCCTATGGGCGCCCGCGATCTCGCTCGAGGGCATGCTCGAGCTGCTGAATTCGTAGACGTTCCTCCTCGAGCTTGCTCAGCAGCTCTCGGACTTGCGTAATCTGGACGTCCGGAGGTGGATCGGCTTTGTCAGGGCTCGGGGGGTCGGCGTCTCGTGCCGGTGTAGCTTTGCCCCCTCCTCCTTCATCTGTGGCTGCGGTGTCGTCGACGTCGTCCTGGGGGTCATCCTGACCGTCGAGGTGGAAGCATTCCCGGGTGGGATCGTAATCCTCATCGGGAGAGTCCGAGTCGAGGTCGTCGAGGTAGAAGTGGGGGAAAGATCCCCTGCACTCCTCTGCCAGGCGTCGCCGCAACATGCCCTAGGCCGGGGCTTGTCTTGGCTCCGGTTGCTCGTCCGGTGGAGGGGTGGTGACAGGGTTAACCGTCGCACGCGGCAGGGTCCCTGGAGACCCGCAACGTGTCTGTATCTGCAAACCTGCGAGGGCAGAACAGAGTCTTGCGCTGTTGTAGAGCCCGTGTGGGAACGGGTTATGCGGTGGTGGCGGGGTCGAGTGTGTCAGAGAGGTCACGGGGACCCTCTGGGACGACGATATGGCAGAGCCAAAGTCATGCTCAGAGAGGTGCCCGCCCCCGACCCGCAATCATGGGTCAAACAGGCTCCCGAGGGGAGGGACTGTGTCGCCAGCTGAGGCCGGGGAAACGGCATCCGGCATCTCGGAATCCGCATGGTGACGAGTTCGTCGGAGTCGCTCGCGCCTCCTCCTGATTGCAGGCCAAAGGCGCAAGCGGAGGGACCGTCACCTGATCCTCCTTTGCCCCGGCGTACCGGAGTTGCTGCTGTCCATGCCACGAACTGAGGGAAAGACTATGTAGTGGCCCTGGCCCGTGGATATGAACCCTAGACTGCCGAACCAAACGACGATGGTGAATGGAAGTGATGGGATCGTGGAATCCATCTGAGAGAGTAGTTCGGAGTTGATCGACACGCAAAGCCCTCCTACCTGGCACGCCAACTATCGGTGTTATGACCCGGGGGTCAAGACCACCGGCTAGTAAATTTGTATATTGTGTGCTCCCTCTCCGAGATGTGATGCAAGAAGGACACAAGATTTATCCTGGTTCGGGCAAAGAAGGCCCTACGTCCAGCGGGGGAGGATGACTTGTATTATCTTGCACCGAAGTGCTCATACAGGGGGGGTACAAGCTGGTTTACACGGGGTTGCTCAGAGTGAGCTGAGGCCTACGGCTAGCACGGCTATCCTAGGCGGTCTATTGGTTGCTCGAGGGGTCGACCGGGCAATGGGGTGTGTGGAGTCTGAGTGCGGAGTGTCCGAGCGAATGTGGGACTATGCGAGAGTTGTCCGGAAAGTGGTCCCCTTCTTCTATCCCGACGTCCCCTTTTATAGACCAAGGGGAGGCACGAGAGTACAGGGTCCTAAACTGTTGTAGCATTGGAGGCGTGTCCGCGGCATAGTGTTGGCGAAGGGACGTCGATCACTGTGGCGGCGTGGCCTTCCCGTCCTTCCGGTGCTCCGGGGCATGGTGACAGTAGACTAGACGTCGCGGCACGTCGCGACACAGTAGGGTCGTCCTTCTGTAGGCGGGTGCGAGTCCCACAGTTGAAGCGGGACGGGGCGGATGGGACGGGCCCCATACCGGAGTTGTTGGAGGTAGGGGTCGAGCCCCCCAGTCGAGGGGAGGGGTCGAGACCCGCGTGGCCTTGTCGTATCCCCGAAGGCGTCGTCGAGGACCGTCCTGTTCACGTCTTGAGGGGTGCCTCCGGGGTCCGTACTCGCGACGTGGTTATAGCGGCAGCACAGTCGACGGAGGTGCAGGACATGGCGGTGAGTTGATGGATTTGACTGCGGTCGTGGGCGCCCATAGCGTTAGGCGGATTCCCTTTAACCCATACCGGGAGCAGTTGGGCTGATCGAGCTTCCCGTCCGGGGGGTCGTTCGTTCGACCCCTTTCCGTCAGTTAGAGTAGAGGCGGAGTCGGAGAGGTCGAGGTAGAGGCGGAGGGGTCGTTCGTTCGACCCCGGTCCGTCATTCGGCGTCGAGGTGGAGGCGGAGGGGTCGTTCGTTCGACCCTGGTCCATCATTCGGCGTCGAGGTGGAGGCGGAGGGGTCGTTCGTTCGACCCCTGGTCCGTCATTTTTCCAGAAGCAGGCCGGCCCACGACTGGTCGCTATCGCCGGTGCAGGGGGCCTTCGTGTGATGGGCCCTTCTTTACTGACTTGTGCGGTTGGTTGATTCTTGTCTTAAAAATGGTTGTTATGTTAAGCGTTAAATTATCGAAGGGTTTAGGGTACCCCTTACCTTTGTACCCGACACCTAGCTTGTGTAGCTTAGAATTAGCTCTTGAGTGGCTAATTGGCTTGTGTAGCCTTGTTAGTCACATTGCTTAGTTTGTGTAGCTAAGTAAGTTGAGCTCTCTAGTTAGGCTTGTGTAGCCTTGATATTGAGTGTTGCTAGTGAGCTTAGGTGCTTTGTGCTTTGCTTACTAGTATGTGTAGGAGCTCTCAGTGTGCTTAGAGTACTAGTTGCTTAGGTTTGTGTGACCTTGCAACCTAGACTTGTTTAGGTGAGCCTCCTAACTTGGCACCTTAGTTAGCATAATAGACATATTTGCTAGGTGCTAGAGTTATAGATAGAGGGGTGTAGTCTTGGCTAGACCGATAGTTTTAATTCCGCATTTGATTCGATTAGCCGGAGCGCTTAAGTTTTAGAAAAGACAATTCACCCCCCCCCCCCTCTAGTCCGCCATCTCGACCCTACAATCGCGCGCGCGGAGGTTTCCTCCTTCCCGCGCGAGCCCGCGCGAGAGCGGCGGCCGAGCTCCAGAAAAACGGAGGGGAGGAGCTTCGCTCCAGAGCCAGGCTGAGGGGTAGGGTTTGCACCCGCTCGGCCAGGCCGCGCCACGGGCCAAGTCAACCAAACATGGGCCGTTGCAGCCCGTGGGCTCGGGCCACCGGCCGACCTCCCAACAAACACGCCCTAGAGTACTATGCTTGAGCCTCAAATCTCAGCCCCTCCGTCGTGGCCCACTCTGCTCTGGCGTGTGCGCGTTCCTCCTCCTTTGCGCGGGGAGGGCTCCTCACTCCGTGACTGGCATGGCCTTCCCTAGCGGTGCGTAGCAGCAACAAAAGTAGGGGGATATGGATGTAAAGATTGGAATCATCAAAAGTAGAAGAAGAACACAAATTCTAATTAGAGGTCCTGAGTTTAAGGCCGTTGCTGGAGATACTTTTAGGAGCTATAGATCACTTTAGCAACCAAAAAAAAACTTCACCGCAAACTGTGATACGGTGGAACCAGTGGAGCTAGCTGTTGGAGTGTTTCACCGGCTCCTGCTATATAAACTGTTGCTTAGAGGATAGAGGTGTTACATACTAATCCATCTGTTCCAAATTAGAACTCATTCCAACTTTCTTTAAGAGTCAAAATATCTCAAGTTTAACCATTTTTTAGATAAAATGATAGCATTTAAGATACCAAATAAGTATCATTAGATTCTTTATTAATTATATGTTTATAGTATACCTATCTGATGTCATAAAATCTTTGTAATATATTATTCTCTCTATAAATTTGATCAAACTTTGACTCTCCAAGAATGTTAGAATGACTTACCATTTGAGATGGAGGAAGTAGATATTTGCTGCTCAAAAGACAGAGGTTTATGGTTTTCAAAAAACTTAGTTCTAGGAATTAGGCATACGTGCTCCCTCAATTGAATTTTCCGTCGAGTGTTGAACGATCCTATGTTGTTTACAAGGCCAGCCTCTCAGTTTAATGACAGTTTTATAGGCATTAATTAAGTTGATGTGACATAGGTTAAATAAAAATGAATGAAAATAGTTTCATGGGGATAAAACTTGTTTTACACTTTTTTTAACCTCAGGGAGTCTTGGAAACAGAGCCATAAAACTCTCACTAAAGCCATATTTGGTTTTCCCCTCCAAAACTTTAGTCACCTAAATCAAGGACTAAACTTTGGTTACTGAGTGTTTGGTTTGATTTGACTAAAAGATACTAAAAGAGTGGTCCCTTTTAGTAAGGATGTTTGGCTAAGTGACTAAGAGGTGATCGGGTTTAGTCCCTTCTAGTCACAATTTGGTGATTGTTGTTCGGCTGATCGTTTTGGTGGTTGATTATAAACTGGTTGATGCTGTTTTTGGTTGTTTGTTGCGAGAGAAAAACATTATACCATGGTCGATAAGCCGGGCTAATAAGCCAAGCGAATAGGACAAGATGGCTAAATCTCATTTAATTCTTGTTTAGTCATAGTGTTTCATAAAAAGATGGACTAAACCAGCCTAAATTTATGTGTATATAAACTTTAAAAGAGGCTAACCAAACAGACTAGCCTAAAGACCAAGTCATCCTCCGGATAATAAATATGTTCAGTTACTAGTAGTTGCACTTATTCACCAATAATGACGTTGTTGTCCTGTCACATAATAATATAGTACGAGTACATCAGTTTTACTATTGCTTTTGAAACCGGGTGTAATAACCATGGGGTGTGACAACGATGAAGGTTAAAGGACTAAGCATCATAACAATCGATTTCATTTTCTGCAAATTTTAACGTTGTTGGTCAGGTTGAATAACTAAAGAAATCTCAAAAATAAATGGATGATTTTATCTGGATGAATGGCTAACATTCCCGCGGTGCAATGTGATCCATCTCCCTTTTTTTAGGATTTATTTACCAGTACAAATGTCACTTCTGATGGTCACAAAAGTTAGCAATAGTTAACCACACGACGGTTTCAGCAATCCAGTTGACAGGCAGCGTACAGACGTGCTCTGCGCCATCATAATGCTTTTCATTTAGCCAACAAATCGACTAGAATGCCACATTCTTATAACGCTAGACAAGTAGAGGTCATTCTACTTTGCACTCTCCAAATCACACCCTACGGAACCAATATGCTTTAGCCAAAATTTAAGGAAAAATGAAAATCTGATCAGCGATAAACAGGGAAATTGAAATCTGATGAGTGATAGACATGAAAATAAAAGTCTGATGAGCGATAAACAAATTATCAGTCAAATTACGTCATCATCGATCAATAGAAAGGACAACGAATCTTATGTTCCCTACCAGCCACACATGTATGACCTGAACACTACACACGCACTCAACAGCATCACAACAGAACATTATATCATATATACATGTATCACATATCTTATACCAATGAATGAGGGGCACTTATTAACTTACCAACATCAGTCGTACAGTAATTGCTTTCTACAAGATAATGGGCATGATTAAATCACAGGGCTGTATACATTAAATAATGATCTGTACACCATCACGATTTATCCTAATGCACACATAAAAGACAAATAGAGTAGACAGCATAGATTAAATCCAAACAGCTAAATTTATACCCCCTCTGCCGTAAATAAATAAACTTTTAGAGTTATGCTAAGTCAAACTAAAAAAAAGTCTGGAAAAACTATATATTATACATAGAAAAAATCAATGACATATTCTTTTCACCAAATTGACCATAAAATTATTATTATTAGATACAACATGGAATGTGTTTTCATACTATAATATTTGTGTCATGGATGTTAATAAAATTAGTCAAACATAAGAAACATAAGAAATGTTTGACTTAACCAAGTTTTAGAAATTTATTTATTTAAGAAGGGTGTAACATGATATGCAGTTGATATGAAAACCATAATAATCTATGACCTTTAATAAATGTGTATAGCAACCTCTCCCTGCAGTTTTATTAAGATGGACCCAAAAATGACCAAAACAAGGAAAGTAAAGACCCACAAGTTTGCCATTCTGCTGGGTAGAAAGGATTAACAGACCATCATCAGAGCATATAACTTAAAAAAATTCTCAAGGGTTATAACATACTACTACAAACATATAAGACGATCGATATATATTTGAACCAATTTACTCGTCACACTACCTCTTGTATATATCCTAAAAACACAAGGGAGTTAAGTTTAAGTTTGTCCCAGCCAGGTTTATAGATAATAATATTAACAGCTACAACATCAATCAAAGAAGTAAATTTTAAATTCATAACAGCTTATCTAATGATGCTTATTTGATATTGTAAATCTAAAAGGTATATTCTATAAACTTGGTCTAGTTGAGGGTAGCTTGGCTTAGGACAAACTCAAATTCCTCATATTTCAAGACAGATAGTGCGAAAGGAATGGCTCTATTGGCAAGAAGTAGTGCCATTTTTAGAACATTGATGCATATGGTAGTTGTGAAGATTGGTAAATGATTGCAGCATGCCACAGAACATAAAAGAAGTCCTGATGTTGTAATAAACCACATCACATTGTTAAAGAAGAATAAAGTAATGCAACTTCTTGATACCAGTGCTAATTCTTGCACAACAGTTTCATTTTTAAGAAATACTAATTAGTGCACACACAAAGCAAAACTAAAATATAATAGACCCCACAGATAAATAGATAGATACATAGATAACGCCGGATTTCAGCCAGGTCATCAGTTATATTAAGATGGACCCAAACTGACAAAAAAAACAAAAGCAAAGCTAGCTAAAATAATTAAGTTCGCTATGTTGCTGATGCCTACCTTTCGCAGAAAAAATCCATTATAAACAAATTATAGAAGCATGTTGCTGAGTCACACCACTATAAACAAATTGTAGAAGCTACAGGATGATAAATAATCTACAATAAGGACTCCCATCACATGATATAGAGCTGGACTGGTGGTATATATATAATCAACGTAAATCCAATAAAAACGAGTTCGTCTTATCAAAAGACAAGTCTAACATTCATGTGTTTTACTTTCAAGACGCAAGATCAACAGGCTAGCATTCATGTGTTTCACATTAAACCGATGCATGCGATAGGTAGCAACTTATTAATCATCGGTCAACATAACAGTATAACTAGAGACGACTAATGGCATAGAAAGACACAGATTTGAAGCGATTGACTCATCACTACTCCATCATATAAACAAGGGGATTTAAATGCCCTAAGTCAAACATCCTAATTTTTACCAAAGCTTATAGTGAAGAATCAATATGTACCACATCAATCAATGAAAAGAGGTGCGTAAATTATGAAGGAATGAAAAAGAAGTGCTTATCCTGCAATGTTCCACAACCAAAGCACATGGTTAAAGAAGAATAAAGTAATAACCGCACACATATGGTTAAAGACGAATAAAGTAATGCAACTTGATGCTTCCATCCAAGAATAAGAAATGCATAGAAGAACACAACAGAGTAGACAAGACATGGATCACATTATCTTATGTCTTATGCATGGATAGATACCAACGATGGGCACTTATAATTAAGTGACTTAGTAACATCAGTCATCATATAGTTTAAGGTTGCTGCTGCGAGACAATGGGCATTAATTAATAAACAACATAGACAGATAGATAACGAGTAGCCAAATAGACATCCAGATAGATACGGTAGATAACGAGTAGCCAAATTTCACCATCTCATCAAGCTGACTCTGAGATGCGGCCGTCAATCTCATCAATGACACTCTGAGGAGTTGCGTCTGTGACGAGTCCATCGATGGGTCCAAAAGCCTCAGCAAAATCATCATCCTCTTCCAATTCCTGGGACAGACGGACTCGCTGAGCGATGTAGTCATCGTCCACCTCCACATAGCCCTTCTCCTCGAGCTCGCCGCGCATCCAGGCCTTGTACTCCACCATCATATCGGCGCAACGCTTGGACAGCTCAGCGACGTCACGCATGGTGTTTGTGCTCCTCTCGACGTACTCCCGGGTGAAGGTGGGGTCGTTGATCCTCTGGGCGTAGTACTCGTCCGGATCCACAGTGATCAAAGGCTTCCAGGACAGGAGGTAGTCGACGAGCTTCTGCGGCATCCTCAGTCCCCCTTCCTCGCCAGTAGTGTCGGATCCCGCGGCATCAGCCGGTATAGCAGCAGCAGCAGGCTTCTTCGCCTCCACTTCCTTGTCAGCTTCCGCAGCCGCAGCCGCAGCCGGGCCAGCAGCAGTAGGCTTCTTCGCCTCCACTTCATTGCCGGCTTCCGCGGCCGAGCCAGCAGGCTTCTTCGCCTCGAAGGTAGCGGCCGCCGCCTTCAACTTGGTGAACTTGGTGGAGACAGTCTTGAACCGACGACTCTTGCCCGCCTTCCTCCCGATCGCCGCATCCTCCGGCACGCGAGGCATCATCAGATCCCCTTTGCCGGATGCGCCCTCCTCGATGGATCTGCTCCGCAGCGCCTCCTTCGCGCTCTTCCTCGTGGTGCCCCGCTTCATCGCTCCCTCCTCGACGGATCTGCTCCGCAGCACCTTCCTCTCGCTCTGGCTCGTCACGCCCCGCTTCATCGCGCCCTCCCCTCGCCGGACCTGACTCGCCTGGATCTCTCACCAACGATTTGGGGACAGTTGCGTCCAATTTGGTTTCGACGGAAATTAGGGGACGTCGGGGCGGAGCGTCTCTCCACATATATATGAGGCAGAGGCGGAGTTGCAGAGTCTGAGGCGGAGTCGGGCTGGGCTACAACACCACCATCCTGACCAGTTGGGCTGAGCCCAGCTTTAAGCGGTCTGGGATCCCATACAGGCCTGTATTTCATTTTTTATATTTTTTCTCGAAAACAAAATAAATATGATGGCTCTAGTATTTCACTAATTTTAAAATTTTATAAAAATAATATAATTGATTGATCGAAAAATACCATGACGATGGTCGAAATCAAAGAAAACTATATCCTAAAAATGATAGATAATCACGCCAAACTGCCTAAAAAACCATATAACTTATCATATCTCGCATGACAATAACAAATAACACATAATTAACAAGATCATAAACTAAATCACATAATTTACACCAACCTTAGTCTCAAACAGTGATAAACCACGCAAGAGCATGATAATTTTTAATAATGACATAAATAAACGTTAAAGTTATAAGTTCACATGTAAAAATATGAATTATTAGTCCCTTCTTCAATATACCTAAAGTATGTATGGTATATTCTATAAATAAATTAGATTTTAAGGTCTTTGAATTATTAATTACCAACAATAAATTACCGGTTAAATACGGCAATCTTCAAATTCGGTCACAAGAGGACAATATCGTTACGCTTTTGTTTCTATTTATTTTTACCGTTATTTTTTTCATTTTTTTATTATCGCTATCATTTTTGTTTAGGTCTAAAAATTAGGAAAAAAAAACTCGAAAACAATTTCCAAAAATCGAAGATTATAATTTTCATTTTCGTCCCTACAAGTATAGACATTAACAAATGGTTAGGCAAAAACGTTTTAAGTTGCAAGTACTCCCTCAGTCTAGAGATGACAACGGATTGGATATCAGTTATACTATATTTGTTTTTTATATTTTTATACATATTCAAATTCGGATTCGAATATGAATAGTGTCAATCATATCGCATAAGATAGGATTCGATATCGACATCATAAATACAGTATATGATTGATACAATAGGATTCGATGTCGATATCATAAATATATAAATATATGATTTGAGTATTCGAGTAAAGATACAATGCTGAATATTTGCATATTGTCTGATCTAAACCCCTCTAAACGAATTCGATCTCGAATACGCTTAGAAAATATTTGTACTATTTACACCCCTGGCTCTGTCCTAAATTACAAGTTGTTTTAAATTTTTAAACTATATAAGTAATGTTATTAACTTTTTAAGAGTCAAAATATCTTAAATTTAACCACATTTATATATTCAAAAAAATAACATTTATATGATACTAAAGAAGTATCGTTAGATTCTTCATTAATTGTAATTTTATATTATACATATTGATGTCATCAATCTTGTTTTGTTCAAACTAGATATATTTTGACTCTTATAGAAAAAATAAAACGACTTCTAATTTGAAAATTGGGAGTAGTAGATCTTGTTAGATTCAGGTCTGGAAAAAAACATGGAGTAAAAAAATTGTCGGAGGCTAACCCGACATATTGGAGGATCAAGTCAAGATAGTTTTTTTTTGGCATTTTTTAATGACTAGCAGATCTGCCCGTGTGTAGTAACGGAAATTGATTTTTTTTCTTTCTCGACTTTGAAGTTGTCTCCGACCCATGCAAAGTTATGATGAGATTCATATATGCTTAGAGCATCTCCAACAACTTGGAAAAAATGACTTGCTAAATCTTATGGTTTGACAAATTGCTAAATTATTTGGCAAGTGGAAAAACCCCCTCTCTCCAACAATTTGTTATCCCAACTTGTCAAACTTGGGAATATCAACTTGAGAAAAATAACAAGTTGGTTTGAGGAGTTGTTGGAGAGGATTTTTTTTTATTTTGCCAAATTTATAAGAATAACAAGTTGGATAGAAACTTGATAAATATAGGCGCGCGGAGGCCGTGAATAGCAACTTGGGCAAAATAGCAAATTGGTTTGAGGAGTTGTTGGAGAGGGAATTTTGTGATTTTACAAAATTTATAAAGATAACAAGTTGTTTTAAAGAGTTGTTGGAGATGCTCTTAGTCATGATTGTCAACGTGGTGTCCTTTTTTATTTTGATTTGGAACTCTTTTGTTTTCTTTTAGTACCGACGTACGCCGGATTGCTTAATCACTTGCTATCTTTTCAAATTTGGCAAATCAATCAAAAAACAATCTCCAATAGTTTACCAATTGGACTTGCCAATTCTACACGCTTGCCAAAACACTGAGCCACGCTCCTATTTTTGCGAGCGCGCATCGGCTTGCCATCCCCTCGCCCGTGAGTCCTCCGCCCGGTTTCCCGCATGCAAGTTTTCTTCCTTTTTAACCTTCTTTTTTTTGATTTGGTAAATGAGAAATAGCAAATTGTTGGAGATGGCCTCTTTCCAACTTGGTAAGTTGTTATAGCAACTTGCTAAAACACAAGATTTGGCAAGTGATAAATAAAAAAATATTGGAGATGCTATTCTTATTATCTTATTTCTATCTAAATTAGAATTCCTTTTTATGTTAGTTGGAAATCTCACGTGTTCCATAATAGGATATAGGATTTAAAGTTCTATTTGGATTACAATTATAACTCCTATCTTTTAAAGTTAGATTAAGAAACTCTATTTGTAATCTAACTCTATATCGTGTTAGACAAGAACTATTCTAACTTGTATATGAGCACCAGTTATATATATAAGTTCAGATGGAAGTAACTCTCTATTGTTCAGTAGTTACAGAGAGATGGACCTAAAAAGAATGGATGGTCAAAAAAAAGACTGGAAATTTCGCCTCTTTATTATTACTAGAAAACATGCACATGCGTTGCAAGGGGAGAAAAAAATCGAATGTTAGTGAAAAACGCTCTTGACGCCAAAAATGGGGTCTTCTGGCATCAGCACTGTGTAAGGCCTGCGAAGACCGTGCAGCAGCAGAGCTTGATCTCCTAAACCTCTAAAGCGGCTCAAGCCACTCCGGGGATCGATCTCAGGCGTGCCAGTTAATTTGACCTGCAATTGAAAAGGAAGTGAAACATTAAATTATGAAACCTTCCAGTTGTTGCCAAACAGTTTCATGGGTGTGCGGCTCTCATATAGCCGATGAGTATAGGATATTGACTAAAGAGTCAACTCCGAACATTTAAAGTGCGATGATAAAGTATGAACGACTTCATAAGATATTCATGCACATGGTGTGTAATTAGCCGATCATATCACGATGGTAGAGTAAAGATGCGACACATGCAACTTCACTGACTCAAAATACCAGATGTATCGAATGCATTAGATAAAGATTAACCATCAACAGAGGTGTGTTTCCATTCAGCCATGATGACAATTAACCCGATAACTTGACCGATTTACTAGCATTGGAGTGTTTCCATGCAGCCATAAAAGTAAACAAGTCAAGCCACGGCCAGTACATCTAATAGATCTAATAGATTAAGACAACAAAGCACACGTGTCGTATGATTGAAACACAACCAGATCGGCTATGCTAGCCGATATGGGATGGCTTGAACAAGATCCATACATTCAACCTCAGACGGATCTAAGTTTGGACAGGCATAACCCAACACACATGGCAGTGGGGTTCGGTAGATGCAGTCGTACCACGTATGTTAAACCAGATCCAACCACTCTCAAACCAATCTAATAACCGAACGTATGTCTCGAACTCGCAACATGTGACAATCGCAACCAAGGCATTAGCCGATAAGATCTTAGATCTACATCCCCTCTAAGTATAAGAGTAAGTGCATTGGGGGCAACAGATCTAGATAGAAGATAAAAGAGTAAGTGCATTGGGGGCAACAGATCTAGATAGAAGATAAGTACGAGCCAATCCATTAGTTGAGATTGGGCATGATATTGTAACAATAGATTAAACAAAGCATAACAGACAATATCGATAACTTAATGAATCTATTAGATCGTCAATCTAATAGAGCTGATAACTAGCTCGAAGTCATGATTCATGTGAGATTGAAGCAATGCAGCCCCAGGAACAATAGATTCAAACCGATAACTAGCTCATACCGAGCTTGCACGAGTTACACAATACAACCGTACAAACGAGACATTAACCAAGGCTAAACTTACAAGCAAACAGGAGGTCGATCTAGCCGATGCAGCCCGGTTCGTCGAAGATTCACCGAAATCTACTCTACTGCTACTCCTAGGGTTGGCCAGAGGCCAGAAACTAAGTACTAGTTGCGTATTTGATTGATTGGATGTCTTTCTCATTCCCTAAGCCTTGCTATTTATAGACCATAGCATGTACCCTAATCGGCCATCACACAAGTCATGATAATAAGGAAACAAAATATGACTTGGGCCTCAATCTGCTTTGTTGCCGAGATTATCGCACGCGTTTCATTGTCCTTGGACGAAAGATCTCTGTGTAATCTTATATTTCCTTAGTCGATCTCCTGGGCCTTATCTTGAATATCTACTCTGAAGGCCTGCTAGGGGGATTATCTTGAATATCTCCTCTAAAGGCCTGCTAGGGGGGGCATAAGTATATATCTGACCGTACCAAAATATGGTGTTAACAAACACAAATACAAGTGTTTGTTGCATATTTATTCATATTTTACCTTTTTCTATATGTGGCCTTTTCACAGTCTCAAATCAGAGTAGTTCGTGATGGAGTCCATGGCTATTTAGTTTTCTTTCTATTTTTACTCTATAATATATGTCATTATTTTTTCACTATAACCAAAAGAGTCCATGAAGGACTCCAGTGTTATTCTTTTTTTGTTCTTATTCTATTTCCATATATGCTTCTATTGCTTTTTTCCTATTTCTTCATGTGCATCTTAGTGGAACATGGAGCTTCTATCATTAAGTTCATAACTATTCATTTTTCTTTACATATATATCTTTTTCTATTATATATCTATCATCATGAGTCATGTCGGAATATGATTCGTATTAGAAAATATTTTCTTAGAAATGAATCGGTCAAAAAAAGTATAATATATTTATCTTCCAGTACGAGGCATGTTAGAATAGGATTCGTACGGAAAGTTGGTTGTTTTTTAGTTCGGATCACAAAGATGACTCAATAGATTTTGGAATCGGACTCCGTATGCTGCTAGACAAGAGCTAAGCACGAGTTTTATATATATATATATATTATACATATGTGTGTGTGTGTGTGTGTGTGAAAGGATCAAGATGCCCAAGAGGGGGGTGGTGAATTGGGCTTATTTCAATTTCTAAAGCAAATATGAAATCCTAAACAAATGTCAATCACCCTATGCCTAGCGTAAGTGTGTCTTAGACTATGAAAGCGGTAGCAAGGCAAGGAATGGAAGAACACCCTACACAATTCTAGTATGAATTGTTAACAAGTGCGGAATGTAAAGAGCTAGGGAAAGAGATTCTTGACACAGCGACGTTTTGCCGAGGTATCGAGGAGTCGACACTCCCCCTAGTCCTCGTTGGAGCACCTCGCAAGGTATTACTCCCCCTCAATCCCGCACAAGGGATGAGTGCTCTCTACGGGCTGGTTCTTCGCCACTCCGGCTCGGTGAACCGCCCACAACCGATCACAAGTCGATGAAGAAGGGCCACTGCGACAATCCTCACGGCGATCACCTTCCTCCAAGCAACACAAGATAGAGAGTTAATAGTATGAGTTTGCTCAATTGATAAGTTTTCATACCTTTCGACCAAACTAGCATGAGAGCACCTAAGCTTTTCATGCTTTTTGGTCAACTTCTCCAAGCATTTGATCTTTTCAATGCAAAAATCATCTTTCTTGTGAAGTGTTTCTTCTTGCTCATCTATTTTCTCCATGAGCTTCATCACCATCAACTTGTCTTTCTTGCTTAGCCGAGCAAGGTGTTGAGTGATCTCATCATCATCACTTTCATCTTCAGTCTCACTATCACTCTCACTCTCACTTGTCACATTCTTCTCTTTCTTTGCCATAAGACTCACATGAGAAGTGACATAGAGAGTTGAACTTCTTGGTGAGGTGGATTCATCATTTGGCCTCCACCAACCATGATCTTCTTCTTCCTTCAATATGTTAGTCTCACAAGAACTAGAGGAAGTAGAAGTGCCACATATACAAATATTGTTCTCACCAACAATTTCATTATCATTCATTAAGTCATATGTTGGTGAGGAAATGGATGTGGCATGATCACTTGGACCTTTCGAGAGAATCACTTGAGGCTCTACATGTGTCGGTGAAGTTGAGCACTCCTCAAGTGATTTCTCCAATGAGAGCAACTTCTCATCACATTTAGACTTGTCATATCTTTCTTTGAGAGTAGTCCAAATGAGATGAGCATCCTCTAGTGGTTCACCATCTCCAAATATGATAGCATCAAGTACATCTTCACTCAAAGCACTAAATAAGACATTAGTATCTTGAGCATTGTATTGTAAGCATTTCACTTCCTCTCTAGATAGATAGTCCAAATCATCACTAGGAGGTGAAATTCTCACATCTACAATCTGCTCTATATGAGGACCCATGGTCCTAAAAACATTAAGTACAACAACAGACCAAGATGTATAATTTGAGCCATCAAAAAGTAAAAGTTCTAGAGATACTTCCCCACTTGTCGACATCGTTCTCTAAAGGCGGTTAAGTCCGAAATTGAGAGCCAAGCTCTGATACCAATTGAAAGGACCTTGATGTCGCCTAGGAGGACTAGAGGGGGGGGTGAATAGTCCTAAAAAAATTTAGCTCAAACAAATATTAGCACGGAGGGCGGCACTGCCTACCTTTGAGGGCGTCAGTGCCGACCTATGACCGTAGGTCCAAATCAGCCCAAACTGGGGGAACAAGTACCTGAGGTGCTCAATAGTAACCCTGCAAAAAATCAGCTTAAGACTCCAAAAGAATAGAGGTCGGCACTGCCGCTCTAAGAGGTCGGCACTGCCGACCTATAAATATAACTCACATCAAGCTCAGATTTCACTGGGAGAAACTAGATACTAGTGAGAGCTTGTCCCTGTAGTTTCAGATCTAGAACCAGTTCGAAGACTAGTTACCACAGAAATCACTTTCTAGCTCAAATCGAAACCTCAACCCCTAGCAATGTCTATGCAAGATATATATGAAAGTAAACAACACACAAGACACAAGGATTTATCCCGCGGTTCAGCTCGCCACCAAGGCTTGCCTATGTCCACGTTGTTGAGGTTCGCCACACAAGGCTTGCCTTTTCCTCGTTCTCAAATCAAGAGAGTGAACTCTTGAAGTGAGGGATGATTTCTTAGCTGCAATAGATGGTTACAAACCTCCCTAGGCTGCCACACGAAGAGGGCAAGCTCTAGGGCGACGCCTAGCCGGCTAGGAGCAAGCTCCAAGAGTAACAATCCCTAGAACCGCCGGCCAAACGTGAACCAATGCTCTTTAGACTTTGGGAAGTAGTAGATCTGCTCTCTAGGAGTGTTTTGCTGCCTTTTCTCTCAAGCATTGCTGGTTGGAATGTTGGGAAGGCTTGGAGAGTGAGGGAGCAACAATGGAGGGTGAGAGAGAGCTTGGTCTTTTTGCAACGGTCAGAAACCCGAGCTTGACGAAGGGGTATGAGCTGGTCAGGTGGAGAGCTTTCCAACGGTTATTTATAGACTCGAAAATCTGCTGGAAAGAGAGGTCGGCACTGCCGACCTAGCTCAGAGAGGCTGCTGGATATGAGGTTTGGACAGGTAACTGGGCTAAGTAAAAGGATGTTATTCAGAGAATATGAGCATCTGGTTCAACAGTTGACCAACTGTCCTAAAGTCCCCCTTTATAGTACGGCATGCCTATACTCAAGATCAATAGATAATAACTATGTTAGCCATTTGAGTTTCCATATATTCATATGCCATTTCTCCTCAATATTACTTCATGGATTGCAATCAACTTTGTCTCTTCTCTTTGAGCAAACATACTTTGAGCATGTGACTTGAACCATTTCCATACATATTAGTTCATCTCATGGCTTCAAGTCACTTCCACTAATGATTTGATCTTCAACACAATATGACTCCTCATAGCTTGATTAGTACCTCGACTCAATGCAAGTACTCTCTTCTTCACCTTAGCCATAGTACCTCGGTCTCCTTGACCTTCACCTTTGCTTAGTACCTCGAAGCCCTTTCCTTGCTATCTTCACCTTATCAAGCCATACTCAAGTCACATCATATCAAGCATCCATTGAATAGCCACTTATTCAATATTGTTATCCTTGCTTGAATATCTTCTAGATATAAATGTTGAGATCAATCAAGCTTCAGTTTGACTTACATAGAGACATATATGGGTCAATATCAATATGGTCAAGTCAATTCACTATTCCTTATATCCTCTCCATTTTGGCTTGTGAAAGGATCAAGATGCCCAAGAGGGGGGGTGAATTGGGCTCTTTTAATTTCTAAACAAGAATTAAACCTATAAAGAGCCAATTAACCCCCTAGTGCCTACCGCTTGTGTGTCCTAGCTAGAAAGCGATAGCAAGTCAATGGAAAGCGAAAACTTCCTACACAATTCTAGTATGAAAAGAATGACAAGTTCGGAAAGTAATGCGGTAGTAAAGAGCTAGGGAAAGAGATGCTTGACACGGCGATGTTTTGCCGAGGTATCGAGGAGTCGACACTCCCCCCTAGTCCTCGTTGGAGCACCTCGCAAGGTATAGCTCCCCCTCAATCATGCGCAAGGGATGAGTGCTCTCTACGGGCTGATTCTTCACCACTCTGGCTCGGTGAATCACCCACAACCGATCACAACGTCGATGGAGAAGGGCCGCCGACAATCCTCCAGCGATCACCTTCCTCCGAGCACCACCGGACCGTCTAGGTGATGTCGATCACCAAGAGTAACAAGACTCGATCTTCGCTTGACTCACTCAAGCTTCACAACTAGAGGATGCACACTTGAACTCTTGGATGAACTAGAGAGAGGATGGATGGATTCGCGAATCACTCTCTTTCTCTCTAGGGCTCTTGCTCTCTTCCCAACCTTCTCAACAAACTCAGCAACTCAAATGAGCAAAGGCCTGGTGGGAGAGAAGTGGGAGGGGCTATAAATAGACCCTTTGAAAACTGCCTCGGGCTGACAACTTAAGTTGGCGACGGACGCTCTATCGACTAGGCGACGGACGGTCCGTCGCATGCCCCAACGGCTAGTTTCTGTTCATAGTTTGGGCGACGGACGCTCTGACGCCCTGCCCAATGGCTAGTTCTGACACACTGTTCCCAGCAACGGACGCTACATCACTGGGTGACGGACGCTCATCCCCAGCGTCCGACGCTCACACTCTGGCTCCGGCTGAAAACACCCTCTCTGGAAGGTCAACAGACGCTCTTCCTAGCGTCCGACGCCTGACGGTCCGACGGACCCAAAAAAACTTAGCCAGAAAACATCCCCACTGGAAGGTCGACGGACGCTGTGGACTCAACTACCCAGCGTCCGGCGCCTCTGTCGGACGCGACGAACAGCGTCCGGCGCCCCTGTCAAGAGCGTCCGACGCCCAGAAAACAGTTTTAACAACTTCGTTTTTCGTCGCGATGAATATGGAAGTTGTTCTAGGCTATCTTACAGTCACCATAGGCTTGCTTAGAGCTAAGGAAGTCAAGTGTGCACCACACCTAAGTCATGAAGCTTTCCTAAGTCAAGCTACTAGTCTCAACCCCTCTTAATAGTACGGTCAAAGGTAAAAAGAGAAGCCCTATCTATTTCTAAGTGCCCTTCATCTCCTTATGGCACTTAGCCTATCATTCTAGGGTCTTCATCATGTCTCCTTGAAAACCGAAACGATATCCATCTTGGGGCTAAGTGATGACCATTAATGCCCATTCTTGTCGATCACTATGGCTAAGCTACGCATAGCCTCTACAAGACACACGTTCACCATAATAATCTGTAATTGTCGTTAATCACCGAAACCAACTAGGGCCATGATTCTTCAATCTCCCCCTTTTTGGTGATTGACGACAATAAAACCTCAAGTATGGATAAGAGTTAAGGTTTAGACTTTTTGGTGACATGGAATGGTTGAGCAAGGGTTAGTGAATTTGTAAAGAAGCATACTTGCTCACCCAAGCCAAATCACAAATCATGGTACTCAGAGATATGAATGTAAAATAGTACCTCATGATATTCTCAAAGGATGTAACGGAGTTTAGCGCGGAAGCTCAAATAACGTTTAAGCAAAGAGATATATCATGAAACATGAGACAACTCACAAGATATATTAGTGATAATCAAGAGTTTGTCACATCCAACCATATAAACATCAACGAAAGCAATCATCACATCACACATATAGACAAATGCATAAAAGTAGACATGATGAAAGAGTACGGGGAATATTAAGCATACAAAGATCCAAAACCCTCCCCCTATCTCTATACTCGACTCTCTCTCCCCCTTTGGCGTCTAGCACCAAAAACTAAGCGTCTGGGGCTGGAGAAGAATGTGGAGGAGCTGCAGCCTTCCGATCAAGCATGATGAAGTCCTAAAGGTCTGACTCGTCTGACTCATCATCTGCCTCGGTCTCTGCAGGAGTAGGTGCAGCTGGGGTAACCTCTGGAACTGCTGTCTCAACTAACTCCCCCTGAGGCTCAGCTGGTGCCTCTGACGGTCCTGCCTCAGTAGTAGCGGGCCTGGGAACCCGACGAGTGAATACTCGAGGCGAGGGGGACGGTGTCACTGCTAGTGCCACTAGTGACACTGCTGCTGCAACCTCTGTAGGCTGAGTCTGAGCTTGAGAAGACACTGCCACTGTAACTGCCTCATTTGCCAGTGATATAGCATCCGTCTGAACTGCAGCTGGAGGAGTAATGACTGTCTGTGCTGACTGCTCAGGAGCGATCTCCGACGAAGCAATAGAAGATAGGTGAGTGCCTGTCGCCAGAGGATCGATTGTAACTACTGGTGCTGGTGAGACTGGCTGAGCTGCTCCTGGGGAGTCTTCTCCCGTGATCTCTAGATAGGAAGCTGAGAGATCTCTCGAGGCCTCAGCTATGGTAGTTCCCCGGGTAGGAGTGAATCCCATCTGAAACTCACCGGACAAAACTATCCAAGAGGACACCTGGGTCCTCGGAGTCTGGTACTCGGGAGAGGCTGGTGGCTGAAATGGAGGAGTAGCTGGTGCCTGACTCTGCTGTCCTCTGGACGGTAACGCTGGAGTCGGCACCACAACTACTGGAGGCTGCTGTGGGGGCGAGGTGAACTGCTGCTGCTGTGAGACGTCAGGCAACTGAAACTGTGGCGTGGAAGTCTGCCCGGAGCTAGAGGCCAGAAGACACTCAAGTAGCAACGTCTGGGTCTTCTAGATCTCTGCTTGCTGCAGCTGATAGGCTAAAAACTGGCGCTGGAACTCATCCTTCCTAGCCTGTGTCTGTGCCTGAGCTGCCAGCTGCTGCTCTGTGAGCCTCCGTAGATCGGCAGCCTGTCGCCTCTGCTCCTCTGCCTAACGTGACTGCTCCTCTTGCATCCTCGACAGAATAGTGAGCAAAGTAGCCTCTGAGGAGCTAGAACCTGGAGCTGGAGTTGTTGCGGCTGTGCCTGACCCTCCTGCCTCGTGGTCATGAGGCATCGGTGTATACTCACGCACCGGCTGATAGTCCTCGTCAGAACTGTCAGAGTCGAGGTCCTCTCTGTAGACTGTCTCGGCAGCTGTATCTATCTCTGCATCTAGATCTGCCAGCTCTGCCTGAGCAATCTGCTCAACTGTAGCATCTGTGACCTCTGCCGACTGTGGTGGCACACCGGCCTGCCTAGTGCCTGGTCTGTAGGCTCTGCTGGGGCGAGGCAGGTTTCCATGTATTACCAGCTGACTCATCGAATAAACCAGAAACTCTGTCACTGACCTCGTAAGAGTGACTCTCATGGCACCTGACCCGGTCTTGGCAACTATCAAATAAGAAATCAAATGCACAAACTGCAGCTGCCAGTGACCCCTGAACCCAGCGGCTATGATATCCTCAAGCTCGCTCACTATCAAATCCCACAGGTCGAACTTCTCCTTCCGGACAATATGAGCCAGGAGCCAAAGCTGTAGACGAGTGATAGTATCCCAAGCTCCAATCCGAGGGAGGATAGTATGTCTGAGTACCTCGTGGAGGATCCAAGCTAGTGGAGTGAGGTCACGTGGTGTACGGCTCGAACCCTCAGTGAACGGCTGCTGAAAGCACGGCCTCACGAAATCCGTAGATGGCACCATACCATCGTGAGGTCGGCGAGGGGCCTCCTGATCCCCAAAGCAAAGACTGTGGATCCTCGTAGGAGAGGACTCTAGGTGAAAGAGCTCTCTGAATCGTGCTGCTGTAACCCTGAAATCACGTCCCTGGAATCCAAAGTGTAGGAACTCGTGATCAGGTGAGATCCACAGAGAGGCGTAAAACTGATATACCCAGTCCTTCTGATATGCCCCTGACCGTCCCATCAGATCTGTCAAACCCTGAATGTACTGGAGGTGCTGCAGGATCTCTGGACCACCGATCCCCTCTATATGGGCAGATGGGCACACTCTGTGAGCCCTAAGAGGAGCATCAGTGTCTATGTAAGCTGTGTAGAAATCCTCGTGCACTGTAGTGTAAAAGTCTCGTCCGGCACGGGGGTCCCTCTGAGGTGGGAACCAGGACTGGAAGTCGACGAAGCGAAGTAGCTGGACTTGCTTCGCTGTAAGCACTCTGACCTGGTGCCTCACTGGGTCTGGGAGCCGGGGTCCTGGAGGGCTAGGTGGTGCACCTGAGCCTCTGGATCGGGTAACACGGCGACTCATCAACTCACCGATGGAAGAGTGGCCCGTGGCCTCTGGCTGCTCAGTCTCTGGGACTGGCTCTGTCTCCTCAGCCTCTGTAGCCTCGACGGGCTCTATCTCAGGACGTGGAGGGGACTCACGACGCGCTCCACGGCGAGGCGAGAGCCTCAAACCGGCGCGACGTCCACCTCTCTCCGCTATCTCGGCGGCCTCTGCCACTGCTAGTGCTGCAGCCGAGTCTGGATCCATTGCTGGCCTCTTGCGCTTCCTTGATATGACTTTTTGCTTTCCTTTCCCCGGTCAGTGGGTGGACGTGGTGGAGGGTCACCACCACTACCGGGAATGGGACCGGCATTCTTTGTTCTTGCCATCTACCAAACCTTTGCAACCCAAATCTCTGACAAGAATCCTCAACAATCAAACCACAAGCTCACTGCCCCAATCAACCACTAACAACCTGACCCTCTGACAAATCATAGAACCAGACAGCTACTAGAGTGGCACGCCGGACCTAGACTATCCTTGCGAGGCTTTTCCTCGATCCGTACTCGCGGGCTTTGCCCCGAGTTCACTGACACTGCCCACTGCTCAAGCAAATACCTCACACACTGACCCTGCTCGATAGATAGATAGATACGAGTATAACCATAAGCATATACGCTAGAGATGAGAGTGACTAGAGAGTGAAAAGAAGTAGATAAGAAATAGAGATCGATTTTGCCATTTCATACCTCGAACCCTGACCAAAACAAGAGAAGGGGAAAGATCCTCGATCGATCAACCGCAATCCGCAATCCGCAAACTAATCAAGGCAAGGTAGGGTTTAGGATGATGATAGGGAATGGCGAGGTGAAATGCAATCTAGAAAGAAAGACTCAGGAGTGGATTTCACCTTGACACTCAACTGAGATCGATTGACCTCCACAGAGCTTGGAGGGGAGCTCCTTGACAAAGGAGGTCCCGCACGGCTGGAATCGTAGGGGAGTGGCAACGATGTTGGGCAGGCGTGAGATCTGCGGCGGCTTGGATGGCAGTGAAGCAGCGACGCAGGGGGAAGACGGCGGCTCAAGGGCAGGCGACGGTGCTAGGGGTTAAAGGCAGCGCAGGGGGCAGGCTGCAGCGCAGTAGTGATGAGCGGTGGCGCGGCGATTCAGGCGGCGGCGGTTAGGGTTTGCAGCGCGGCGGTGGACTGAAAACGAATCGGGAGAAATAGAGAAGAAGCGGGGATTTTAAAAAAAATTCGCCGTTAAGTTCGCGACGGACGCTCCGACGCGGAGCGACGGACGCTCGGGGAGCGTCAGACGGCATCGTCCGTCGGGCTTCCAGAATAGATTTGAAACGCCCAATCGCATTGACCGCGACGGACGCTTCACGACGGACGCTTGGGGGAGCGTCCGTCACCCTGTAAGCGGGCAACTTTAATCTCCGGACGATCACGACGGACGCTGAGGCAATTGACACCGAGCGTCCGTCGGCAGCGTCCGACGCCTTTTAACTAGAATTTTTCAAATTTTGTTTTTGCGTCTATCTCCCAACCAAGTTCCAATCCCAATAAGATCCAAATAACACCTGATTGGACTTGATACGAGAACCATCTCTCAAACACTCATTTTCAAGTAGTTTTCCATAGGCTTAATTTTAGTTTTTAGCTCAAAATACTCGAATGGAAGCACCAAGGAGTCATCATGTGGTCACAAGAGGGGTATAGAAGTGTCTTGAGCTTGGAATGCTCCCCCTAAGTGGACGAACATAGAGGATGCTCAAAAACTTAACCGAAAAGAAACGACAAACAACACACATGCATATGCTATGCAATACGAAATTTGAATCTAGGTTGCTTGCAAGTTAAACCGCGGTTAAGCTTTGTCACACGCTTTGAGGGCGGTTATCTTAACCGCGTTAGCCAAGCCTATGTGCATTACCAAATTAAACATGTTATATTACATATGAATGCATGGTTCACACAAAATCATCTTTTAGTGAAGTTAGAGTGATCAAGCACATTTAACTCGCTTCTCAACCTACAAAAGGTTGTTTCATCGAGTGGTTTAGTGAAGATATCCACCAATTGATCTTCGCTCTTAACTCCAACCAGTGTTATGTCTTTCCTAGCCACATGATCTCTAAGAAAGTGATGGCGAATATCTATGTGCTTGGTGCGAGAGTGTTGAACCGGGTTGTTTGCAAGCTTTACGGCGCTTTCATTATCACACAAAAGTGGAACTTCTTTTAAAAACACGCCGTAATCAAAGAGTGTTTGGGTCATGTATAAGATTTGTGCACAACTTGCTCCCATGGCAATGTATTCCACCTCGGCGGTTGACAATGCCACACTATTTTGTTTCTTTGAGGACCAAGAAACAAGTGATCTTCCTAGCATGTGGCACCCGCCGGAGGTACTCTTCCTATCAACCTTACACCTGGCATAATCCGAATCGGAATAGCCAACTAGTTGGAAGGGAGCTCCTTTGGGATACCAAAGGCCCATGCTAGGGGTGTGCCTTAAGTACCTAAGGATTCTTTTAACCGCACAAAGATGCGACTCCTTAGGGTTTGCTTGAAACCTAGCACACATACACACACTAAACATGATATCCGTCCTAGAAGCGGTGAGGTAAAGTAAACTACCGATCATAGAGCGATAAAGAGTTTGGTCAATCGGTTTACCTCCCTCATCGAGATCGAGATGCCCATTAGTAGGCATTGGGGTCTTGATTGGCTTGCAATCCTCCATCTTGAATTTCTTGAGCACATCATAAGTGTACTTCTCTTGAGATATGAAGGTGCCCTCCCTCAATTGCTTCACTTGGAAGCCAAGGAAGAAGGTTAGCTCGCCAATCATCGACATCTCGAACTCCTTGGACATCAATGCACCAAATTCCTTGCTATGACCTTGGTTTGTTGACCCAAATATAATGTCATCGACATATACTTGGCAAACAAAGATCTCTCCATCTAGCACCTTGGTGAAGAGTGTGGTATCAACTTTCCCGATCTTGAAGCCCTTCTTGAGTAGGAAGTCCCTTAGCCTCTCATACCAAGCTCTTGGAGCTTGCTTCAACCCATAGAGTGCCTTGGACAACCTATACACATGATTAGGACAATTTGGGTCTTCAAACCCGAGAGGTTGTGAGACAAAAACAAGTTCATTGATGAAACCATTTAGAAAAGCACTCTTCACATCCATTTGAAAAAGTTTCATTTTATGATGTGAAGCATATGCCAAAAGGATACGAATGGCTTCTAGTCTTGCAACCGGTGCAAAGGTCTCCCCAAAATCCAAGCCTTCAACTTGGGAGAACCCCTTTGCCACCAATCTTGCCTTGTTTCTCACAACCACGCCTTGATCATCTTGCTTGTTCCTAAACACCCACTTGGTGCCAATGATTCTTGCTCCTTTGGGCTTTTCTACTAGTGTCCACACTTCGTTCCGAGTGAAGTTGTTCAACTCTTCATGCATGGCATTCACCCAATCCGGATCCGCAAGTGCATCCTCCACGCTAGAAGGCTCAACAAAGGAAACAAAGGAGTGATGTTCAACATAAGAAGCAAGTTTAGATCGAGTTGTTACGCCCCTTGATGGACTCCCTATGATGAGGTCTTGTGGATGAGCTTGAAGCATAGGTGTAGATCTTCTATTAATCACTTGGGGAGGAGGTTGTGGTGCATCAACATCATTAGCTTGAGCCTCGGCTTGATCTTGAGGGATGAAGGTATCTTCTTGTGCTTCCCTCACTTGTTCTTCATCAACTTGAGACGTGTGAGGTGGAGAGGGTTCTTGGTTTGAGTCATCTTCATCTTCTTCCACCTCTTGTGGGTTGATAGCACCAATTGGCATATTCTTCATTGCCTCCCTCAAGGGTTCATCACCTACATCATCAAGATTTTCATGCTCTTCTTGAGAGCCATTAGTTTCATCAAACTCCAAGTCATACGTTTCTTCAACTAAGCCGGTGGCTTTGTTAAATACACGGTATGACTTGGATTTAAGTGAATATCCAACAAGGAAACCAATGTCACATCTTCTTTGGAACTTGCCCAATTGTTGGCGCTTCTTGTAGATGTACACTTTGCAACCAAACACTCGGAAAAAGGATATATCCGGTTTCTTCCCATTCACAAGCTCATAGGGGGTCTTCTTGAGAAGCCTTTGGACAAATAGTCGGTTGGCCGCATAGCATGCGGTGTTGATTGCTTCGGCCCAAAACTTCTCGGGGGTGTTGTATTCATCAAGCTTTGATCTTGCAAGAGTGATAAGTGCCCGGTTCTTCCTCTCTACTACACCATTTTGTTGGGGAGTATAGGTGGCGGACACTTCATGCTTGATCCCAACTTCATCACAATAATCTTCAATCTTGGTGTTTACAAACTCGGTCCCATTGTCACTTCTTATCTTCTTGATCTTCACATCAAACTCATTTTGGGCTCTAGTTGCAAACTTCTTGAATATTGATTGAGTTTCTCCCTTGTCTTGAAGAAAGAACACCCAAGTGTACCTAGAGTAGTCATCAACTACCACCAAGAAAAAGTGATTGCCACCAAGGCTAGCATAGGTGGTAGGTCCAAATAGATCCATGTGGAGTAGCTCTAGGACTCTTGAGGTTGACATGAAAGCTTTGGTTGGATGAGTGTTTGCCACTTGCTTGCCGGCTTGACATGCACTACAAAGTTTGTCCTTCTCAAACACGACATCCTTCACACCTCTAACCAACTCCTTCTTGACAAGCTTCTTCAAAGTTGACATTCCCACATGTGCTAATCTTCTATGCCATAGCCAACCCAAAGAACTCTTGGAGAATAGACATGTTTGCAAACTAGCTTCATTTGAGGTGAAGTCCACTAGGTAAAGATTGTTGTGCCGAAACCCTTTGAATATCAATGATGAATCTTCAATCTTGGACACAACTACCTCATTTGGAGTGAAGAGACATTGGAAACCAAGATCACATAGTTGTCCCACCGATAGGAAGTTGAAGCTCAAAGATTGTACTAGCAAGACATTTGATATTGATTGATCATTTGAGATTGCCACTTTGCCTTTTGAATTGTCGCCAAAGGTAATCTTGTCTTGCCCTTCACAATCTTCCTCAAGTGTGGTGAACATCTGGGGGTCACCGGTCATATGCTGAGTGCATCCACTATCAATCACCCAATGACTTCCATCGGTCTTGTAGTTCACCTACACACAAGCAACTTGAAGTTAAGCTTGTTGTTTGGGAACCCACACTTGGCGAGGTCCCATAGCCTTGTCCACCAACTCCTTAGCAACCCATAGCACTTTGGGCTTGTTCTTCATCTTAGGACCGAGAAACACAACTTGAGGTCTACCCTTGGAGTCCTTGTTGATGATGAAGTGTGCATCATGAGCGAAAGGCCTTATGTGCTTGGGCAAGGTCTTGGGAGGTGGAGTCTTGCATTGGGATTCAATGTGACCCTCTTGACCACATCCATAGCACTTCTTGGGCTTGGGCTTTGGTGTGTCATAGTTGCTTCTCATGGCCTTGTTCTTGTAGTAGTTCTTGGCTTCTATCTTGACTTTGGCCTTCATGATTTGGTTCTCCTTGAACCCAATGCCGGTCTTGTCGGTCTTCATGATAGTGTTCATCAAGAGCTCACTTTGGAGATTATGACCCTTGGTGAACTTCTCCAATCCACTTGTAAGCTTGATCTTCTCAACCTTGAGCTTTGCATTTTCCTCTTTGAGAGAGTTGATCAAGGTCATTGCATCTTTGTCATCTTGCTTGGCCGACTTGATAGTGAATGGCTTGCTTGCCTTGAGGTTGATTAGTTCTTCCTTGAGCTTGGAGTTTTCTTGCCTCATCTTCACATAGTCATCATGCTTTTCGGCCTTAGCTACCTTCTTGCCCTTGCACTTAGCATTTTGCTCACTAGCAACTTCATCAAGCAAGTCCTCACAAGAAGTAGCTATATCACACTTAACAACCGGGTTAATAGCAACATGTGTAGCAAGATCATTTGAAAGCAATTCATTAGCTATCACAAGTGTGTCATGTTCATTCTTAACTTGGTTGTAGTCATATTTTAGCAAGTTGTATCTTGTATGGAGCTCTTGTGTTGACCTCTCAAGCTTATCATGTTTCTCATTAGCTTGCTTGAGTGAGGCTTTGAGCTCCCTAGTGCTAGATGAGAGAGTTTTGTTCTCAAGCTTCAATTCATCATTAGCACTAGACAAGTCATCAAGCTTAGCATGCAAGTTATCATTGGCTTTCTCTAGTGATTCACTTTTACCTTTATACTTCCTAATGAGCTTAGTATATTTGTTGCAAATTACAATTAACTCATCATAGGAAGGTGCCTCAAACTCATCATCACTATCATCACCTTTGCTTAGTACCTCGGAGCCCTTTCCTTGCTATCTTCACCTTATCAAGCCATACTCAAGTCACATCATATCAAGCATCCATTGAATAGCCACTTATTCAATATTGTTATCCTTGCTTGAATATCTTCTAGATATAAATGTTGAGATCAATCAAGCTTCAGTTTGACTTACATAGAGACATATATGGGTCAATATCAATATGGTCAAGTCAATTCACTATTCCTTATATCCTCTCCATTTTGGCTTGTGAAAGGATCAAGATGCCCAAGAGGGGGGTGAATTGGGCTCTTTTAAATTTCTAAACAAGAATTAAACCTATAAAGAGCCAATTAACCCCCTAGTGCCTACCGCTTGTGTGTCCTAGCTAGAAAGCGATAGCAAGTCAATGGAAAGCGAAAACTTCCTACACAATTCTAGTATGAAAAGAATGACAAGTTCGGAAAGTAATGCGGTAGTAAAGAGCTAGGGAAAGAGATGCTTGACACGGCGATGTTTTGCCGAGGTATCGAGGAGTCGACACTCCCCCCTAGTCCTCGTTGGAGCACCTCGCAAGGTATAGCTCCCCCTCAATCCCGCGCAAGGGATGAGTGCTCTCTACGGGCTGATTCTTCGCCACTCCGGCTTGGTGAATCGCCCACAACCGATCACAACGTCGATGGAGAAGGGCCGCCGACAATCCTCCGGCGATCACCTTCCTCCGAGCACCACCGGACCGTCTAGGTGATGTCGATCACCAAGAGTAACAAGCCTCGATCTTCGCTTGACTCACTCAAGCTTCACAACTAGAGGATGCACACTTGAACTCTTGGATGAACTAGAGAGAGGATGGATGGATTCGCGAATCACTCTCTCTCTCTCTAGGGCTCTTGCTCTCTTCCCAACCTTCTCAACAAACTCAGCAACTCAAATGAGCAAAGGCCCGGTGGGAGAGAAGTGGGAGGGGCTATAAATAGACCCTCTGAAAACTGCCTCGGGCTGACAACTTAAGTTGGCGACGGACGCTCTGTCGACTAGGCGACGGACGGTCCGTCGCATGCCCCAACGGACGCTCTGACGCCCTGCCCAACGGCTAGTTCTGACACACTGTTCCTAGCGACGGACGCTACGTCACTGGGCGACGGACGCTCATCCCCAACGTCCGACGCTACACTCTGGCTCCGGCTGAAAACACCCTCTCTGGAAGGTTGACGGACGCTCTTCCCAGCGTCCGACGCCTGGCGGACGGACAGTGTCCGACGGACCCAGAAAAACTTAGCCAAAAAACATCCCCACTAGAAGGTCGACGGACGCTGTGGACTCAACCACCCAGCGTCCAGTGCCTCTGTCCGACGCGACGGACAGCGTCCGGTGCCTCTGTCCGACGCGACGGACAGCGTCCGGCGCCCCTGTCAGGAGCGTCCGACGCCCAGAAAACAGTTTTAACAA
Source organism: Microstegium vimineum (assembly GCA_022036555.1). NCBI lineage: Eukaryota > Viridiplantae > Streptophyta > Magnoliopsida > Poales > Poaceae > Microstegium > Microstegium vimineum. The sequence continues at coordinate 9,546,989 of CM039133.1, forward strand.
CTTCGTTTTTCGTCGCGATGAATATAGAAGTTGTTCTAGGCTATCTTACGGTCACCATAGGCTTGCTTAGAGCTAAGGAAGTCAAGTGTGCACCACACCTAAGTCATGAAGCTTTCCTAAGTCAAGCTACTAGTCTCAACCCCTCTTAATAGTACGGTCAAAGGTAAAAAGAGAAGCCCTATCTATTTCTAAGTGCCCTTCATCTCCTTATGGCACTTAGCCTATCATTCTAGGGTCTTCATCATGTCTCCTTGAAAACCGAAACGATATCCATCTTGGGGGCTAAGTGATGACCATTAATGCCCATTCTTGTCGATCATTATGGCTAAGCTACGCATAGCCTCTGCAAAACACACGTTAGCCATAATAATCTCTAATTGTCGTTAATCACCGAAACCAACTAGGGCCATGATTCTTCAGCTTGACACTCAACACTTCTTGTTCATGTAAAGCAACCCATTGTAGAGACCAATCCAAAACCATCACTTCATGTCTCATTTGCCATTTGCCAAATATGATTGCTTTCACATGATACTATGATATCCCACAACATAGAAGCCATTTCATTGACTCCATTTGCATTGTTGTCTTTTGCTTGAATTAGATTATTTCCATGATCTCCCAATACAACAATATACAATTTGGCCTTCATTTCAACACTATGTGGAATACCATCAAGTTTGCTTTACTTGTTGAACCTTTGATACACTTAGCAAACTTGTTAGACCTTTAATTGTGTTGTCACTCAATTCACCAAAACCCACTAAAGGGCTAGATGCACTTTCACATATTGATGTTCAATTCTAACAGAATGTGATGCTAATGTAATCTTAAAAGCAGCCATGTTGGAGTACAAAGTGCCTACTTTCATAGGGGGGTTCTTCTTATCATAAAACTGATCAGGCATATGTTCAGGGGCTCTATCTTGAACCATTTCTTCATCTGCCAATGGTTCATCATCACTCTCATAGTATGATTCATCATCAGAACTATCATCATGAACTGGAGGTGGTGGGGGCTGCTTGGGGCCAATATCAATGTATAGGGCTTCATCATCAACTCCAACATGCTCATTCTGGGGTTCTGGGTTAGTTAGGAAACTATCATCTGGAGCAGTGGCATTATGTGTGCTCTGGCTAGGTTCTGCAAAGCTTGGGCATGGCACGCAGCAGGGGTGATGGGGGGTTCAACTGAAGGCACACTACTCTCACAGTCCCAACTAGGAATCTTAGGGGGCTCTGTATTTGGCTTATGATAAGAAAATGTGAGGAAGCAGCATTTGGAGGCTTTCTGTTTACCAAATACCTCAAGCAATTGTTGGTCACTGCTTACTTGGATGTTCACCTTAGTACCCAAGCACCAGTAAAACACTCTGACTACGTCACCGTAAGAAGGTGGAAACTGGTCCACAATTTCAGCAACAAGCTCTGTGTACAGCGTGCGTTCAGCATCGACAACCTTTTCGAAACCATACCCAGCAGCTCGACAATTTTGAGCAACAATCCGACATTCTAATTTCAGTCTACCGTCTTCGTCCCCCCTTCAAATAACCAAGGAGGGCTCAATCAAATCTACGCGCGCGCCAATCCCTTAATAGAAAGAAAGCATGCAATCCAATCTCACACATGAACTACAACAACCAGAGGGAGCAGGACCATTGGACTCACCCGACTGTATCCGGTGGCGCGGTGTTGTCCTTCTGCCCCGCCATGCGCCGCCGGTACTCTGGATCCAAGCTCCCTACGCCATGCACCTCCACGAGCTTCGGGTGAGCCCTCTCGTTCCCTCCCGTCGCCGGATCCGTGGGAGCCCTCCCGTTCCCTCCCGTCGCCGCCGCTAGGGTTTCGCGCCACCACTTCAGTCGGTTCAGACAGAGGAGAGTGAACGGGAGAGGGAGCAACTGAGAGTGAGGGGGCCAGGTGGGGAGATGACTTGAGAGAGGGCAGGGCGGACATTTTACCGGTCTGGGCCCACCTGTCAGGACGGTCAAAGCGTTGAAAACTCACAGACGGTGGACGGAATGGCATAGAGGGAAAGATAAAGATGGTGTTGGTCACACAGGCCGGAACAAAGTTTTCAGTGACATGGAGGCTGGTGCCATCTTTTTTAATGGCATACAGGGAAAAGTCTCCGTCCTGGACCTCTACGACCAGTACCTATGCTGGAGCTTTCTGTTGTAGCTGTTCGTGTTGTCTGACTGTTACGCGCTAGATTGGTGGATGGATAAGATTGCGCTGTAGAGGGTCAGGTTCTAGTGCCTGGAATTTTGACTTGTGCGGGTGATGGGTATGTACTGTATAGTTACTCTTTGCTAAGATTTTCATGTGAGCCTATATTCAGATGTCCTATAATATGACTGATTAACTGGCACGGTTTGAAGTAATATCTAGTCGGCGTGGCTATTGTATCTCCTGTATTTGTCTTGGCAACAAAACTTAGAAACATAACTCGAAAGGCTGAACATGGACCAGGATAGAATATTTGTAATATGATTTAGGTTCTTGTGTCCATTGAATTTCCATTCAATCATAATGGCTTACAGTACATTAGAAGAAATCAATTGCCCATGAAAGTTAAATATAGGAATTCATACAGACCCTGTGCTTTTTATGGAGCTCTCTTTCAGATATACCTTGTTTTGCATTATATCAGGCAATTATTGAATTGTAGTGAACGTGTATATATTATTTCAATCTTTAATTGGTTTTGGTTGGCCCTTAACTGTTTTCAGACTGCACTCTTAGCAATTTATCATTCATGGTAACAAAGCTAAGTTGCCAAATTTTTATGATCCTTATGATTCTTGTTCATGTGGTGCACACCTGTTATTTCCCTTTAAATGGTCCACTCTAAAAACTTTTATCTTCTGCTTAGGAGCGATAGTTAGCTACAGTATCTGCCTATTTATGCACTTGATGCACACAATTGGTTAATTCAGTTCCATAATGTAATACGGTGGTAACAGAACGATGGCAACGATTCCTAATTATGACAGATGGCAGGAGGTTGAACGACTCCGAGCTGAAAGAAATGCAGTTGCTAACAAGATGAAAGGGAAACTAGACCCATCTGTACGCCAAGCCCTTGTTGAAGAAGGTAGAGTGAGTACTTTATTCAAGCATGAAGATAAGGATTCACCACTACATTGGTTTTAACGATTTTGAGTTACTACAGGTAAGAACCTGAAAGAGGGGCTTATAGCACTTGAGGAGGATCTTTTTCAGCTGACAGATAAGATTCAACTTGAAGCTCAAAGTATTCCTAACACTACCCATCCAGATGTTCCTGTTGGGGGTGAGGAAAGCTCTGTCCTCCGGAAAGAGGTAAGTGCTATTTTGTACTTCCTGCTCCCTTTCTACTTTATACATTCGATAATTCATTTTGGTCGAACTGTGAGGAGCTTCAATTTTACAATCAAAGACCACCTTCAGCTGGGGAAGGAACTTGATTTGTTTGACTTTGATACTGCAGCCGAGGTATAACTGCAAACAACATTTGCTTCCACTCTTACATTTACGCACAATAACACACTGCAGCAAGTAGTTCAATAAGATATTTTTGGATACACCTAAAAATTCAAACTGCATGATGTCAAGTAAATAGATCTAAAATTCTCTGAGAACTTATTTAGTTAATTTGCCTTGTCTTGGTGAAAGGGTCTGTAGTCTAGTGGGCACAACAACCTTAGTAGCACCTCAGGTTTTGGGTTTGACTCCTCGTGGGAGTGAATTTGAACAGGGTTCGGTTAAAAAACACCCCTCCTTGGCTGTGTTCCTGAGTTATACATGTAACTATTTGAGTCATTTTCAGTGAGATAAACAATGGCCACAGCCATGTGTCCTGGGCACTCAGTGGCACATCACCCAGTGGCACGTCTAGGGCAGGGCTGCATGAGAAGTGTCTTCTAAATGCAATGCTGTGAGGGTTTCCCTCATGGATCGAGTTTTTTTTTGAGGTTCCTATATATGTAATTTTTTTATTTGGTTTTTTCTTTGTACTAAAGTTCTGTACTGCATTGCTCAGGTCAGTGGTTCGAAGTTCTACTACTTAAAGAATGAAGCTGTTTTGTTGGAGATGGCCCTAGTAAATTGGGCTATTTCAGAGGTCTCCAAGAAGGGTTTCACACCACTTATAACTCCAGAGATTGTAAGATCATCTGTTGTTGAGAAATGTGGCTTCCAGCCAAGGGCTCAAAACACTCAGGTATGAACTCCCCTGTTAAGTATTTAATGTTTAATTATTTGTATCATAAGAGACATGAGAATAGCCATTTTAGCACATTCTTTCGTCTAGTGACTTGATTTTATTCTTACATTATATTTGCATTAGCAGCTGTTTGGTATTTTAGATTAGTTCCTCTAACCACAACATAATTTCTGCTTTGGGCATCGATTGTGTCGTTGAAACATAATGCTAGCCACTATTTTTATTATAATATATGTATTAAAAATGACAGTGAAGTTATATATTATAATGAAAATGAAACTACTGGCTAAATATGTTTATATAATCCAAAAGGATGTCCCTAGCCAAATTTTAGAAAATTTGACCACATGTGACCCAAAATTTAAACCTTGCCTGACTAAAGTATTTGATGGCCCATGATATGTTGCTGTGGTGTTAATGTTATATGCTGTTCAATTTAAGCATTTCAGTTCCTTCTTAGTTCCAGAGATACATTTTTAATTGTCATTGTTGACGTGTGCTAAAGTGATTACTTGCACTTTGCTCTGCAGGTCTACTCAATTGAGGAGGCACTGCTGAAATTCCTGTTGGTAGCATCCACATGGACTCAATACTTGCCGAATCTTCTTTGCCTTTAAAATATGTAGCATATTCACACTGTTTTCGCACGGAAGCTGGTGCAGCAGGTGCTGCCACTAGGTTGGTCTGTTCTCCTTTTTCCCTAGGTTATTAACTGTTTTGTTTATTGATTTATGATGAAGAGCATATATTTGGTTATATTTTTTGAATGCTTAAAAACTGTGATAGAAGCTAACTTTCACATGCTCTGCATTGAGATTAATTTTACAGCGCATTTGTAAAATTGCTAACTTTATCATTTTATCATGAACAGGGGCCTCTATCGGGTACATCAATTTAGCAAGGTTGAGATGTTCATATTCTGTCGGCCAGAGGAAAGTGACAAATTGCATGAAGAACTTATTACAATTGAAGAGGATCTTTATGCATTAGTCGGACTCCATTTCAAGTGCTTCCTATTCCTTTTTAATTTCTGTGCCATGCCAATTTTTTATAGGAATTTCCATGCCACAGATGTATACTAATGCCAGTGCCAAGGTTCCCCTTTTTTTATAGAACTCTGGACATGGCAACTGGGGATCTGGGTGCACCAGCCAATGTGAGCCAAAGCGGTGCCAGATTGCTTTGTTGGGTTTCCCAACACTGCCTTATAGATTGCAACATTCTAGATGGGCATAGCCATGGTAGGGTTCTCCTGGCAAATGGTCAAATTGTAAGCATCCATATAAGATCAGTATTTCTTACGAGAAACCTTCAAGAACAGTTGTAATATAGTTCATTTTGTACACAGTACCTAACTATTTCTGTCAATGTTAGTTCTAACTACTTCTGTACTCAATGGTGGGTCTAACTGCGATGGATATAAAACTAGACTTTTCATAATAATAAGTTCATGTGTGTATGTGCACTGTACCCAAAAAACATTTAAAAAAATAAAGAAGGCTACACATATACAAAAATATTTCTACTTCCTACATATCTGTATGGTTTCACATGTGTGTAGCCTTTTGTACGCTTTGTCAAAGCGTACAACCTGATCTGATCCGTATTTATCTTCTTTTTTGTGTGCTCTTTGTTTCAATACATTATAGGCTCTCACAGTATCTGTACAAACTATTTATCTTTCTTTTTTGGGAATCGTACAAACTATTTATCTAGGAAGGTTTTTGTACTGCTGGAGGTAAACTACCATACTATCGTTGCCTCCAGTCAATTCGGACTGCGATCTATTTAGCAGATAAATGAAGAAAAATGGCTCTTCTATGAGAAGAAAACCTGCACATGAGCAGGCTATTGTGGTCTTTCCTTTTTTTCCGGTCTATTTCTTTGCATACACTTGCCCTTTGTTTGCTAAAACCTATAATGGACATTGTTGTGCCAATTATATATTCAGTGTCATATTTTTCTATTTGACATGATACTCGAGCTTGTTACGATTTTCTGTTTGTATCAATGTCAGTGTTGAGAATCATGTATTGCCTACCCACACCCCAAGTTGATTTTAGGCCTAAAAGGCTCTTATGTTTGTTTTTTTGTTATACTGTTTAAGGCTCGTTTTCTCTTCTGCAATGTGAGTTGGACACCCATATCAATTCCACTAAAACTTGTGGCCATATATGATCTTACGCAGCATTACTATAGAACATCAAAACAGTGTTGGTTCAAAAACCCCCTTCAGTGACGGTTTTTGAACCGGCACTGGCAATTCGGCAGTGATGCAAACCGGCAGTGATGAGCCATCACTGCCGGTTCATTTAACCAACCGACAGTGAATGTAGGATATCACTGCCGGTTCTAAGTGATCCGGCAGTGATTTAATTTTTATAATTTACATTTATTACAGAAACCATCAACATTATATTACAGAAATCATCAACATTATATTACAGAAACCATCAACATTTATATTACTGAAACCATCAACATTTATATTACAGAAATTCATAGATGTGTCTTAAACTTATTGTACATTACAATAGTTCAACGATTTAGTACTACCAAATTGGAGAAGTGTAAGTCACCTATGTTGTAACCAATAATCTCATCGATGAAAAACAACGTATTAAATAGTACACTCTCTGTTGCTTCACACTTACGAGCACATGGTGTACTAACTACGTTTAACGGTGGTCGAGTAGTTGGAGGGTCTCCCTTCTTAGTCGCAACCAACTTTGCTTGAAAGCCTGCAGTAGTTAGTGTTGGCTCTTCATCAACATATTGTCAGTCATAACCCAATGCATCCATTACTTGGTTCAGAATGGCTTCAAAACTACACCCTGCGTAGGTCATGTCATATCCCTCTACCTATAAGTATAGGGTTAATTATGAGAGCAATATTGACAACATATAACAACAAATCTAGGTATAAGTTATGAGTCTTAAACTTACCTTTGGCGAGTTCTGAGCCATTCGTGCACATAAACCCCGAATATCAGGATACATGTTGTGATTAATAGCTTCAATCTTCACTGAAGACAGAGTAGGAAGTGTGATCCCATTTCTTGAGAGCGTGACAGCACAAGCATAGACGGCATACTTAATAGCAACACGACGCTGGCTTGTCTGTATTCCCACCTCTGAGTTTTGTAACACATTGCGCCCGCCAACACCACCGCGGCCACGACCACTAACACGACCACGACCACGACCACGACCATGACCCATCCTAACGACAATTGAAAATGAAATACAACATTGGAGTTCTGGACCATTGTTTACATGATTAATCTGAACATCCACATTGTCAACCCCAAAATAGGCGAGTGTTGATTTAAGCCAAACAATTGGATCAATCATCTACATTACATATAAGACATGTTAATTAATAACTTGGATGATCTAGTCGTACATATGAAACATATTTTTGATTAACTTACTATGTTTGGAAAATTCGGTGGAGCCACCGGGAATACCGGATCGAAACCCATCCAAGTACAATAACCATTCCAACCAATTTCCTCCGGTGGTGGGAGATTACGACATCCAGCCATCTATATATTAAATTACATATACTCAGATTATATTTCATCTATCTATCTATCTATCTATCTCTACCTATCTATCTATATCTATATTAAATTTCATATCACATATCAAATAGCATATACTAAGATTATCTATCCCTCTCTATCTATCTATCTCTCTATCTATCTCTACCTATCTATCTATATCTATATTAAATTGCATATCACATATCAAATAGCATATACTAAGATTATCTATCCCTCTCTCTCTCTATCTATCTCTACCTATCTATCTATATCTATATTAAATTTCATATCGCATATCAAATAGCATACACTAAGATTATCTATCCCTCTCTATCTATCAATCTCTACCTATCTATCTATATCTATATTAAATTTCATATCACATATCAAATAGCATATACTAAGATTATCTATCCCTCTCTACCTATCTATCTCTACCTATCTATCTATCAAATCTATATATTATCCATATTAAATTTCATATAACATATCAAATAACATCTCAAATAGGCATTTCGTCGAACACCATGGTACCATGGAGGGAGGTGGACGGGCGTCGTGGAGGAAGGTCCGTCCTCCTGCGGCCTTCACCGTGGCGAGGACGGTGGCGTGGAGCGCCGTCCTCCTGCGGCCTTCACGCGGCGGCGGTGGCGGCGTGCTGCGGTGTGGAGGGCGAGGCGCGGCGGCGGCGTGGAGGGCGTGGAGCGGCGGCTGAGTGGGCACTGGCGCGCGTCTGAACATTTCGGAGCGCGACAGTGCCTGCTTAAATAAAAACCTAGCCGTATCACTGCCGGTTCAAGCCACGAACCGCCAGTGAATCGCCTTATCACTGTCGGTTCGTGGCTTGAACCGGCAGTGATATGGCAGAGAGACATCACTGGTGGTTCAAGCCACGAACTGGCAGTGATAAGGCGATTCACTGCCGGTTCTGCCCCAACCCCCGATAATTGGGGGTCTGTGAGAGACAGAACCGGCAGTGAAGAGGCATCACTGCCGGCCCAAATACAACCGGCAGTGATGGGCCGACAGTGATTGCCGATTCTGTAGTAGTGCAGAATAAATAATCACTCTTATTTGTGTTTGCCCCCTTACCTAATGCTACAAAATTTTGTACAGAATAATTCAATTCAATCCATCTTCTGTCTATTAAGTAATGTTCTTTTTTCCTTCATTTCACTAATACACAACGGTACTATACAGGCGGTTTGGAACGTATTTGTATAGTCGTTTTTTGAACCACCTATGTGAAAGGCCGGTAGAAATGACCCCTGCCCATCTCTGCCATAAGTCGCGCATTTTTTCACGTAAAATCGTGAACTACGCTCCGACAGTGATTCAAACCCTCAACCTTAGCCTCACGCGTACCCTCCTCTACCACTCCACCCATAAGTCACTTGTGTCTAGATTCCGTTTTAGTTTACCACATTCTATACTAAACCGAATGTAAATTGATTGTTTGAGCTACTAAACAAATTCAAATGAAAAAGTTGTAAACTACAAAGTTTCATAACTTTTCGAGATCTACAGCTTTTATTTATGAAGTTTTTCCATTCAAGGTCGTTTACAAAAATAAAAAAAATCAGTGTAGATTGATTTTTAGTGGCAGATTTCTTAAGAAACCGCCTGTAGAAATCATGTATTTTGACAAACGATTTTCTTAAGGAAGTGGCCTGTAAAAATTAGATTTCTACAAACGGTTCGGAACCGTTTTATTTCTACAGATGTGCAAAACCGCCTGTAGAAACTTTTGAACCACCTCTGCCTTAGAGGTTTTTTTTGTACTACTTATGGTTTCCTATCCGCTTGAAATGAAATCCTGTCATATTTATGCACATCAATCGGTCTACTATGCCTATTGTATTATCCGATCAATTGCAGTTTTTTTGCATTCTCTGCTAGGGGCCTAGGGTGCATTAGCTGTAGTCGTGCATGATGTGCTGATGGATACTGTGTATCGACTGGACTTTTCAGGGCTAAGAAGAAGATAGGTGTCCTAAGAGCAACTCCAGCCTATCATGCAAATTAGGACCCTATTTTTTCCATTCGCATACTGACCTAAAAAAAAATAGGAACTCAAAATTGCATCCAACTCCACAGCCCAACACCCTATTCCCACCCCTCCAGCCCAAGAAGACCGCCCGCACCAGCGTTCCGTCCGCGCGCCGCCTGCTCGCGGTCTTCCCCTTGCGCCGCCTCCTCTCCCCGCACTCGATCCGCCAGCTCCGGCGAGCCGGCCGCCGCCGCAGCCGCAGCCGCTGCCCGGCAACAAGCGCAGCCGTGGCCGGGAGAAGCGGTGACGCCTGCTGCGTCCGGCGCCACCTCGTCCTCCTCTTCGATTGCGGTGGTCGCCAGCACCGCCGTCGCTGTCGCTGATCCTTCGAGTTCGGCATCTTGGTAATCGAGTTCGGCATCAATCTGTAACATTTTCTGCTGTTGTTTGCATCTGACTGAACCGGACCTGAACGCCGCCTTTTGCCTTGTTCATGTGATCTCACAATTCAGAGAACACAAACTGTGTACTGTTGCAACCTGTAACTATCAATCTGTGAGAATTCGGGGTTCAGGCTATGTGTACGATAACCAGTAGCAAACTGTACATTCAGTGTTGCAGAGATGGGGGATTAGTATAATGAAAGCATTCCAAACTGTACATTCAGTGTTGCAGAAATACTGTCCAAACTGTACATTCCATGTGCCATCTGTAGTATCTTACTTTTGGTTCATATTTGTTGACAGGTGAGCAAAAATGAGTGTATGACTTGTCCACTTGTTGTTATGTAGTCATTCTTCAGTTTCATTATTAATAGAATGAAACTTTTTCAGTGTATGTTTTGAGATGTGAACCCTGTTACTCTTTTGAATCTTGTTATTAAGAGAATGAAACTTCGAGTCTTGATTTTGTTTCTGTGTTGTGTCCAGTTTGCTGGAGCTTTGCATTTTGATGGTGACATGCTTTAGACATAACCATGAGCTTTTTGATGGCTCCTCTTGTTGTAGCTGATAGCTCTGCATTCTCTGAAACTGAAGCTGTCCTTTTTTGTAGCTTGTTTCCAATGCTGCTACACCCTAAAATAAGCTTGTTTCCAATGTGCTACACCCTAAAATAAGAAGCTCGCTAAGTTCTGTTGTAAGCTAATGTGTCATGTCATCAAAATAAGTTTCTTGCTCCTATTTTATTAATATTTCTTTTTTTGTTGCTATGGCAGATGTCAAGGTTTGGAAATAGAGTTCGTCGAAGATGGGATGAAGAGGACGAATCCGATGTTGACGACCTCTTTATCATGGCCGGTCTTCTTGAGGGCTCCATTAGGAGAGTGTTGTCCTTGTGCTGCAACCTGTCGACTATCAGCGTCGTAATCCGCTTGTGCTAGAGGACTTATTGAAGATACACGATGAGATTGAGGATAGGTCTGTACATGATAGACTTCGGGATGACCTTGTAGAGCACTTGTGAGCAATTCATAGTTCTAGGTAGTTAGAGATTCTAGTTATATATTGTATTCTGGTGGTGATGATCTAATTATTGCCTTTTGAGTTTGGATTTATCATGTATGGAATTCTGCAAATGTAAGACCAATTCAGTATATTTCAGTATAATGTGCTACTGGATTTTGCCATATTATAACAATGATTGTGGTGACAGCCTTGATCCCATTCTTGCTTGAATGTGTGTTCTCTAGACTGGGTTCTTTTCTTTTGTAAAAAAAAATATAGCTGCTGATCATATATAACCTTTTGCTATATATTTGTAAAGAGGTACAGTCATCTTGAACTATCGGTTTTGATGTTGAGTAGTCATTGCTGTAAAACAAACTTCCAGGAATGGAATAATGCAGTACAAGAGAAATGACAACAGAGAAGAGAAATGGCAAGTCTGTCAGTTAATGTGCCCAGAACACTAGCGTGAAGTGCATGAAGTACAGGAAAGGGTGCTTTTTCATGTCGAAAACTAGAAAAAATTCAGATAGTTCATGTTCAGCTAGTGACCATCTGTTACTGCAGTTTTGAGAACATGCAGGTTGGTCTCATTTTTTCTTCACTAAGGAAAATTATTTCTAAAAGTAATACATTAGATCCTTTTTTCTTCCATATGTTTCTCTTCTCTTGTCAGCATAAACCTGATTTCCTGTGGAAAGATGTTTGACATTTTCTAATCTTCCATATGACTGCTTGGTTCTCTGTGCAGTGACTAAGCTTTATAGCAGATGTTTGACATTTTCTGAAGCATTATATCTACAATAATACATGTACAGTACAAGCATGTCCTTCAGATAAAAGAACCTTTGCAAAGGAATGTCTGAGCAATATATAGCTGAACAAATGCAAAAGAACTTCCACAGAACCAACCAACAGAAACCAGACTGAAACACTGGAACAAAATTCCAGGAGCATATACAGATACATATTGGACATAATACTCCAGAAATGAGCATTGTCCAAGGTAGTGACATCACAAAACATAATTTTTTGTGGCATATACAACTTTGGTATCCTTGTCCTGGAGATAGTGAGCGGCACAAGTAGTTCCAGGAGCATTATGATGGATGACAAGGTTCTCCTTGAGAAGGCCAGTCTTTTTCACTTCATTTGCCTGACTGCTTGCTTTTTTCTGAATGTTTTGGCGTCCACAAAATGCACAGAATTATAGATGATGAGTGTATGGTTGTCCCGATTTTTCGGTGGAGATAGATAACTTGTGGTGCAGCACCAATTCAACAAATATAAACCTCATAGATTTCACCAATGCAGAGGTACCTGAAAAGACGGGACGCCGACGGCCGGCCTGCTAGGCTGCACATTCTTCTGTGATGCCGGCGCTAGAAACAACAAAAACAAATGCAAACGCGCGGGTATCAAGTCTCTCTGTGCTCTCGCTGGCTGGCCATTGTTCTAGAAACACGAGACGGCTTTTTTTCTTCTTCTTTTGTACTCCCTCTGTCCGTAAATTTTAATCGTATGAACCTATGAGCAACAAACAACGTTGATTTGCATTTAAGTGCAGGATTTAGCCCAGGGAGTCACAGGCAAGGAGCAACGCAATAGATGCAGATAAGGAGCAGCCAATGAGCACCAAATGCGTAGCACGTACGAGAAATTAAACTTGTGGTCTCAATCTAATGTGATAGAGACAGTTGGAATTTTTTTTTCTTAGATTAGATGACGGAGACTTGTTGATGGACAAGGTTTTCGTCAAATATTAGGAATATAAATCATGAATAAGTTTTAAATTGTTAAGTTTAAAAATGTAAAATCATATCAATAGATTTCGTCTTAAAAAATACTTTCATAAAAATATACATATATTATATTTCAATAAATATTTTTTTAAAAAAATAAGGGGTCAAAGTTATACTTTGTTTTTTCAACCAACAAACTTTTTAGGTATGGAGTAAGTATGTGTCCGTGGGTCCATGAGCCAGTGGCTAAGAGCAAGACTAATAATATAGCCTGCTGCTGGCTGTAAGGTTTCTCTCAACCCACCTGTATAGTAGTCAGCTCTTTAATATTAATATATGGCCCACTTCTCTTCTCTCCTCTTCTCTCTTCCACCTCAACATTCAGTCCGCTTACTGCCAGCTATTATACTTGCTCTAATGATTACAAGCGTCTCGTTGAGTTGGGAGCCGACGCAGCCGAACTTACGGGCCGACTGCCTCGTTAATTGAAAAATACTAGTATATATAATAATAATAGCCTACTGAGAAATCACGAGATGATCGAGACATTTTTTTCACGCAGGTTGCATTGCGGAGAAATCGCGAGATGAACTCTGCTAAAAATGGAACGGATACGGAATGAGTGGCCTTTATTGTGACCGTGTGAGCCAGCCAGCCACCGCCCACCGGCACCGCTTTGGCTCACATTGGCTGGCCAACCCAAAGTGTGCATCGTACCGTGCGCCCGTGACAGCGCCAAACCGACCGCCCTGGTGTGGGCCCACTGTGCGTGCCTACTTTAATCAAAATATACTTTAATAATAATAATAATAATAATAATAATAATAATAATAATAATAATAATAATAATAATAATAACCTAACGCCGTGATTAGCCGACTTTCCAAAATCTCTCATATATCTAACTGAAACACGGCACGCGAACCTAACTGCTTGCCTTGGTCTGGCTCACAATAAACGCCGTGTTCTCCCTTGAGTGTTTGTCCCTGACTGACGCCGTCAGATCGGTGCCGTTGGATCCCTCGCGTGCCGTGCGAGCATCCAATGTTCAAAAAAAAAAAAAAAAAAAGTCCCAGCTAACGGGAACCCATGACCCTGAACGGGAAACCGAGCCGGCAAACGTGGGTTACGGTTCACGAGCTCCACGTCACATCTCAAACGGTGGCCACGCATTTCGTCCTCCTATATACTCCGGGTAATTTCTGTCACGAACTCCGGTAAATAAGTATAGTGTATGAAAATATAATTGATAAAGAATCTAATAATATTTAATTAACATCATAAATACTATTATATTATTTTATAATTTTGATAAAAATTGATTTTGTACAACTTATATATATAATAAAAATACTTCATAGTTGTGGGACCCACGTACGGTCGTCGCGGCCTTTTCCATGTGCTCCTGCTGCCACAGGGAGCACTGCGGTCCGTACTCGATCGTGCACGCTCCAACGACACAGCGCTGCCGTCCAATCCAAAATGCCGGCGTCCAACCCAAACAAACATCTTCAAAAACAACAACAAAGTCAAGCCTGTCTTGATAATTAACCAACGGCTTAGAATGAGGTCCTTTTCGGGACAGAGGCAGTGCTTGCTTTCGCCGTTTTCGCATTTTCGAGGAGAGGGAGTATTGTGCTCAAATCAACGAGAGAACCCAAGATAATATTATGACGATTAATTGTGCGAAAAGCAATGCATATTGTGCTCGAATAAATCCTCCACAATATAACCTGTGTACGCACCACTGTATAGGTCATTTAATTTTGGGTTTAGCCAAATTTTTCTAACTTAACCTAGTTTTTTTTAAAAGAATATAGATTACTATCTATGAATTCAAATGAACGCACTTATGTTTGTGGAGAATTTATAGGGTACTAATTTGATAAAGCTTAAAATTATTCATCGATTTTTTTCGAACTAGAGAGGATTTTTTTATATATTTTAGGAAGCCATTTAATTAGAAACAGTTATTTGCAGAGTCTGGTACAAACAGTGAAACAGAAACAAAGATCATGCATGCTGTGCTATTTTTGCAGAACGTACATCGATCGTCGCCTCACTTGGTGGCTCCACTTTTGTTATTCACCGTCACCGATAGCTCAACTGTGCAGCCTGACCCCGGGTGAATCAAAGAGATCGACGGGAAGAGGAAAAATCATGCATGACGACAAGACACATGTGTACACAACAACCAGTCGACGACGGAGACGTGTCATGGCTCACAAATAAGCCGGCAAGGAGGTTGCCATATATATAGGGTGCGCGGCGCGGACCGGACCGACCATAGTACCCGCCATTCTTGATTCCTTCATGTGTGTGTGTGTTTTGCTATTCAGAACTTGGATTTTGCTAAACAACAGATGAGCTAGACATGACATGACACCTAGTCAATTTTGACACTTAGTTATCAGTTTCATTGGATTATATGGTATGTGTTGGCAAAACAATTTCCACTACTTGCTAGAAAAAGTGCCCTTTTCTATAAGAGTTCTCTAGATACATGAGGAATGACATACATGATAAATTCGTCTTTACACAAGACAAAGCCTTAGCCACAACATATATAGTCCACTTCAACAAACATGACGATTATGTAAAGTTATGGTTTGCTCATGTGAATTAAAGCTGTTATCGACAGACTTTGTTATACCATCGTACTCATGGTTGAAGTATACACAGTAGTTATGTGAGAACTTATCAAGCAGCGAATAAATAATTGTTTCAAGACTGTAACTAATTGAATTCCCAGTATGTCTAAAATGGATGCACACAGGTAGAATATATAGAATCGGAATGCTTATGACTATACTTGGCTACTGCCCCACACAAGGTTGACTAACTTTGAAAGGTTGTAATTAAATTCTAAAAAAAATGCAATATCAAGAGATATGTCATGAAGAATTCAATGAAACAAACTTGATGTTCAAGTTTTTTGGTAATTTTCTAGGAAATATATCAAAGTTAGGTTATATTGCCTTATGGAAAAGCTACAGCCGCAAACTAATAGACTGGAGGAGGAGGGGGGGGGGGGGTTATATGATGAACTCTAGCTCTTGATTCCAAATAGATGTACATCTAATTTCATTGAAGTCAAAGTTAAATTATTTCCATATAGTAAGGAGAATGATAAATTCAATGCCACTTTTGTTTCTTCCAACATCTATGATGTGTAGCTTCCCTTCAATATATAGATAAAGAGGATTATGGCCAACCCTCCTAGTTGTCCAAAACAAAAGTAGGCCTCAAAGGCGTAGTTCCATTCAGGAAGAAAAGAAACATGATGATTAACGTAGACCTTGCTTAGCTGTGCTGCAAAAACTCAAGATAAAGGAGACAAAGATGGGGGTTGTGTTGATTTTTCAATTGAAAAACTATGACATCCAGACTTGAACCTCCATGAAAACACTCATTCATATTCTTTTTCTGTAGAACAATGAGCACATAGGTACGCAAACTTAATTCCTTCGAGTCTACTCAAAGAGATTTTAGATTTCCCAACTCATGAGCAGAACCTCGTCCTAAAGAATCTCAGGAACATTGGGCTAATAACCTTAATCGCTTGGCGTGGACACCAATTTTAGGCTAAGGAAATCCAGTATGGCTAAAACATTTAAAAACAATAATTTATATGCTGTCGCATAATCACAGAGAGACGAAAAGAAATCTTCAGGTCTTTCCTTTACTATTCCTTCTTTGTTACCAAAGGAATGTATTTCATGATTCTATAAAAAATGTTTTGTGTGCTGAAATAGATATGATAAGATATATGCTCAACTTTTCTATGACACGAGATATATGGTTATAATAGTCCTAGTGTTGAGCTACCCCAAGTAAACCGTCATGTTAGTAATAAACTTCTTGATTCATTTAGATTTAACATTTTAGGACTTGAACCTTTTCACATTCTACACATATTAAAATTGCAATCCATTGAGCTCCAGGTGGGTTCTCTCTCTACAGAACCGTAAGATGGCGTGGTACGGTTGGTGCTTCAAAATCTCATCAAGTTGACTCTGAGGTGATGCGGCGGCAGTCAATCTCATCAATGACACACTGAGGCGTAGCGTCTAAGACGAGTCCATCGATGGGTCCAAAAGCCTCAGGAAAATCATCATCCTCTTCCAATTCCTGGGACAGACGGACCCCCCGAGCGATGTAGTCATCATCGACCTCCACGTAGCCCTTCTCCTCGAGCTCGCCGCGCATCCAGGCCTTGTACTCCACCATCATATTGGCACAACGCTTGGACAGCTCAGCGACGTCACGCATGGTGTTTGTGCTCCTCTCGACGTACTCCCTGGTGGAGGCGGGGTCGTTGATCCTCCGGGCGTAGTACTCATCCGGATCCACAGTGATCAAAGGCTTCCAGGACAGGAGGTAATCGACGAGCTTCTGCGGCAGCCTCAGCCCCCCTTCGTTGTTGCCAGTAGTGTCGGATTCCGCGGCGGCGGCCGCGACGACGGCGGCGGCAGGCTTCTCGGTCTCGAAGGAAGCGGCCACCTCTTGGACGGTCGCGCTCTCCATCGCCTAGCCTGACTCGCCGGGATCTAGCCAACGATTTGTTGGGGACGGATGCGTCCAATTTTTCATATATACATACAATATATATAGGTTTCGATTCGATAGGGCCCGGCAGCGGCGGCGCGTCGCCAGCAGAAGTGTATCGGAGTCGGGGGGACTTGGGGTCGATCTGGGCTTCAACACCAACCTCTCATTTGGGGTGGGCCCACCTACTGCCATTGTCATGCCATGTACACGTAACTCCCTTGACAACTACAAAACATGTTTTTAGGAGCAGTCAATCAAAATCTCTACAACTTCCAATTTAAGTTTTTATATTTTGGAACTCTTTTAAGAAAAATGTGTCTGTATTGTCGGGGGGACTCGATGTTGGTGTTGGTACGCGGCCCTAAACGAATCCAAATAAAAAAGTTCTCAGCTATAAAGTTTCAAAGCTTTTTGAGATCTACACTTTTGGTTAGGAAGTTTTTCCATCCGAGGTTGTTTACAAAATTTGAATTTTAAAATGTTGAAATCAAACGCAAATTTACATGACAAGATAAATCTATAATGTTTATTTTTGTTGTTTTTCCATTCAAGGTCTTTTGAAAATTTTAAATTTTAAATTTTAGAAATTCAAATGCAGTTTTGCATGACATGATGATTTAACATTAAGAAGTTGTCAACTATAAAGTTTTATAATCTTTTGAGATCTACAATGTTTATTTTGCTTGTTTGGTTATATGCTCATCTGACATGGTCGTTGTAACATTTTTCATAAATCTTATATATCTCTCTTTTATTTTTATAAACTACAAGAGAGACATGTAAGATTTGTGAACAAATGTAACTTTCATTCTATCATATAAAGAAATGATCAAAACAAGCATCGTACAACTTGATGAGTTAAACAACTTTGTAGTTGAAAACTTTTTCTTTTCAATTAATTTACAATTTCAAAATGTGCTTTGAAATTTACTTTGTTGGCAAAGAGTTTTTTTGCCAAGTATTTTTCTTGGACACTCGATAAAGAAGCTCTTTGTCGAGTACCTCATAAAAAACACTTAGCAAACCTCTTGTCAAGAGCCCATTTTTAATATTGAATGCTCCATGCATATGTCAAAAGATTCGATGTGATGGAGAATCTTGTATAATTTTGAAAATTTTTAAAGGGAGAACTAAATAAGGCCATGGTCTTCACCTGCCATAGCTAGATTGAGTACACGTTCTCCATTGCCAAAAAGCAAGAAGCAACTTCAGCAATTTGGCATCTCGTGATGCTGACCGGGACTGCAACAGACAACAGAGAGGCGCCGTGGCAATGGCAAAGATGGCGGAGATGCCGGTGGAGTTCCTCCGGTGGGTGCTGGAGCAGGACAAAGAGGAGTACCGCGTGCCTACGCTGGAGGACTACGCAGGATTGAGGAGCTCGCCGGCACCAAGGACACCATCTGCACCGTCATCCGCTCCCTGCAGATCGATCGCGTTCGACGTGTTCCAAGCCTGGTCCACGACGTGATCCAGAACAATGGCTGCATCATGATCGAGGAAGACATGCTCCTATCGGATCCCAAAGAATGGCAGGGAATGCTTCGACCAAGAGTGGGCAGAGGCGCGGCAGGAGCTGCAGATGGGTCTGACGAAACCACTCGGCCCGCAAGTATGCATGCTGTCTATGTATCTTTGCCTCTTGTATTGTATCAGTATGCAGCGCCCATCCTTATATAGGTGACGAAAGAATCGAATAATGAATGAACACGCGGAATTGTAGCAGTTGGCTTTGAAATTGTAGCAAACAGCCCCTTAGTAGAAATTGTAGCTGCTATCGACACATTTTATTTACGTATTTTCGGAAATAAAATTGATGCGACACCGTGATGGACGTAAACACCTTCGTGTTAATTAACACGTATCCTATATTTGCCCTGCAGCCCACGCACGGATCATATTGATTGTTGTGTGTCATATGGTGTGCCCATGACTTTCTTAAATATCAACATTCCACATATCCAAGTATTCTACACGTACATACAGTTGCATCTATCTTACGAACACTAATGCACGCAATCAAATGAGAACATTTAAGAGGTCAAGCTGGCACATCCTAAGAGTGATGATGTATTGTGATATTGTCTACGTATTAATCAATCATGTGTCTACAGTTATGAATTGTTGTTTTAAATTTGATTATAAATAGAAAACAATTAGTAAGGAATAGACTCAAATAAATCTCAATCTTTATATTAATTATTTCTGGAAAGTTGCACATGCTGACATGAGAACATTGTTACCAAGTACAACTCATTTGTAATCTAGAAGATGGCACCTCCAACAATGGGTTGCTGCCATGATAAGGCCGGGTTCAATAAAGACATCTGGTTGAATGGCAGCAATTGTTGCCCCTATAGGAAGGCGGCAGCTAATGGGTTAACTGATAGTAGTTGTTGTAGTTGTTGTTGGTATGCGCCAACGTTTGCAAGAGCCAATTGGGTGAACGGAAGCAGCTGCTGTTGTTGTAGGAATGTTTGGGCGTTCGCCAGAGCTAGTTGGTTGAGTGGAAGCAGTGGTTGCAAGTAGGCGGCAGGGTTGGCCACAGCTAGTTGACTAAGGGCTGGTAGAAATTGTTGCAACTGTTGTTGTTGCTGCAGGAATGCAATGTTTGTTGCAGCCAGTGGGTTGTTCAAAGAAAGCAGTTGTGGCAGCTGCAAGTAGGCAGTAGGGTTTGCCACAGCTAGTTGACTGAGCGCTGGCAGGACCTGTTGCAGTTGCAGTTGTAGCTGCGCTTGTACTAACAGATGAGCTGATGATTGTTGTTGCAATTGGGCAATTGGTTGTTGTAACAGGCTCGCCGCAAGCACTAGCTGTAGCCTATAGGATCTCACAACTGGGTGTTCATACCCCAGTGTAGTAACGGGTGGGAGGAACTGCGGAATAATTGCATTGGAAGGAGCAAGTGAGCACTGCGGACTAAAGAACGCAGTTGTACCACTCACTGAAAGAGCTAGGAGCGCAAGGAGGGCAAATATCTTGGCAACCATTGTTGCGAGGATGTTGCTAGTATGTTTTACTTGACAAGTGATTGCTCTCGATATGTGGGGGATTAACTATTGATTTGGGGCTTATTTATACAAGTGAGAGCTCATATATATCTTTTAAGAAACATGGATTATGCCAAACAACGGATGAGCTAGAGATGACATGACACCTAGTCAGTTTTGGCACTTAGTTATTAGTTCATTAGATTATATGGTATGTGTTGGCAAAACAATTTCCACGACATGCTAGATAAAAGTGCCCTTTCCTATATGAGTTATCCAGATACAAGAGGAATGACATACATGCATGATAAATTCACCTTTACACAAGACAAAGCCAAAGCCACATCATATATATTCCACTTTTACCAACATGACAAATATTTAAAGTTATGGCTTGGTCATGTGAATCAAAGCCTTTTTCAACAAACTTTATTGTAGCATCATACTCATGGTTATGAGAACTTAACTAGCAGCGAATAAACCATTGTTGGAACTTGCAAGACTGTGAGTAATTGAAGTCCCAGTATGTATAAAATGAATGCACACAGGTAGAATATATAAAATTGGAATGCTTATGACTATATATACTTGGCCACTGCCACAAACTCCCTTTGTTCTCGATGACAATTCACTTTAGTATTATCTAAAATAAAGGTTGTCTAACTTTGAAAAGTTGTAATTAAATTATAACAAAAAATGCAATATCAAGAGATGTGTCATGAAAAATTTAATGAAACTAACTTGATGTTCAAGTTTTTTTTGGTAATTTTCTAGGAAATATATCAAAGTTAAGTCTGATTATACCTTATGGAAAAGCTAGAGCAAGTAATAAACTGAACCGGGGTGGGTGGGTGTGTGTGTGTGGGGGGGGGGGGGGGGGAGTATATGATGAACTCTTCCACTTGATTCAAATAGATGTACATCTAATTTCACTAAAGACAAATTTAAATTATTTCCATATAGTAAGGAGAATGATAAATTTAATGCCACTTTTGTTCCTTCCAACGTCTATGATATGAACCTTCCTTCCAATATATAAGATAAAGAGTATTATGGCCAACCTCCTAGTTGTTCGAAACAAAAGTTAGGCCTCAAAGGCATATATCCATTCAGGAAGAAAGGAAGCATGATGATTAACGTAAACCTTGCTTAACTATGCTGCAAAACCTCAAGACAAAGGAGACAAAGATGGGGGTTATGTTGATTTTTGAAGCGAAAAACTATGACATCCAGACTTGAGGTTCCATGAAAACACTCATTCATATTCTTTTTCTCTAGAACAATGAGCACATAAGTACACATATCAGGTTCCTTGGAGTCTACTCAAAGAGCTTTCATATTTAATACACATGAGCAGAATCTCGTCCTAAAGAATCTAAGGAACATTGGGCTAATAACCTTAATCGCTTGGACTGGACACCAATTTTAGGCTAAAGAAATCTAGCTAGTATGGCTAAAAACATTTAAAAACAATAACTTGTATGTTATCACATAATCACAGCAAGACCAAATGAAATCTTCGGGGCTTCCTTTACTATTCCTTGTTCATTAACAAAGGAATGTATTTCATGATTCTATAAAAAAATTGTTTTATGTGTGCTCAAATATACATGATAAGATATATGTTCAACTTTTCTATAACACGAGTTATGGTTATATTGGTTCTAGTGTTGAGCTACCCCCAAGTAAGCCGTCATGTCAGTAATAAACTTCTTGATTTGTTCAGATTTAACATTTTAGGACTTGAACCTTTTCACATTCTACACAGATTAAAATTACAATCCATTGCACTAAGTTTTGTTGTCAAAATGGCGCTCCAGATGGGTTCTCTCTCTATAGAACCGTAGGATGGCGTGGTACGGTTGGTGTTTCAATCTCGGGTGTTGGCTATTGTAAGATACTCATCGTGTGGAGCTGTTGTAGCCTATAGGCCTGCACAACTAGGTGTTCGTCCACCATAGCAGTAATAGTTGGGAGGAACTATGGAACAGTAGCATTGGTATAATCAAGAGAGCACTAAATGATTTCACATGAAAAAATGGAACTAAAAAGTTTTAGATCTCATTGAGCAATACTTTTTCAGTTTAGACAATCTCTCTGTCTCAAATTGTTCAAAAAATAAAAAGAAAATATATAATTTGAAAATTAGATACCTTAAAAATTTTAGGATCATAGATGGCTTCAAATGAAAATGTTAACTAAAGTGTTGTAGATCCCTTTGATGTAGACAACTCCTCTCAAAGGTTTATCTTCATCTAGCTTGATTTGAAAGAATTACTCAATCCATCCCAAATTATAAGTCGTTTGACTTTTTTTACCTAAAGTTTGATCACTCGTCTTATTTAAAAAATTTACATAAAAATTGCCAAATTTAAGTTATTTTGAAGAACTTTTATTAATAAATCAAGCCACAACAAAAGATTTGATATTTGACATAATTTTTTAAATAAGACGAATGGTCAAACTTAGAGACCAAAAAGTCAAACGACTTATAATTTGGGATGGAGTAGTATTACTTTTTGATACTACATGTGTATTTAGCTCCACCGTAGGAGCTGTTGTTTCTTCCCACCTATGAAAAATGAAAGAAGCTTTTAGAAGTGGATCGAATACCACCCATCCATAAAAAATGGTTTAGAGATGGTTCACGTTAGAACCGTCTCTGGAAAAAAACAGAGGCATCTCTAAACATCATTTCGATGTAGTTTACCAAATATATTGTCTATAAATATTTGATAACTTATCAAGTTATTATCCTATTATGGAACCTATTTAAGAAAAATGTATCCGTATCATTTGGAAAAAAACCCAATCGATTTATTAATTATGGCAAAAATATAATTTGAACATTCTGACTACATGCATCAACCTGAAATGAGACAAGTTTTTGAACAGTTACAAATAATCCGTAGTTATTAAGGTTTTAATTTATATGAGAGTATAAACCGTACGTATATATATACGTATATGTATTACCTACCGGTCACGTGTTGAATCCCTGAGCAACAACGAGGAGTCCAACTCGGCTTCTCGAGCCTACCGTCCGATTCCGGAAACGAATTAAGAGCAGACTCCGTGGATCCAAATAACTTTCCGATCGACTCAGAGTACGCAAATCCTTCCCCCCTGTACGTACGTAGCTGCAATATATAATCAGACGACACACCCGCGGGATTTACAACCACAAGAGAGGAAGCCAGCTAGTTTGCCGTCTCGCAAGAAGCATCGGCTATTCGCCGTCTCGCGGAGATCGATGGCAGCTGCTGACGCGAAGGCCGGGGCGGCAACCGACGGCGGAGGCGCCGTGACGATGGTAAAGATGGCGGAGATGCCGGTGGAGTTCCTCCGGTGGGTGCTGGAGCAAGACAAGGAGGACTACTGCGTGCCTACGCTAGAAGACTACACGCAGGAGAGGCTCGCCGGCACCAAGGACACCATCTGCACCGTCATCCGCTTCCTGCAGAACGCGTACGACAAGTTCGACGAGTTCCGGGCCTGGGTAGGCGACGTGATCGAGAACAATGGCTGCATCATGATCCAGGAGGACATGCTCTTCTCGGATCCCAAAGAATGGCAGGAAAACGTGGACCAGGTGTGGGCACAGGCGAAGCAGGAGCTGGAGACGAAACCACTCGGCCCGTATCTGTACATGCTGTCTACGCATCTTTCCATCTTTTACTACTACGCATCTCCCGTCCCGACGTTTTGGGGTCCATAGCAATATATGGGTGACAAAAGAATTAGTAATGATCGAGGTCAAGTAGAAACGGGAGTTGCTATCGAGATGTTTTATTTTTAATCATATTTTTTTCATCTACTAGTTCCTTTTCTTCGTCGGTGCAGATGATTTTTAATTTGTAATAGTACAAGTAGTATAACTTTGTATAAGACTTAGTTTACACTAGGGAAAATTCTCCCGTGGAAAGAAAATTTTGTAATAGTATATAAGTATAATTTCATTCCTCCAAGAACATTGTTGCATGAGTACTGTTTGTAGTAAAACCAAAAAATGTAGACAGCCTGCAATTAAATAAAATTTGGCAAGCTTTTGATATATCTGCAAATTCAACAATTTTAATTAACTCAGCAATAATCCAACAGATTTACTATGAGAAATACTTTCATATGTATATATCTTGTCAAACTGTAAGAACTTTTTTGAAGTAGTTATTATGTTTCCCCGGCCCTTTGCTATATGAAATTTAATACATATATTTTAATTATAATGACTTTAACGTCCATAATTTAAGCCGATTATGGCAACAAATTAAAATAAAGTCTTGTAATTTTTTTCTTCTCCTAATACAAATCTTAAAATTTTTAGCTCGATCATAAGCATATTATATTTTATTTTTTGCACTGTCAATGAATTGAAATAGTTAAATACAAGTCCCGTGACTTCCTTTGTACAACGAAGACCCATAAAAATTAAGTCAGCATGCAATTAGTTGCCAAAGTATTGGGGATTAGTTTATATCTGTTAATACTCGCTTGGTTTGAGCTTCTATCAACCTCGAGCTTGAGGTGCCAAGCAAGCTTCCTCACCTCATTTGCAGCACTATATATAATTTTGCGCAGCGGGCGAAATTAGTTTTCTACAGCGGGCAAACGCGTCCGCTGCGATGCTAAGGTCACGATAAATCGTGGCCTTGTCGAAGCGGGCGTGTTTGCCCGTTGCAGTAAATCGATTAACCGCAACGGGCAACATAAGAAACCCGCTGCGGTTAATGCTATTCACCGCAGCGGACACACTACAATGTCCGCTGCGGTTAATCATTTAAAAAAACCCCTAAAAGCCCGCTGAGCTCATCGACAGGCCCACTGAGCCCAGCGCCGCCGCCGTCGCCGGATCCGGTTGCTGCAGCGCCGGATCGACCTCGCGAGCCCGCGCCGCAGATGCCGCGCCCACGCCAGAGCTGCTGCGCCCGCGCCGGACACTGCGCCTGCGCCGGAGCTGCTGCGTCCGCGCCGAACTGAGCTACCGCGTCCGCGCCGAGCCTGCGCCAGACGCCGCGCCTGCGCCGGAGCTGATGTGCCCGTGCGGGACGCCGCGCCTGCGCCGAAGCTGATGCGTCCGCGCTGAGCTGAGCTGCCGCGGCCGCGACGGACGCCGCGCCCGCCTGCGTCCGTGCCGCGCGCCGCCCTGCCTAGCAGTGCCCGCGCCGCCCCGCCGGCAGTTGGTGAGATGCAGTTGAGGGAGAGAGAGAGAGGGAGGTGGCTGAAAACCTAACTCTTATATTTATACTGAAGACAACTATTGGGCTTCAGATGAGCTATTGAGCCTTGGCAGTTTTGGAGGCGGACGTCTGAATTCGCCCGCTGCGGTAAATCGATTTACCGTAGCGGGCAAAAATGACCGTCACGGTAAATAAAAAAAATGTCCGCTGCGGTAAAACATCGGATTTTCCACAGCGGACAAAATTAGTGTCCGTCACGGAGGACTTTTTCTCAACGCTGCGCAAAATCATTTTTGATGTAGTGATAGTTTCAATGACCCGATTATATTGTTTCAAAATGAATTCATGAGCTTTCTCATCATAACTATGTGCAAGCTTATCGTTGCTTTTTCTATCTAGCTATTTTCTAGGTTCATAATTGGCCCTCAATCTGCCACCATCATATCTTATGGTTTGTGATGCACTAAATTAGAGCATGTTTGGATGATCATGTATTTATCTTCAATCCATATGTATTAGGGCGCGGATTGGATCGAGATGAATACATGAGGATCCGAATAAGGTCTTATTGCACATGTAGCCCCAAAAGATTATTGAGGAAGCACATTAGCTCCTCACACTCACTCTATCCTCCACCAAAGAGAAATGTAAAGCTAAAGTCCAGTGGCGGCATTATACACACAGTAACCAGAGGTGAAGGGAGGAAAGAGGTTTTCAACCGGATAAATTCTATATTCATGGGCCCACTACACTTAGACTCCTTTGTCATTTAGGATTTAGTTGTTAATAAGGGAAACAACCCATGATTCATTTCAAAATTGAGTATAGACTTTATGTATTCTTAGCTAAGACACGCAAATGTGTGCAAGCATTAGGATTTTTATTTGCTTTATTTATGCAAAACTAACTATCCAATTAGCATTTAGAAAAATATAATCCTCTTGCAAGCTCTAATGTTGACTCAAATTTAGCTACTTCAATCAACAAAATTCAAATCCGGCATTTCAAACAATAAGAGATAGCTATTTTTGTACGGCACACTCGATGTTTTGGATGCTGACAAATTATGAAATGCATAGAGTTGTATATTTACAATTGAAATCCTGCATTTCAAAGAGTAACACACTGATTGCATGTAAGCATTGAGGCTCAAGATCTTTTTAATTCATTTAGAGTTTTCTTTGTGCCAAATAATCAATAACTTATATAGACTTTTATTTTTATAATTCATCAATTTCAAATTGTAAGGTGTTTCGATGTTTTAGGTCCCTATTTTTTGCTATGCATTTAGATAACACTATGTCTATATGCATAGCTTACCTTTTACTATGTATGTAAAAAAGACTTAGAATGACATATATTCTGGAACCAACAAAAAGTTGAACTCAAACTTAGAGGTCATGATTTTTAATATGTGCTATACACATAAAAATAAAAACTGCGAAATTCAGTCTAGTACAATATGTAAAAAAGAGAGGATATTTTTTAGGAAGAAGGATACAAATTTTTGGAATAAAAATTCCACAACACAAACTAATCATTTTGGGCCGCAAGCAGGCCGAAAATCTCCGTCATTACGCAGCATCCACACCTTACAGCCCAGGCGAGGGCTAGGCAAGCGGCCCTCCCCGAGTTTGAGTCTGGTTGGAGCATCGGCCGCTTGGCGTTCGACTCTATATATATCTTGACTTCTTGAGGACGCTGACGTGCCGCCGCCGCATCCCATCGATCCATTTTGGGATTGCTTTAGGAGTTGTTGATCACCCACTTTCTAAGAAATGTTTGTGAATTTCACCTTACCCTAGACCTTCCCTTCTCATTCCTTATCTTTTGCCTGGTTAATTTCTACTGTTTTGCTGCCGCTTCCCGGATATAATTCCTTAAGTATCAGCAGCATGCCAAGGGAATTTGAGCGTTGCAGTTCAAGGAGAACAGCAAGATAACAACAGTAGCTGGTTAAAAGAAAAACTAGCGGCAACAACAGAAGGGCTTACGTCATGATGGAGAAGAACAATCAACATGCCGGAGAAGAACCTTGCGCTGGGTGAAGTGGCAGCCTGCAGAGGTTGTTGGGTGAACAGAGCAGGTGGCGCTGACGGTTAATAGGAGTCACATGAGCAGGGAAATAGGACCAGCCTACTTTTTTTTTTTGGCTGAATAGAAATCCCTGGTTCAAATTTGGCGACTCCTCCTAAATTCATCATACATGCAAATGAAACATGCTAGTAGTCAAATGAGTTCATTTTGATGAGATCTACACAAGTCTCTAATATAATCGTCCATATGACATTGGATTAAAAAAAAAGTCAAATTTTCTTGTCAATCTACTAACAATTCCAGGGTATTAAAAACAACTAGGAACATCATAGAAAGAGGAATACACTGACAACATCGTAGCAACAATGGCGGCAAAAGATGTTTTCCCTCCTTGTGCTGCTTGCTCTTTCTGCAAGTGCTGCTACCACAGCCATTATCCCAGTGCCCACTACCTCCTGTTCCTGACACAATTCCGCACATGAACAATTTTGTCTAGGAGCAAGTGTATACAAATTACACTGAATTGAAGCATGCATATGTTTCGCTTTCTGTCATAATAATAAACAATATATAGTGAATCAACTGAGATGCCTTTTTCGGCGAATGCGCCTGAGCGTATATTTAATTAAGATGAGAGCAAGAGCGACCAGTCGCGTTCCGAAGCTGGAAGTGGCTAAAGCCGCACAAGATTCAAAAGTTATTAATACAAACCGGGGAACTGAAAAAATTGAATTCTTTTGCTCTGTTGTTTCCTAATCTGTTACCACCAGTCCCCCAAAATGAAGTATCAACTGTTAAATGCAAATACGAGTCCTCCATTAATTTTCAGGAAACCGAATTTCCTTGTATTCTTCCATTCTTGCTTTAATGCTCATTTACTAAGCATAGGCCTATTTAGAAAATAATTTGGAACCTGGAACCGGCATACCCCTTCTGGCCTTCATAGCCGGAAACAAGAAAAAGAGTCCAAGTATTTCAGATCGAGCTTGTCACTGATGAGGGACATTTTTTGTGAAAATAAAACTAATATTTTAATAAAATTATGTCTGGAGATCGAGTTTGAGAAACTAGTCCTCTTGATCATGCCAGAACCCTTTGCGCCTCTCTAAACTAAGGCGTGCCACGAGTGCAACACAGGGCGCCACGCCGACTACAGTCAACTGCAATGGCTAGCCACGCTAGAACTGACGTGAAGGCTGAGTTGCGCCATACGATCTGGTGCAACTCAGTCACGGTGTAGACTTTGGCGCGACTCATACGCATATAGCCCAACCAAGCAACACCCATGTGGCTATGGTTACACATGTGTAAAGCAGAATCGGTCGTGCCATTCTCATCCAGCAACAACAGCTTCAAATAAGGTCTATATATATCATGCAAAAATATAATTTAATAAAACATAAGACAAATATATTTTAAAATTACAAGTGTTTCTAAAATAAAAAATTACTTAAAATCTAAATATTTATATACTTTGCTCAAAATTCTAGGGTGGTCTGTGGACCACACGGACCACCCTCTAGCTATGCCCCTGCGGCTAAGGTTACATATGTGTCAAGGTGAATCGATCATGCCATTGTCATCCATGTATTTGGAAAATACCAAACGGAGAAAGCCAAGTACTTATTTTATTTTGTGGGGATTGTCTTGCTGACTTATAAAGTATAAACCAACAAAAATACTCTAAAAACCAGCAAACTGGTCACTAAATGTCAAAACCCAACTCAATACCACGTCATCTCTAGCTTATCTTACTACTTTTTTTTATGGCATAAGCCAAAATAAATCTTGCACAACCACAAGGACTAACATGCCTATAAATACCCTCTAGATCAGTAGTTAATCCATCACCCACATTATTGAGACTGAGTAGTAGCAATATAGCAAGTGGCATACTCTAACAACATCATAGCAACAATGGGGGCCAAGATACTTTCCCTACTTATGCTCCTTGCTCTTTGTGCAAGTGCTGTTACTGCGACGTTTATCCCGCAATGCTCCCAGACTCATATAGCTGCCCCTATTCTCCCACTCCCACCGGTGTGCGGAAACCCAATTCTACAACCATACAGGCTTCAAGAGGAAATTGTCCTACAAAGCATCAGGGCACAGCAACTGCAGCAACTGGTGCTACAAGCAATCAGCCAACTAAACGTGGCAAACCTTGCTGCCTACTCTCAGCAACAGCAGCAACTGGTGCTACCGGCAATCAGCCAACTAAATGTGGCAAACCTTGCTGCCTACTCTCAACAAACGCAGCTTCTTCCATTCAACCAACTAGCTACAGTGAACCCCGCTGCCTTTTTGCAGCAACAACCACTACTACCGTTCAACCAGCTAGCTGGTGTGAGCCCTGCCGCCTTCCTTCCACAACAACAGCTGCTGCCGTTCTACCCGCATCCTGCGGCTAACGCTGCCACCCTATTACAACTACAACAGTTGCTGCAGTTCATCCGACTTGCTCTTACCTACCCAGCATCCTCCTGCCAACAGCCCATCATTGGTGGTGCTCGCTTTTAGATTGCGTCGTAAGAGTTGTAATTTAATAATGAAGTTTTAGGCTGATGTCTTTAACTTCTCAAAATAATAAATTATATTTCCATATATTCTAATGTGCTACTAGTCTCCAATTGTGTTGGATAATTCAGCTAGGTAGTGTGATTCTCGATTCATTAAGCATTAACACACAAACATGATGTTGGTATAATCTCAAAAATGCATACTTGTTTGGTGGAACCCTATAGACATGCGAAACATGGATAATGGGATAATACGAAATATAAAAATAATTTAAATTCATCACCATCACATGAATTGGTATAATCTCCAAAACAACAACAGTTGCCGCGAGCCCTGTCGCCTTCTGTCCACAACAACAATTGGTGCCGTTCTACCCGCAGGCTATGGCTAACAACGTCGCCACCCTCTTCCAACTACAAGAGTTGTTCCAACTTGCTCTGAGGAACTCAGCAGCCTCCTGCCAACAACAGCCCATCATTGGTGGTTCCCTCTATAGGCTTAACATGGCTTAAGAGTTGTAATTCAATATTAAAGGTTTTAGGCCTGATATGGTGCCCGGTACTTCTCTGAAATAAGAAGTTATATTTCCAGATTGTGCTAACACTGCTACAGAAACGACAATCACTCCTGGCCCATCACTGCCGGTTTTGTTTGGGCCGGTAGTGATGCCTCTTCACTGCCAGTTCTTCCTCTTACAGCCCTCAATTATTGGGGCAGGGGCCGAACCGGCAGTGAAACACCACATCACTACCGGTTCATGGCTTGAACCGGTTGTGATGCCTCTCGGACCTATCACTGTCGGTTCAAGCCACCAACCGGCAGTGATGTGGTGTTTCATTGCCGGTTCGTGGCTGGAACCTGCAGTGATGTTGTGTACAATATAAATCACGCGATCTCCTCTCTCCCTCCTCTGCCCAACAGTACAGAACAGTGCTCGGAGCTCCCTCTCTCCATTGTTGCGGCTGGTGAATTTCTTGATCTTTATTTTTGGCTCCTCTTCACTCTTGGATCCTCATATCTTCTTGCTCTTGGTTAGTAACAAGCATAATTCTTTAAAATTATTGGTTTACATTGTTTTTGTGTGTAAATCTATAGTTTAGAGCTATGCTAGTTTTCATGATCAAGAAGAGAGATGTTGCAATTTGTGTCAATTTTTTGTACCTTTTAGATCCAAAAGTATTTAGAAAAATTGTAGCACTTTGTTTTTATTGGCAAATTATTGTATAATCATTGAGTAGCTAGGTTCGAAAGATTCGTCTCAAAAATTATGGATAAAAATTGTAATTAGTTATATTTATTACTTACATTTAATACTCCATGCATGTATTAAAGATTTGATGAGATGTGGAATAGATTCGGTATTTATTACTTACATTTAATACTCCATGCATGCATGCATTTAAGACTTACATTTAATACTTCATGCATGCATTTAATACTCACATTTAATACTCCATGCATCCACCTATTTTGTTGTCTCACTTTTTATAGCGTGACCAAATTCAAATTATAAAGAAAAAAATATTGTTCAAAAATGCTCCTATTAATATGTTCCTATGTTTTCTCTGCTCTGTCTATTTTATCAATGCAGACATGGCTCGAGGGTGGATGTACGATCTGTCACATACAGACCCACGGTACTTGACGAGCATTGACGATTTCATCAAGCGAGCTAGAGCCAATGCTGGGGACTCACATCTTGTATTCTGTCCATGCAAAGACTGCAAGAATACGAGAAAATGGGGCGACGTGGAGCATATACGTTTGCACTTGATCACAAGGGGGTTCATGAGAAACTACACGATTTGGACTTTGCATGGGGAGGTTGGTCAAAATGCTAATGATGATGTGCCCATGCCTAGTGTATCCCTGAATGCATTATTGCTTGTTCATGAGTACACAGAACATGTGCCTACCAATGATGATGTGTTTATGAATACATTAACTAACGACACTGAGAAAAATGATGGCATTTCACAACTTCTACATGATGTGCATGGGGGATTCCTTAGTGCTTCACAGTTGAAAAAACTAGAGATGATGAGAAAGGATGCAAAAACACCATTGTTTTCGTGTTGCACAATAAGCAAACTAGAAGCCAACATCATGCTATTGGAGTTCAAATCAACGAATGGGTTGAGTGATAAAGGCTTCGATAACTTGTTAGTTATACTACATAAACTGTTCCCGGAGGTTGAGTTAGCAGAAAAGACTTACCTTGCGAAGCAAATGATTTGCCCAATTGGCCTCGAGGCTGAGAAAATCCACACGTGTTTCAACGACTGCATATTGTACCGTGGAGAGAAATACAAAGACTTGGATGCATGTCCCAAGTGTAAAACTCCCGATACAAGCAAGGACAATCAAATGATGGAAGCAAGACCAGAGGAGGGCCAGTAAAGTCCGTGTGGTATTTTCTTATAGCTCCACGAGTGCATCACTGTCGGGGGAACAAGCAAGGATTCTCTCGCGACACGCTTGGACATGCAACACCTGGGCCTCAGGAAGGAGTTGCACCCAGTAACTCTTGAGAATGGCCACTTGAAACTTCCGGTGGCATCATGGACACTGAAAAAGGAGGAAAAAGAAATGCTTATTTCTTTCTTCAACGATCTCAAAGTACCGAGTGGTTACTGTGGGAACCCGAAGAGGCTAGTTAACATGAGAGAACTTAAGTTTAACTATGGTTCTGTGAAGGCCCATGATTGTCATGTCGTAATGACTCAGCTGCTCCCAGTTGCCCTGCGAGGTATCCTCCCTGACAAGGTCCGCGCTCCAATCATAAAGTTGTGTTCGTTCTTCAACGTGATCTCTGAAAAGGTCATTGAAGTGGACAGGCTAGACCGCCTGAAGCAGGAGATAGCCGAGATTATATGCAGGCTTGAGATGCATTTCCCACCGACTTACTTCGACATTTCAGTGCATCTACTTGTTCATCTTGTGGATCAAATAAAATCCCTTGGCCCAATGTACCTACACCAGATGTTTCCTTTCGAGAGGCTCATGAAAGTTTTTAGGCGGTATGTTAGGAATAAATTCGGACCAGAAGGGAGCATGGTAGAAGGATGGTCAATAGAGGAGTCTATTGACTTCTCCACATATTATCTGGACATCAAGCGGGTCGGAGTTCTAGTATCTCATCATGATGGAAGACTAGGGGGCAAAGGAACAATAGGTGAGAAAGTTGTCAAAATAGACAATGTGGTCTCCTTCAGACAAGCACACTTCGCTGTTCTCCAGCAGGCCGACGGTGTGATGGCATACATTGATGAGCACAAACAGTTACTGCAAAGGAAGCACATCGGTAGGTCACAGGCTTGGCTTGAGAAAAAACATAAGGAGGAATTCGGTGACTGGTTTCGACGCCAAAGGCTAGGAATGGTGACGGCATGTCAGCTAGATCTCTTAGCCCCTGGACCTTCGACTACGCTAATGATGTACCAAGGATATCAAATAAATGGTTTTACATTTTACACAAAAAAACAGGACGAAAAGAGCACCAACCAAAATAGTGGTGTTCGTTTCGATGCCCACGATGAGTACGGCACGGTGGTGGCAACATACTATGGTTTCATAGATGAGATATGGGAGCTAGACTATGGACATCAGTTGAAAGTTGCTCTTTTCCATTGTCTGTGGGTCCGGCTAAATGAAATCAACACCGACAAGGATGGGTTCACTACAGTTGATCTATCCAAGACCGCATACAGAGATGACCCCTTCGTCCTTGCAAAGGATGTTTTGCAAATCTTCTATGCAAGGGATAACAATACAAATGGAAGACAACATGTAGTATTGCAAGGCAAAAGGAAGATTGTCGGTGTCGACGGAGTGACAGATGAAGAAGACTACAAAGGTTATGAAGAAATGGCTCCTTTTGGGGCAGACGTTACCCTACATGTCTTTGAATAGGGTGACGAACCTGATTACCTCCGGAGTGATCACGATGAGGCCATCATCGTGCCTGCACCGTGAATTGTTAGAGTATCATAAACTATGTAATCCTTAATGAAATGTTGTTTTAGTAATTTGCATTGAATTTGAGATCATATGAAGTTGTAGATTGATGAGTTGTAGCACGTTGTTGATTGATGTATGCCATGTCAAAAGGAATTCAAAAACTATAAAGAATTAGACCTTGAGTATAAGCATTAATGTAGAGCTCCTCAAAACTAGCAAAAGCTATGTTTCAAGATTTTGAACTTCTATTCAAATTTTTGGAGTAATTACAAATGGGGTAATTGAATTTTAAACCCTTATTCAAATTCAAAATGGAATTCAAAAACTATAAAGAATTAGACCTTGAGTGTATAAGCAATAATGTAGAGCTCCTCAAAACTAGCAAAAGCTATGTTGGAAGATTTTCAACTTCTATTCAAATTTTTGGAGTAATTACAAAGGAGGTAATTGAATTTTAAACCCTTATTCAAATTCAAAATGGTATTAAAAAACTATAAATAATTAGACGTTGAGTGTATAAGCATTAATGTAGAGCTCCTCAAAACTGGCAACTTCTATGTTTAGAGTTTTTCAAGTTTTAGTAAAAAATCAGGAGTAATTTGAATTCTAAAGTAAAAGGCAAAATTTAAAAAAATTACAAATCAGTGTCGGTTAGTAAGGAACCAGCAGTGATGCACCTCTATCACTGCCGGTTCAGATAACAACCGGTAGTGATGCGCCTCTATCACTGCCGGTTCAAAAGGAACCGACATTGATGCACCCTCATCACTGCCGGTTCCTATTACAAACCGATAGTGATGTAGTCTATCACTGCCGGTTTGTAATAGGAACTAGCGGTGATGAGCCAACCTATTTAAAGAACTGGCGTGCGTCCGAAATTTTCAGATGCGCGCCAGTTCAACACTTAGCCACTCTCGACGTCGCCCGAGAGCTCGCCGAAGCACGACGACGCCGCCCCTCGACCTCGGCAACCTCCCCGCCCCCGCTCGAGCTCGGCGCCGTTGTAGCCCGACGCAGCTGCAGCCCGACGCCGCCGCCGCCGCAGAAGGACGCCGCCGCCCACGGACCTCCCCCGACCTCCCCCGACCTCGCAGCACCTCGACGCCCGACCTCGCTGCCACCAAGGACCTCCCCCGCGACGGCGCAGAAGCTCGGATTCCGGCCCCCGACCTCCACGGTGAGCTCCAATGGCCATGCCTGCAACGTGTTCGACGAAATGCCACAGTGAGGACTACTAGCTAGTTGCTGCTTGGCATGCATGGAGAGAAGAGGAAGGGGGAGAGGGAAGATGGAGGGAGAGGGAGGAAGGAGGAGGGAGAAGGAGAAGGAGAGGATGCTCCACCGAGGAGAAGGGAGGAAGGAGGAAGAGAGAGAGGAAGAAGGAGATAGCTTAGATAAATATAGATAACTTATATATGTCATCATCCTATGCTTGATTAGAGAGATATAGATAGAGAAAGATAGCTTAGATAGAGAGATAGAGAGAAATATATGCTTGTATATATGATTCACTTAGATATGCTTGATTCAAAGGCTTATATATTGATTCATATATACATGTCACATATTGATATTGATGCTTGTAGATATATAGATAGATAGAGATAGAGAGATAGGGAGTTAGAGAGATAGATACAATCATATATATGTCATACTCTTATGGTAGAGATAGAGAGATATGTAGTGATTATGCTATTGCTTGATTCATATTCATATTAATATATATGTAGCATGATTCATATTGTGGCTACCATGATTCAAATTTGTGGATAGATCGAGATAGAGAAAGAGATATAAATGTCATCCTATGCTTGAGAGGTAGAGAAAGAGATATATGACTTGGCACATTGATATATATATATATGTCATCTCTTTATTTGAAATGTTATGAGAAAGAGATAGATTGATTCATCCTTAATTATGAGAGAGAAATGTTGTATCATCCTTGTATAATTCTTGTTATGAGAGAGAGATGTAGAGAGATAGAGAGATACAGAGATAGATATATAGCATGACTTTTATATCATATATACATGGCTTTATATTGTTACATAGCATGACTTGTACCTATGAGCTAATACCAATATCGTTGTATATACATTTAACACATGAGTCTAAATAATGAAATGCCTGAGTCTATCTACCTATGAGTTAATACCAATAATCGAAATTCATGTCCAGAAACATGACAATTAAGCGTCGATTCACCACCCGTTGCCCTGCGACCGAAGCCGATGACCAAGGAACTAGTGATGACAACCAGCAAGGGGATCAAAGACCTTGGAGCCCTAGCCATATGCTAAACCTAGAAGAGGGCCAAGGAGACGAGGTAATAACTTAGGTCATACCAGAAACATGGTAGATATAGCCAGAAAAGTTTGATGGGGACTTATTCATAAATTTTGAAGCAGGTTCCGCCGGAAGATCCAAGTACTGGTGAGAGTTCCAGAAGGACTAAGCGTGGTGCAACAAAGCTCCCTCAGACAACTAGACACTAGCACATCTCTCAGTTCGATCAACTAGGGGAGCCGGTAGAGCCACTTAAAGCATTGGGCCCATACAAGAGTATCATCGGGGCACTTGTAAGGGACTTCATCCCGATCAAATACAGGAAGTGGAATGACAGTGAGCAAGACCCGTGGAGGGTTCCAGAAGTGGAGAAGGAACTAGTTTGGAACAAGCTCAGAGGGTATTTCACTTTCCCTAATGATTGTGATGAAGCGACAGTCAAGAAGAGGGCCAAGGAAATCATGGGTCAGTCCTTCAAGAATTTCAAGGAAAAGTTGCACAAGCTCATCAAGGTGCCACCCTATTACAATTACAACAGTTGTTGCAATTCATCCAAGTTGCTTTTAGGTACGCAGCATCCTCCTGCCAACAGCCCATCATTGGTGCTGCCCACTTTTAGATTGTGTATGAGTTGTAATAAAATAATGAAGTCTTTATTAGGCTGATGTATTTGGCTTCTCAAAATAAGAAATTATATTTCCATATTCTAATGTGCTACTAGTCTCCAATTGTGTTGGATACACTACTACAAAATTGATTTTGCGAGACAATATCATTTTATTAATGGAGACATTCACCCAATCCAACCGCCTCGGTTAATACCTACGATTAACGGAGGTGGACATTTTTTTTACAGAGACGAGTATTTTTAACCGCCTCGGAAAATAGATTTACGGATTCGGGTGTGCTGCCTCCAAAAATAAACTATTTTTGGAGGCGGTCAACTTAGAATTCCCGCCACCGTAAATACATTTTTGGAGGCGAACTCACTATAAGGCCTGCCTCCTAAAATACTCAGGCCCAGAGGAGCCCAGAAGGCTCGTTATCACGGTTCCATATATATACCAACACTCAAACCCTAGGTCACATCATCCACCCTCACACCCGTGACCTTACGCCACCCTCACATCTGTGACCCCGTGCGGCACAACTCTGCTCCCTCTCCTCTCCCACCCGTTCCGCCTCCTCCACTCCCTGATTCTCTTCTCCCAACCGTTCTGCCCCATCCACTCTCTTCGTGCGCACGACGCACGACGTGGCCGGCGGCAGAGTACGGTGCCCCCCTTTGATTCTCTTGCCTGGAGAACGGTGGCTAGGCGGCGGCCCTCAGCTCGCGCGGAGCATGGTGGATCCTGGCAATGGCGGCACGGCTCCAACAGCCATATCCCGCAGCGGCGACGCGGCTCCAACAACTAGATCCTGATAACTGGAGGAGCACATAGTTGGATCCCGGCGACCGCCTCCTCCATCAGCGAACGACCCCTACCTCCTCCACGACAACGTCGTCCATCTCCTCCAACACGACGACAATGGCGAAGGATGCAGCGCGGTTCCCTCCTCCATCTCCGGCGGCCAGGCTCATGGGGAGGCCAGATCCATGGCGGCGTGGCTTCCTCTACATCTATGGTGGCCAGGTGTGCGGAGGAGGCCGGATCCACGGCGGCTTGGATCCACGGATGAGGCCAGGTGCGTGTTGGGCAGCTGGATCTGCGGTGGCGGTGCGTGGGGATTGGGCTCACCGGTGGGCTTGGAACGGGCTCGCTTGTGGGCTCATGGTTTTTTTTTGTTTTTTTGATCGATTAACCGAGGCGGGCAACAACAACCGTACCGAGGCCTTTCATTGGAGGCGGTTGGCCTTGCCCGCCTCCAAAAATGTAAAACACCCACCTCGCAAAAGTTTAATATAGTAGTGATAATTCATCCATATAGTGTGATTCTCGATTAACTGAGCATTACCACACAAAAGCATCACGATCGATGTTGGTATATTCTCCAAAATTGTGTAGTTTGTTTGGTGGAACCCTATAGACATGCTGAATGTGGATAGCGGGATTGATGGTAATCTTAGTTGTAATCTTGGATTTCAATTTATAGATAAAAGTGTGTCAAAAACAAATGCAAGTATAAAAAATATGTAAATCATCACAATCACATGAATTTGTATGACAACTTTTCATGTCGATGAATGATGGGAATTGTGCACACACATAGACAATTACACTGAAGTACAACGAACAATCAAGAACATACGGAATGAGAACAATCAAGAACCTACGGAATGAGCAGAATCAAAGAAGACATGACAAGGGCGGACTGTCCGGGGTTGACAGGCAGAAAACAGACAAAAACTAATAGACCAAACAGAGTCCGAGTGGTAGACGACTGTCCGAGTTGA
Source organism: Microstegium vimineum (assembly GCA_022036555.1). Taxonomy (NCBI): domain Eukaryota; kingdom Viridiplantae; phylum Streptophyta; class Magnoliopsida; order Poales; family Poaceae; genus Microstegium; species Microstegium vimineum. The sequence continues at coordinate 9,585,839 of CM039133.1, forward strand.
GGGCCATACTGTCTAGGAGTCGTGAATCTCCCCAAAATCAATCGCCCAAAAAATTGCCCTAATCAAACTTGATCCAATTTGTGAACAATACCAAATTTGAGCCAAAGGATCACAAGGTATCTCTAAGAGATCATCACCCAAGATCAAGCCAATCTACCGGATCAAGCGATAGACACCAGTTTTTCCTCTCCGAGACTTAATTGCCTCGATCTACAAACTCATGAGGAGTCAGACGAATTCCTTTGGTGGCAGGGATCAAGTCATGTCCAAGTTCATGTCGAAGCAATCAGTCAGATTTATTTTTTTGAAAAAATCAGTTAGATTCAAGACGGCCGAAAACTCAAGATCCAAGAAAAAACGTGAGAGAAGGGGAAGGGGGGAAGAAGAACACGAAGAACACAAAATGTGAATCACAAAAAAAAACCTTGATACCTAGAGGGGACAAGGAGGTTAGGGTCTCCATTCCCACTCAAATCTCATGATTTTAGGTCCACCGCAGAAAACAATGACTTGTGGTGTTGCCGGCCAAACCTCCCAACCCATTCACGAGTAGCATACACCATACGCATGCCTCGATCCTCGACATGTGTCACCATTGTCCTCGACCCCTAGTTGCCACATCTTCCAAAGCCTCTGCTCTAGTTGCTCGACCTCCGTCTTGACTTGGTCAACACGCGGTAGCTCCTCCATGTACACATGCACTTGTCAATCTCCCCTAATATGAGGCACTGTGACTAGTCGCCTGACTTTTCAAGTCCCTTAGTCCAAGTCTCTGGCGCCTTCACGGCTCCCGATATCTCGACAAGAATTCGCTTCAGCTTCACCTTCGTCGTGGACCACCACCTTCAAGCTCCGCACCTGCGCACCATAAGCCAACACACTCATGTCATGGTTAGTTCATAAACTCAACCCGAAGGACTAGCTTGTTGACAATCACGCATAACAAACTCGAACCAAAAGGGTGCACTTCAGCCTTATGCTCGTAAAAACTAGACCACCGTGGCGACAAACCTATTTTACGAAAGCTCGAATTAACCTGTCACTTAAACTCTAAAAATTGTAATTCATATTTTGGAAAATAGTTAAGTTTTTGAGTTCTCAGTATTTTTAATAAAAACTCTCAATTTGCTTAACCAAATGGGCAAATAAATACATCTTGGTCACCTGTATGGGGCGCGTCGTACGAATTGACATTCTCAAACCTCTAAAGTCTCATGCAAATATGTTTGGGAAGGCCAGACCCAATCATCGGTTTCGTACTTTGCTCTTGAGATGGGGTTGCACATATCTTTACAATTTTCTATTCTCAAATTGGACTTTTACTGTCATGTTCTAGACTTCTGTACAACTTACCACCGCTGCCGCCACTCTCTGCTATCCATCATCGTTGCCACCACTACTTTCTCCTCTGACATTTCGTGAGTCGGGATCCATTGTTTATAAGTTTTCTATAGTACATCTTCTCATTAGGGTTATGGTCTCCATGACAAAAAATTTTAGTGTTGGAGTTTTATCTCCTCCTTACTCCTCCCTAACAATGGTGAAGGGGAAGATCGAATTGTCTTCTCCATGACAGCTCTGTTGAAGATGAGGGCAACAACTTTGGCTTAAACATCTTCATCGACATGACGACATGAAGATTTTTATTTCTGAACGGTAGCATCAAGGTGGAGATGATGTCGTTGTCTTGAAATAATTGTCTCCGGTCCATTCTCTATTTTATTGTGATTAGATCTGGCCATGATAAATAACTAGAGAGAATAATTTTTAGATCATCTTCCTCATTCTTCAGGGGCAAAAAGAAGAAGGAAGACACCAGGAAGAAGATCCTTAATTCCGCCTACATGAATGTTGGTCGTGATTCGTTGGGAAGTTGTTTTCAGGCCATTTGTTGAGTGTTTGCCTGTGCGGTCATCCAAACTACAAAGTGATTATCAGGTTAGGTTTTGAGCTGTACTATTTATAGCGTGAGTACTATTTTATAATCTAGAGTGCTTGTAACGTATTAATGTATGTACTCAGCTATCATGTAATATAATTCTTATTTGATCGCAAAAAATGGACTTTTACTCGGTTGTTTTTCACCAGTGTTATCACCGGTACGTCCTCCAATGAAGGATCTGTTTGGCACGGTTCAGCTTCACTCATGAAGTTATTGTTTAGAAAACAACTTTATGAGCAACTTTCTAAGTGAAGCTGAGATATTTTGAAGAAAGTGTATGGCAAAAAACCTTTACCAACAACTTCATGCATGGATATGAGAGAGAAATATGCGAGAGAGCTAAGTAAGTTATTTTTTCAGCTTCATCGCACTTCATATCTTTGTGAGAGGGGAAGAAAAATAGCTTCACCCATAAACCTATTTTGAAAATAAGTGTTTTTGCTATAAAAAAATGCCCACTGTATCCGACGGCCCCGAAGTATTGGTGCCAAAAGCCTTTACGCAACTCAAAACTAAGTCGTGCCTATGTGGTGACGAAGGGCGCCACGCCAACCACGGTCGACGACCACGGCCACGCTGGAGCTGACATGGAGGCGAGTAATGCCACACTTCTGATTCAACTCAGACGTGGTGTAGCCTTTGGCGTAACTAAGAGGGTGTTTGGATCATTTGACAAATGGTAAATGGCAAATGATAAATGAATTTGGCAAATCTTTTGCCACTTGAGGGTGTTTGGATCACTTGGCAAATGACAAATGGAAAATGACAAATGACACATACAAAGACAATTGTACCCCTAATAATTACACTCATTCACATGTCATGCATAAGAGGGAGGGATATGAGTGGAAGGATTTTCTATTTTCCTTTATTTACCACTCCAAAGTGGCAAATGACAAATGACAAATGACAATTTTTTGCTCTTTTGCCATTTTTTTGCCTTGCATGTTTGGATCCATTTGTTAAAAAGTATCAATTCTTTTGCTATTTTGCTAATTTACCAAGGGGATTCAAACACCCCCTAAGTTATGCAAGAACCTTTGGCGCAACTCAGCCGCATATAGCTCAACCAAGCAGCACCCATGCGGCTAATTAAGGTTCCATATGTGTAAAGGTGAATCGATCGATGGTGCCATTGCCATCCTTGTATTTGGAAAATACCAAGAGGAGAAAGCCAAATACTTATTGTATTTTGTGGAGATTGTCTTGCCGACTTCTAAATTATAAACCAACAAAAATACTCTAAAAACCAGAAAGCTGGTCACTAAATGTCAAAACCAACTCAATACCACGTCATCTCTAGCTTATCTTACTATACTTTTTTGGCACAAGCCAAAATAAATCTTGCACAACCACGACTAGCATGTGTATAAATACCCTCTAGATCAGTAGTTAATCCATCACCCATATTATTGAGACCAAGTCACTACCGGATTCGCCTGATTTGCCGAGTGCCCGGCGCACTCGGCATAGGCTCTAAACTCTCGGCAAAGGACTCTGGGTAAAGGGCTCTTGGCAATAAAATAATCGGCAAAGGATCCTTTGCCGAGAGCTATTTTTCGGGCACTCGGCAAATCCTTTGCCGAGAGCTTTTCTGGCTTTCGGCTGAGAAAAGTGACGAGACGGCGTGTTCCGTCGCCGTCCGTCCGAACCGTTGATGTGCCGAGAGCCCTGTCAGAGGACTCTCGGCACAGAATTCCCCTTTGCCGAGAGCCCTCTGACAAGGCTCTCGGCAAAGGTTAATTCTGTGCCGAGAGCCCTCTAACATGGCTCTCGGCAAAAAACAATATATTTATTTTTAAAAAAAATTCTTTGCCGAGAGTCCTCCTCCACTAGTACCAAATTTTTTAAGTCAACCGCATGTGGAAATAGCTCCCACCCTACCAAATTTTTTAATTTTTAAATTTAAATCAGACCCTATATTTTACCCTAAACCTATTCGATGATGTTCAATTATACCCATATAGTATTTAACTATTTCATACAAGTGGTTTCATGCTCATAAACATAAAGTCACACTTATTTACAGCATCAAAGTTTCATGCTCGATCACAAATATAAAGTAAATGTATTTACAACAAAGTTTTCACTAGTGCTCACAAACACTATATATATATATATACATAAAAGTTTTCACTAGGGCTCTAATTAATAACCATCTCGACTAATTTGTAGACCACTGATCTCTGTGAGCGGTCTATACTTTGGGTCACTTAAGGTGGCCGACTCGTCATGATATTTCCCCTCGTGAGGAATGACATCTCTCATGATGAATGAGCACAAGTCCTCAACTATGGCGTACAAAGTACGTTCGCTCATGTTAGTCGCCTTTGGTTTATAAGCTTCCTGAGAGGAAAGTTTATAGGGTATTAATATATACACTTGACAATACATTTGTAACTTTAATGTGAGTGCCTAAATTAAAACATGACTATTACTTATATTACCTTAGAAGGGTTCCTGTTGTATCGTCCGTTCTGCCTCATGAACTCGCACATGTAGAATCCACACAGGACCGATCCAGGTGGTTGCTTGTGGCACTATATAAGAAGAAAGTGGTTATGTATATACTTACAACATCGTGTATGATATGTATTCATAACTTTTCATACGTACCGACCAATGATGATATATGTTCAATGGTTGCGTTGGCTTGTCGCACTTTCCTTTTTTTAATTTGTAATAACTATATGCCCTATAATCTCGAATAGAATCACCATGTTATTCTCAAACTCTCTCATCAATAAAAGTATGCAAGCATATCTCAACTTATAGTTCCAAGTGGTTCAAGAACGTTGCATAGCTCATAGTCGGATAATCTGCGGAGTCTAATACCAACACCCTTCCTTGCCTAGGAAAAATGACAAAGCAGATCCATTGGTCTCTGCACGAAGCAAATTTGTGATGCAAGTGTGTATTCAAATTATTAATTTGAACTATGCAAACTCACACTTACCCAAAGTTATATGGGGCCATTATGCATTTTTTGTCTTGATATATAAGCAATGAGGTTGCCAGGTAGTAGGAGTATTCAGTTTCAAACCTTTTCTTTAGCTTCTTTTTCATGTCCTCTCCTTCTAACCCCTTTAAATCTTTATCGTCATCTCCGATTCTGAAGTTGTGCCGGTCCTCACATATTTTTATTAGGTTCATATACGCAACCCTTTCATTTTCCCTGTGACGAGGATCGTTACCATAACGCATGACCTGCTCCTCATATTGCATTCTGCAAGACGCACGTTCATGTAAGATATGCAATTAGAATGGATACAACTCACAAATAAAAACACATGCATATTTATTCGTATGAGTAACACTTACACTGCAAACAACGTTATGAGTTGTACGTCGAGTCTCTTGGGGTTCATCATCAACCACATGTCCTCGAATGTAATAATGCATGTCTGTCTTTCACTTGCAAATACAGATGGTGGTATAGACACATTGATGGTGTCAATGCCAACAGAAGCTGCTCTCATGTACCAATCATGCAGCCTTTTTATACCACTAGGGATCTTGATCAATTTATCCTACTGTAGTAGGGGCCTCCCCGAGTGATAACAATCAGGAACATGTTTGTAATCTTCCTTTATTGGCTTCCTGATATTTAAGATAATTACCTCGGGATTTTTGGCTGACTTCTCGTGCTCATCCAAGTCAAGGGTTTGAACTGTGCGTTTATGTCCAATTCCTGCCAAAAATCTACCCACGCCAGCATTTTTCTTTTTCGTTGGCTCCCAGGGGGATATCAATTTGGGTATTGGAAATTTCTTCTTTGGCTGCGGTGGAGTCACCTCTGGGTCTTTAGGTTCTGGGCAAGGTGGAGAACTGAATGATGGGTCCTTTGGTTCAGGAGGAGTCTGGGCAGGTGGTGATGGTGGGTCTGGAAGAGTCTGGGCAGGTGGTGATGGTGGGTCTGGAAGAGTTTGGGTAGGTAGTGATGGTGGGTCTGGAAGAGTCTGGTCGTGTGGTGACGGTGGGTCTGGAAGAGATTGTGAAGGACCTGACGACCCCTGACTGAGTGGTAGGGCTTCAGAGGACCGTGTTGGCGGCTCACTCAATTGGACATCTCGTCGAGGCCAAAGGATGAAGTTCTTGATAGCCTGTCCGAGTGTCTCAATGCCCTCGGGACCGACAATGTCTAGCATGTCATCTTCGTATCCTTGGACGACTGTCACCACTTCAACCTTGCAATAGTCCTCTTGAATGTCATCACCATGATACTTGCGTCCTGGGATCGCAAATCCTGTGCCTACTACCCTTGTACGATGATTAGAAATACCATATCTTATGACGAGGGAGCAAGGCGTGGGCATATCAATGTCGTCAACTGCATAGTGAGTCTTGTTTCCCGTTGACGCAACACTGCATCGAATTGTTCCTGGACTGTGTGTCACCACAAGATGTTGTGATGTTGGGACTAGGTGCATCTCGGGACCCTGACCTGACGTATTTTGTTGAACGGACACCGCACTATCCAATTTTTGCATCAACTCAGGAGGAGGATTGGACAACATTTGGGACATCATCTCTTGGAAGTCTTTTTTTTGCCTCTTCCTTAAAATATGTAGCCATCTCATCCTTGTATCGACCACGCTTCTTGTACTCACCTTGCCACTCTGGTCCGAATCCTTCTTTTGAAGATATTCCTCGAACACGACCAGGATGCTCGGGGTTACCCAAGCCAGCAGTTAGGATGTCCCTGTCTCTTCGTGCATTAAATAATCCTTTCTCATGTTCTGCTGCTACCGCTAATATGCTCTTAAGTGCTTCATCGGTAGTTGGGTCTTCAAAGGACATATCGGTCTCGGTTTGCACTGGTTTCCGAGCCAGTATCCAGTTTGCGGTCCTTTCTCCAAGTTGCTCGGATAGCACTGGCAACCCTGCCGCCTTCTTGGTAGCCTCTTCTTCCCTCCATTTTGGAACCTGTCGTTGGTAACCACCAGTGCCTAAGTGGTGGGGGTACTTGTTCTTTTTTGCGAGCACTGAATTGGCTTCGTTCCGAGCTAAGAACTCGGCCTCTTGCCTCTGCTCTAGGAAAGCTGCACACTGACCGGCCGAAATCTTGTACTTTCGTGTTGGGTCTGAGCCAGTCTTTGCCCACTTGGTACTCTAGTCGGACCTCCAGTTGCGGAATATGACCGCACATTGCTTCAGTGCAAACCCCTTTACCAGTGGTTCTGAGCCCGTAGGAAAAATAAACCTTGTCAACATCTTGGCCCAAAGCATGTTCTTAACATCGACAGCCACATTTTTCCAGTGTTGGATTGTGACGTCAAGATTGTCCCTAACTACGAAACCAAGTGCGTTTCGAAACTTAGCTAGGGCTTCCACAGGAGTTAGGGGATGTCCTTTTGGGCTCACTTCTGAGATTCTATATGTCTCATCTAGCCACCTATTCATTCCTTTGTCACCTCGTTTCGGGTCACTCATCTTCCTTTTCCTTGAACTATTGGTGGGGGTGGTGGTCTCGGTCATTTCCGGTGCATCTTCTTGTGCCATTTCATCTTGAGTTAATATTTCTCTGAACTCAGATAACACCTCCTATTCATGTCAAAACATACACTCATTAGATTACGAAGGCTAATTCATTGTAGCAGGCTAATCATGAAATTAGGTACAACCATGACATCCTATATGCGAAAATTACCTCATCTACTTCTGGATTGTAATCAGGATCACGTTCATATTCATGACGGGCCATCCTCTCTATACGAGGATCAGTGTCGACGCTTGGTGATTCATATTCAGGAGTAGATTCTCGGGACCCCGTTGCTTGGGCCCCTGTTGCTTGCGCCGTGGGGTGGGACCCTGTTGCTTGCTCCATAGGATTGGACCCCGGTTCTTGCGCCGTGGGGTGGGACCCCGGTTCTTACTCCGTGGGGTGGGATCCCGTTGCTTGCTCTATGGGGTGGGACCTGGTTGCTTGCTCCATAGGATTGGACCCCGCTACTTGCTCCGTGGGGTGGGACCCCGTTGCTTGGTCCATGGGTGGAGAACTCATCGTAAAATTCTACACAATTATATTTATATAATTAGTCTATGACTTTTGCGAAAAACTATACAAGTACTCTGCTATTCATAAATAAGCATAAAATTAGTCTAATATAATTTGAGTGGTACACTACTATTATATAAGTACTACTACAAGTATATACATCATATACGTATTTAATTAATGGCAATTAAGTATTCTACTATACTCTACTCTATAATGTACTCCATCATATAAGTAGGTATAAGCATGAATAATATGCATGAATAAACATAAATAAGCATGAATAAGTATTTACAAGTATTTGCTTTTACAAGTATACTACACTACTCTACTGTATTCTACTCTACTCTACTCTACTCTATCTCTACTCTACTCTACTCCAACATATAAGTACACTATCTAATTCATGTATTTACTCCAACATATTAGCATTTAATTCATGTATTTACTCCCATGCATGTATTTAATTCATGGAAATTTTGCAAGTATTTCATAAAAATAAAAAATATAAAAGGCCACTTTTGGCCTCTCTCTCTCTATCTTTGCCCCTCCCCTTTGCCCTGCTCGGCCCAGCAGTGGCGGCCCATCATTGCAAGGCCCAGCAGTTGCGGGCCCACCCTGTCGGCTCCCTCATCTTCAACCTCAAGCCGCCGCCGCCAGCACCGCCCCGCCCCGCCAGCACCTCTCCTCCTCTCTCCTTTGCCCCGCTCTCGGCCCAGCTCTGGTGGCCCAACACATGACCTCTGACTGCGGGGCGGGCCCAACAGTCAGCTTCGTCTTCCTCTCTCTCTCACCGCCCGCCACCGCATGTCGCCGCACCATCACCGCTCTCGCCCTAGCACCGTGCGACACAACCACCGCGCGGCGGCACCACCACAGCACCACCACCGGCACTGCACCGTCTTCCTCTCTCTCTCTTACTGCCGGCACAACCACCACCACCGCAGCATCGCCACCGGCATCGCACAAGCTCCACCACAGTCGCCGCCCCGTCGCGCACGGATAGAGAAGAAGAGGGAGCTGAGCGCACGACTTACTAAGGACAATGGACGCCGGCGTGGGGAGGGAGAGGTCTCAGCGGCGTGGAGAGGGCGGCGCGGCGGCGTGGAAATTTTTGGCAGCCTCACGGTGTGATTTTGAAATAGACCGCGCCCGGGACTTAGAAAATTTTCGGCCAGCTTGCGGGCGGTATATATGTACCACATTTCTACAGGCGGTTTTTAATGTCAACCGCCTGTAGAAATCATTTATACTGGCGGTTGACTATACCAACCTCCTATAGAAATCATTTCTACAGGCGGTTGACTATACCAAACGCATTTCTACAGGCGGTTGGTATAGTCAACCGCCTGTAGAAATGATTTCTACAAGCGGTTTGTATAGTCAACCGCCTGTACAAAGCATTTGCATATAGTTTTAGGGTTTATTTAGGGTTTAGGGTTAGTTAATCTAGGGTTCTATTTAGGGTTTATTAAGGATTCTATTTAGGTCTAGGGTTAGTTAAGCTAGGGTTTAGGGTTTATGATTGTCTATTGGTAGTTTATGCTTGTGTAGTGGTACTGAATCATACAAGATAGACTATATAGAAAATGATAGCACATAAAGGTGGAATAAGCATAAAGTCTCATATTTACAAACAGTGAATGGTACACATTGTACCACAAATGGATTACATGACATATATAAACTAGGCAGCTACTATTCGTCCTTGTCCATCGTGGCGAACCCAGGGCAATGAATTTTGTGGGATGCTTCGCTCAACATTCCTTATCTTCACTGGATGGTCTACAAAGAGAGACATATTGCTAAACTGGTTGAAATCCTCCAGATCAGATACACCATCAACTCCGATAGCTTGTTGCTTTCCAGGAAAACTACATGCTTTGGCTAGTTCGTACTTTTCTTGTCATTAGGAGAAAGGATCTGTTCAGCATAGAAAACCTGTGCAGCACGGTTAGCCATTATCCACGGGTCATTATTGTAGGCTACCTTACTTAGATCAAGAACTCTGACCCCATAGTTGTCCACTGTGACATGTTTGTCTTCAACCCATTCACATTTATATACGGGGATTTGTACCATAGTCTAGTTCCCATATCTCAACAATGATGTCAAAGTATGTAATAATCTCACCTATTGTAGAGTCAATGGCCTCGCATCGAACAACACTATTTTGTGCCATGCTCTTTATGTCCTTGTACTTGGTACAGAATGTGAAGCCATTAATGTCATAGGTTTGCCATGTCGTGACCTGGCGTGAGGGTCCACATGCCAACCCTTTGATGGTTTGTTCCTCAATTTTTTCCCCACATGGAATATCCTTCTCCCTTAGCCATGTGTTGAACCGAGTATTGTGTTCCTTCATTACCCAATCATCTGTGTGCCTAGGATCTGTACCATAGTCTAGTTCCCATATCTCAACAATGATGTCAAAGTATGTAATAATCTCACCTGTTGTAGAGTCAATGGCCTCGCATCGAACAATACTATTTTGTGCCATGCTCTTTATGTCCTTGTACTTGGTACAGAATGTGAAGCCATTAATGTCATAGGTTTACCATGTCGTGACCTGGCGTGAGGGTCCACATGCCAACCCTTTGATGGTTTGTTCCTCAATTTTTCCCCATGTGGAATATCCTTCTCCCTTAGCCATGTGTTGAACCGAGTATTGTGTTCCTTCATTACCCAATCATCTGTGTGCCCAGGATTATGTTCCTGAAGTTCATTTAAGTGTTCCTCGATCAAAGGGTCCATTATCGAGAGCTGATGCAGGATACTGTGATGTGCCTCGAGGACTATGTTGTAATCTTTCGGGATGAATGATTTTCGTCCCATCCTCCCACTTCCATATAGTCTACCCTCATGTCATGACGGAGGCAAACCTATTGCAACTTGATCTTTTAGGACACTATTGCAGAATGGACCACCAGACTCAATGGCCTCTTCGGTTAAATACCCCTCAACCATAGACGCCTCTGGGCGAGCACAAGTTGAAACATAACCATTTAGTATTGCCATGAAATGCTCATAAGTCCACATTTCATGCAAGTACATAGGACCCAATGCCTCAATTTGAGGAACCAAGTGCACAACGAGGTGCACCATGATATCGAAGAATGCTGGGGGGAAACACATCTCAAACTGTGACACTGTCTCCACTACGAATTCCTGAAGAGTCGCTAACTCATCACTGTCAATCACCTTTTCTGAGATCTTGTTGAAAATGAAGCACAAACGTGTTACTGCCATCTTTACGAACAAAGGATTTATAGCCCTGATGACAATCGGAAGGAAAGTAGTAAGCATGACATGACAATCATGTGAGTTGTAGTTGGTGAGTGTAAGGTCTTTCATTGACACGATACTCCGTATGCTAGAGCAAAATCCAGATAGGACTTTCAACTTCCTCAACCACACACACATCGCATGTTTCTCATCTATGTTGAGGTTGTAGCTTGCTGCTGGTAGATGACACTTCCCATTTTCTTGTAGAACAGGGTGAAGCTCTTTTTTTATGCCTAACTATACCATGTCCATGCGTGAATTCAGACCTTCTTTTGTCTTGCTCTTCATGTCTAGCAATGTGCCAATTAGACTTTCAAACACATTCTTCTGAACGTGCATACCATCGATCGCATGTCGTACATCTAACTCTTTCCAGTATGGTAAATACTCAAAGAAAATAGACATCTTCTTGAATGTAGCCCCTGGAGTTGGTTTGACATTCTTTCTTGGTTTTTCGTCTTTTGTCTTTTTCCCAAAAACAAATTTGATTTTGCTAACTATTTGGAAAACTCTTTGGCCTTTACTGTTACCTGATGGTGCAATAGTGTAGTTCATCATTATTGTCGAAGTACTTAGCCATATTTTTAAGGCGGTACCTGTGTCCTTTCGATAAGAAGCATTTGTGTCTCATGTACACTATCTTCTTAGATGCATTGAGGGACACGTAAGCGGTTTCATCTATGCAGAATACACAACCAACCTTTCCCTTGAACTGCCCTGATAATGTGAAGAGAGCAGAGTAATCATTGATCGTAACAAAAATAATTGCTCTCAACGTGAAAGATTCTTTGCAGTACTCGTCCCACATTTAAACACCTGTTTCCCACAACATATTCATGTCTTCCATTAAGGGCTCCAAGAAAACATCCATGTCCACTCCAGGTTGTGTAGGTCCAGAGATAAGGATGGTTAGCATGAGGTACTTTCGCTTTTGCATCAACCATTGGGGAAGGTTGTAGATGGTGAGGATCACTGGCCATGTGCTATGCGTGCTGCTCCTCTCAGTAAATGGATTCATTCCATCAGTACTCAGTGCAAATCTAACATTTCTTGTTTCCTTGGCAAAGTCTTCATGGTTGTTATTGAAATCTCTCCACTGCTTGCTATCAGCCGGATGACGAAGCTTCCCATCATTTTTGTGCTCATTTGAAGCATGCCAGGTCTTAAGTTTGGCATCCTCTGAGTTAGCGAACAAACACCTCAATCGATCAACCACAGGAAGGTACCACATCACTAAAGTAGGAATCTTTTTCTGGGCATAATATTCTACTTCATCTTTTTCTTTGCTTGTGGGGGGTTTTGTTGCTCTCTGTTGGGTCTTCTTTCTCTTATTTCCTTTACATTTGGAGGCAGCACATTCTTCTTCTCGAAAGTCTTTATTTGTCTTGTACCTACTTGCACTACAGTTTGGACAGCTGACCATGTCCTTATACTTATCACCTCGATATAGGATACAATGATTTCTACATGCGTGGATCCTCTCAACACCCATAGTGAGCGGACTGATTAACTTCTTTGCATAGTACGTGTTAGCCGGCACATTGTTCTCCTTTGGAGGCATGTCTGCAATAATACTCAAGAACGCATCAAAGCCAGCATCAGACAAACCATATCTAGCTTTGAACACCAAAAACTTAAGCATAGACCGCAGTGTCGTGAACTCTTAGGTACAACCCTTAGACTCATCATACAAAGACTCTTTTGCTGCATTCAGCAGGGAATCCATACCTTTCATGAAGAACATTGAAGGGTCATCTAAATGACGATGCAATAGTGCCTCTAACAATTCTGCATCTTCCGCAGCCATATCTGGCAGGACCTCATCACATTCATTTGCTCCATCAACACCATGATCGGGAAGAGGTTGTTGTGTCTCGTGTATGAACGGGAACTCGTCAACAAGCATATGTAGATCAACATCAATATCTGCAGTGTTTGCCGTTGTATAATGTGCAGAACTACCCTCTCCATGTTTTGTCCAAATCAAGTAATCCTTTATAAACCCCAACAAACTAGATGAGAAAGGATTGTTTGAGTGTTATCAAATACAACAACATTTTTGCAGTCTATGCATGGACAATGTATGTGCTTCATCTTTGTTCTCCTAGCATGGTTCTTAGCAGCGTCAACAAACTTATGCACTTCTGATAAGTATGATGGATCTAGTCTTGACAACTCATACATCCATAATGACCTCTCCATCATACTTGTACAGAAATATAATGAATTAATTGTATGCTAAAAGTTGAAACCATATGCCTAGCTCCAAAAAGTTACTCAAACTGAGCAAAAATGAATAAAAGGATGCAAGAGAGAGATAAACTAATGTTTGCTAGCACCTCCTTCCAAAAAAATGAATATCAAACCCTCTCTAATTGTATTCAATGGTAGTTGACTGCAAGATAGAAGAGTTATCGGGGAGGAGAAGAAGGGATATGATTAAGTATAGGGTTTATCAGAAGGTTCAATTTTTAAACATACATTTGTCTCACAACACAAATAAACAATTCATGAAACAATTCGAGAAATAAAGAAAATACAGTAAATAATTAACCTACTTTATTAGAGAACTAACAAGAAATATATATATTTCTCTCTACATATGAACACACTTCATGAACACAAAAAAACAATTCATGGAACAATTTATGCAAATAAAGAAAAAAAATACTATGTAAATGGACCTATATTTCTCTCTACATGAACATACCATTCATGGCTATAGCCATATACATACAACTAAAAAAATCTTGGATAAACTAAATTGACAACAAAACATGAGTAGGGAGAGTGGAGAGGCATCATCTAACCATCTTAAGCATAAATATTTCACAAAATCTTGCCCATAACCTAGCTACCCTTCTCTCTCACTCATGGTGAAACCCTAGATCCAAAAAGGGACTCTAATTGAGCAAGGAATGGACCAAATGAGGCAAGAGATGCATAAACTAACCTTTCTTAGCAACCTCCTTCCAAAAATGAAGATCAAAACCTCTCCCCTTGTATTTGAAGAAATATGGACCTCCAAAATGGTCTCCAATGGAAGTTAGCTACAAGCTACAAGATTTCTCGTGGAGGGAGAAGGGTATTTATAGCTACAGGAACAACACTGGTGGTTGCTTAAGTCAACCGCCAGTGTAAACTGCTTAAGTCAACCGCCAGTGTAAACTGCTTTATAGTGGTCATGACCGCTAGTGGAAATGGATCATTTCCACAGGCGGTTCAGCTAGGTCAACCGCCAGTGTAAATCGATTTACGGTGGCGGTTGACTTATATGAACCGCCTGTGGAAATGCGCCATTTCCACAGACGGTTATTTTAGGTAAACCGCCAGTGTAAAGCGGTTTACACTGGCGGTTCTTAGCTCGGACCGTACGAATGTTTTCCACTGGCGCATGATAACTCAAACCGCCAGTACAAATAAAAGGCCACCGCATGCTTAGAGCTGCTTTGTACTAGTGCTCTAGGCTCTCGGCAGTCCTGGGAATCTGGCCACAGAATGGTCTCCGTTTGGCACCTTTGCCGAGATTGGCTCTTGGCAAAGAGGTCATTTTTTCCACTTTGCCGAGAGCTACCCTCGATAAAGCGACCATAAACCCTGTTTTTTCTGATTTTTTCATTTTTCACTACAATATATCACATATATCATATCCATCACATATATCACAAATTCATCACATATATCACACATTCATCACATATATCACACATTCATCACATATATCACACATTCAACACTTATATCACACATTCAACACTTATATCACAAACAACACCTGCAAGTGACATACACAAGTCCACAAGTCCATCCAAAGTCCATACACAAGTGCACAAGTCCACAAGTCCATCCACAAGTTCACAAGTCCATCCACAAGTTCACAAAAACATCTATAAGTTCATATCAAGTCCAACGCTGAGAAAAAGACAACTACTGTCAAACTGGCCAACCACTCCAAGCACCCCTCGTTCGGAACAGGTAGTTTACCGTGTGGAGATACCTTGTGCACAATATCCCAACCCTTAAGATGCTCTTTGGTTTGGAATGCGTATGTGGTATAGTAAACCTGTGTGGCCTGTTGAGCCACAATGTAGACATCATCTTCTTGAAAGACAGAATCTTGTCGAATCTCAACTAGGCCAAGATGAGGGGTCTGTCTCGTCACTCTAGGATCAAACCAATGGCATTTGAATATGACAGGATGGAGAGGTTTGGTACTGATGGAATTTGCAAATGAAAGTTGATATATTCCTTCACATCTTCCATAATAGTCTAGGCCATCAGTGCCAGGTGTACAAACACCGCTATTTATGGTTCGTCGATTTGGTCGACTCTGCTCCTAGCTTGCTGTGTGAAAATGATATTCATTCACATCATAACTATTAAATGACTTCATCCTATAGGCACAACCATTTGCAACCTGTCTCAACTCGTCACTAATAGAGTCATCGGTTTGAGCCTACATTCAAGATAGATTGTTATATTATGCAAACATACCCACAACCTGAAAATTTAAAGTGGGTACAAGCTAAATTAGAAACTACCTTGGTTTTGAACCAAGAAATGAAATCAGGAGTTCCTTGTCCAGCTCCCTTCACAAGAAGGGTATCTGATTCCTGCGGGGTAGGATCCCGTGATTGATTCCAAAAGTGATGAAGGAATTCCCTGTACCAACGTGAAACAAGGGGTTGGCAAAGGAAAATTGATGCCATATTGAAACAAGATCGGGCTGAACTTACCCAATGTACAACGCCACCTCGTCAAGGTTGGTCAACACATATAGCATGATGCAACGCCACTCCTTATGTGTCAAGGACTTCGTGGTAGCTGCACTTGCGCTTCCAAGTCGCCCTCGGAAAAGACTGAGGTTTGATTCATTTTCACCAGCATTGTAACGAACAGGTGGATTATGCACGCTTGGAAGATTCTCGGTGTAGTATTTCTTTGTGAAGTTGGACACCTCCTCTAGAATGAATGCCTCAGCGAAGGAAGCCTCAATCTTGCTTTTATTTCTACATTTCGTGCGAAGAGTCTTCAAACTTCTCTCAAGTGGATAGCACCAATGGAATTGGACGAGACCCCACATTTTTGCCTCATAAGCCAGGTGCAATATCAAGTGTTGCATAGGATTGAAGAAACCGGTTGGAAAGATCTTCTCTAACTTACACAACAACACCGGTGCCACGTTTTCCAAGTCCTCGATCACGGTCTGAGATAACTCTTTGGAACATAGCTGGCGAAAGAAGTAGCTCAACTCTGCCAGCGCTACCCACACATCTTAACTCTTTGGAACGTAGGATTGAAGAAAACTATACATCTCATGTCATCACATATGATCATATGTGCTGGATATCATATGTGATGACTATCCTACGTCACCAACGTTTCAAAATCGTCTCAATTTTTTCCCCAAGCCTACACATGTGATATCAAGTCCACTCAACAAGTTTTGTGATTTTTGGAATTTGTTTGTATTTTATAAATTTTTTAAAACAAGTCGCACACAAGTTGTTGGTCAAGTTTGGTGAATAAAATGTTTAAAATTTGGCGTCTGTCCTTGGATACCGACTCAAAGTGCGCTACAAACCACGAATATCATTTTTTCAGTCATCAAAATCCATTATTCGTTGCACCTGCAGTTCAATGTTGTTTTTTAAAGAATATCAATTTAAATAAAAAAACCAAAGAAATATAGCAAAACTACTCAAAAATATACCAAATTCTAAGATTAGGTCACTAGCAATGTAAGTAGCAAGCAAAAAAAAATGAGTGGAAAAAAGGAAAAAAAATTCAAATGCTTTGCCGAGAGTAACCCTAAAGCTCTCGGCAAAGAATCTTTGCAGAGAGTCATGACGTCATGGCTCTCGGCGAAAAACCATAAAGGAGAATGACATCGGGCCTTTCAAAAGATTTGCCGAGAGCTTGACGGTCGACTCTCGGCAAAGGATAACGGAGGAGGCTGCCGTTTCCTTTGCCGAGAGGAATCATTTGTCGACGGCCTAGCTCTCGGCAAAGGGAATTCTTTGCCGAGAGCTTTCCTGTGCCGAGAGCCGGCGTGTTTTCTGCCGAGTACTGTTTGGTGCCGAGAGGAGCTCTCGGCAAAGAATTTTGTGCCGAGTGCCCGAAAAAAAGCTCTCGGCAAACGTCCTATTTCCGGTATTGAGTAGTAGCAATATAGAAAGTGGCATACTCTAGCAACATCATAGTAACAATGGCGGCCAAGATACTTTCCCTACTTATGCTCCTTGCTCTTTCTGCATGTGCTGCTACTGCAACGTTTATCCCGCAATGCTCACAGACTCATATAGCTGCCCCTCTTCTCCCACTCCCACCCGTGTGCGAAAACCCAATTCTACAACCATACAGGCTTCAAGAGGAAATTGTCCTACAAAGCATCAGGGCACAACAACTGCAGAAACTGGTGCTACAGGCGGTCAACCAACTAAACGTGGCAAACCTTGCTGCCTACTCTCAGCAACAGCAGCAACTGGTGCTACCGGCAATCAGCCAACTAAATGTGGCAAACCTTGCTGCCTACTCTCAACAAACGCAGCTTCTTCCATTCAACCAACTAGCTACAGTGAACCCCGCTGCCTTTTTGCAGCAACAACCACTACTACCGTTCAACCAGCTAGCTGGTGTGAGCCCTGCCGCCTTCCTTCCACAACAACAGCTGCTGCCGTTCTACCCGCATCCTGCGGCTAACGCTGCCACCCTATTACAACTACAACAGTTGCTGCAGTTCATCCGACTTGCTCTTACCTACGCAGCATCCTAAGGTGGTCCGTGGACCACACGGACCACCCTCTAGCTACGCCTCTGCGGCTAAGGTTACATATGTGTCAAGGTGAATCGATCATGCCATTGTCATCCATGTATTTGGAAAATACCAAAACGAGAAAGACAAATACTTATTGTATTTTGTGGAGATTGTCTTGCTGACTTATAAAGTATAAACCAACAAAAATACTCTAAAAACCAGCAAACTGGTCACTAAATGTCAAAAACCAACTCAATACCACGTCATCTCTAGCTTATCTTACTACTTTTTTTATGGCATAAGCCAAAATAAATCTTGCTCAACCACAAGGACTAACATGCCCATAAATACCCTCTAGATCAGTAGTTAATCCATCACCCACATTATTGAGACTGAGTAGTAGCAATATAGCAAGTGGCATACTCTAGCAACATCATAGCAACAATGGCGGCCAAGATACTTTCCCTACTTATGCTCCTTGCTCTTTGTGCAAGTGCTGTTACTGCGACGTTTATCCCGCAATGCTCCCAGACTCATATAGCTGCCCCTATTCTCCCACTCCCATCGGTGTGTGGAAACCCAATTCTACAACCATACAGGCTTCAAGAGGAAATTGTCCTACAAAGCATCAGGGCACAGCAACTGCAGCAACTGGTGCTACAAGCGATCAGCCAACTAAACGTGGCAAACCTTGCTGCCTACTCTCAGCAACAGCAGCAACTGGTGCTTCCGGCAATCAACCAACTAAACGTGGCAAACCTTGCTGCCTACTCTCAGCAGCAGCAGCTTCTTCCATTCAACCAACTAGCTGCAGTGAACGCCGCTGCCTTTTTGCAGCAACAACCACTACTACCATTCAGCCAACTAGCTGCCGCGAGACCCGCCTTCTGGCCACGACAACAGCTGGTGCCGTTCTACCCGCAGGCTTTGGCTAACAACGTCGCCACCCTCTTCCAATTGCAACAGTTGCTCCAACTTGCTCTGAGGAACCCAGCAGCCTCCTGCCAACAACAGCCCATCATCGGTGGTCACCTCTATAGGCTTAACATGGCTTAAGAGTTGTAATTCAATAATAAAGGTTTTAGGCCTGATGCCCGATACTTCTGTGAAATAAAAAGTTATATTTCCAGATTCTAATGTGCAACTGGTCTCCATGTGTGTTTGATAATTGTTTTACCTTAAAGATCGAGAATAAGGAACTATAAATCATCCTTACAGTGTGATATGCGATTAATTGAGCATTACCACGCACAAACATCATGATGTTGGTATATAATCTCCAAAAGTGCGTACTGTGTAACTGTGTTAGGTTAGACCACCCATTCATGTCGAATGTGCACAGTGGGATTGATGGTGACTTTAGAAACCGAAGCCGTTTGGTTCGGCTGTTTGAGCCCGTGTTTGATTCATGGCATCACCTTATAGCGATGTTTCACGTTTTGTTTGGCTCAGTCCGTAACCGATCAGCGTGTGAACAGTTACCGCTCTATACAATCTTGATCCCGCTCCCAAGCCGGCGTTGCCCGATTCCACTCCCTCCTCTCACTTATGATCCAATTTTTCTCTACCACACATCGCGAGCTTGCACGCCCCGCGTGGATGCATATTCGAGGTCATGGAGCCCAGCGCAGTATTGCCACCCACGCGGCTGGGGCCGCCCCGACTACCTCACCACGGCCAACCACGGTGCCGGCGGCAGGCCAAGATAAGAACACGAAGGGGAACTCGATCCCCCGCTTGTCTCCGTGCCCAATTTCATGAACGAGCAGCAGAAGGACAAAGAAGATGACACATAGAAGGGGCAACTACAGCAGTTCGGTGCGGGATCCAGTGCGGCAAAGGTGTAGCTGCTCAAGCGTGGATCTGGGAGCACCGAGCAATAAGCATGGTGTTAAGACATGTGTTCCCGAAGTGAACCAAACAAATTTTGCTATTTGTGTCCCCATAACATGCAGCAGTGGTATTTGATTCCTTTCGTGTTACCACTAGTAGTGTGGAACCAAACATCACCTTAGTTGTAATCTTCACTTTGAATTTATAGATAAAATTATCAAAACCACAATTTCTAACATGAAAATAAACAAAATTTAAAAATCATAACCATTATTAGATAAATTAACCCGACTTTGTATGGCAACTATTCATGTAGATAGAAAATGGAAACTGTGCACGCACAAAACCAATGCTTACACCTTTTTTTTTTACAACAATAAGGTGCACTTATTGCTCTCCAGTATGTAACATACACTAGTACAGAAACCACCTTTGGCTGATTTCCAAAAACGGCTTTAGCCCAGGTGGAAATTGCGCCCGGGGCTGGTTGGTAACACCAACCGGGACTAAAAGTTTCCTCCCAACGGCTCGTTGGTCAGACATTGTCAGGGGGGACTTTTAGTCCCGGTTGGTGCCATTTTAAGTTTCATTCACTTGACATTGTTTGAATATTTTGAACAAGACAACTAAAATTAGTATTCTAAGTATACACCTTTCTTTTCTAGGGTATTATATGTTCCACATTTCAAGATTAGTTTAGCTTAGTTTGAGAAATATATAGATTCTTATTAGGATATTATTAAATGATGAATTTATGGTGGATTGTTCTTGATTTATATATGTGCCACTTGAGCTCAAAATAATTATATATTTATATGAAGAAGGTAGCTCCCTAGAATACTTTAGTTGTATACATGGTAAATTTTAGTTGTTTTATTTTCTTTGTTTAGAATATAAGGAATTTATAATATCTAGTTTGAAAAATGAGTATAGAGAGTAGATGACAACTGCTTCGGGACACTCGGCCTCTGATCGGGTTCCAACGCGACTAAGGTCAGACCTCCCTCTCATTACCTGTGGCAAGTGTATGCAAAAGACCGTGAAAGAGTACCGAGTGGGGAAGCCGGGTCCCAACAAAGGACGGATCTTCTATAAGTGTCCAGATCGCAATGTGAGTTATATATTTTGTCACATTTGATGGTTATGATTAATTTGTACCTATATTTCCTGATGATTTTGATTAAAGTGTTGATTTTTTATTTCTATTTTCAGTGGGATGGCACTGGATGTCGCGGCTGGTACTGGGAGGAAGAGTATGTTACACACGTCGCGAAGGCTACGAAGGCTGATGAGGCAGTGAGCCAGCTCAAGAAGTCTGTCGATACTGAGCAGAAGAATAATGATTTGTCTGCTTTAGTTGGGATTGGTCGGGAGATCATTATGCTACTAAAGTGCATTTTAGGTTTTCTATGTATAGTGCTAGTGGTCTTAGCATACGCTATGTCGAGGCTTTTATAGAGCATACATTAGTATTTGTATGAATTGGAAATGACACATGATGGTGTTCCATCTCGATCATGTTATTTTAATGCGGATGACCTTTCGTTCGGTACTTTATAATTTCATTTTTTTACCAAAATCAGAAATTTAATTATGTTTTGGGTCATATAATGCAGACGATGAGACGCGATTGGATGTACAATGTTGATCGCTGCTCCAAAGAGTTCTTTGATGGCGTGCATGGTTTCTTAAGAGCGGCTGAGGCAAACAAGCGGAATGGTAATTTCATGTGTTGTCCATGCACCTTGTGCAAGAATTTGAAGGAATATTCTAGCTCAAGGACTGTTCACTCACACTTGTTGAAGTCGGGTTTCATGTCAAACTATATTTGTTGGACCAAGCATGGAGAAACCGGAATTATGATTGAAGAAGACGAAGAAGAACAATTGGACCCTGACGACATTATTGTTCAATATGGTGACTTCAATGATACTACAATGGATGAAGCAGAAGAAGAAGAGGCAGCGGCAGGGGCAGAGGACACACTCTCTGAGGATGATGGTCTTGGTGAAGTCATTCGTGATGCACAAAGAGATTGTGAAAGTGAAAAAGAGAAAGCTAAGTTTGACCGCATGCTAGAGGATCACAAGAAACTACTATACCCGAGCGCCGAAGATTGGCAAAATAAGTTGGGTACAACACTGGAGTTGCTACAATGGAAGGCAAAAAATGGCATATCCGACAAGGCATTTGGGAAATTACTCAAGATTAATAAAAAGATGCTTCCGAAGCCTAACGAATTGTCTGCCACTACGTACGAAGCAAAATAGGCCGTGTGCCCTCTGGGATTAGAAATCCTGAAGATACATGCATGTCCTAATGACTGCATCCTGTACCGTGGCAAGGACTACGAGAATTTGGATGAATGCCCCGTATGTAAAGCGTTGCGGTATAAGATCCGGCGAGATGACCCTGGCGATGTTGAGGGCGAAGAGCGTCCTAGGAAGAAAATCCCTGGCAAACTTATGTGGTATGCTCCTATAATACCCCACCTGAAATGTCTGTTCAGAAACAAGGACCATGCAAAGTTTTTGCGATGGCACAAAGAAGACCGTAAGACAAACAACATGTTGAGACACCCTGTTGATGGGTCCCAGTGGAGAGCAATTGACACAGAATTCCCGGAGTTTGCAGAAGACGTAAGAAACTTAAGGTTCGGTTTGAGCACGGATGGTATGAATCCTTTTAGTGAGTAGAGCAGTAGTCATAGCACTTGGCATCTTACTCTATGTATCTACAACCTTCCACCATGGTTATGCATGAAGCGGAAGTTCATTATGATGCCGCTGCTGATCCAAGGCCCGAAGCAACTTGGCAACGACATCGATGTCTTCCTCAGGCCCTTAGTTGAGGAACTCCTACTTTTATGGAGCAAACCAGGTGTACATGTGTGGGATGAGTACAAATAGGAACACTTCGACCTGCGAGCATTACTGTACGTAACAATCAATGATTGGCCTGCCCTAAGTAATCTTTCAGGACAGACAAACAAGGGATATAATGCATGCACACACTGTTTTGATGACCTTGACTGTGTATATCTGAAAAAATGTCGAAAGGTTGTGTACCTTGGCCATTGTCATTTTCTTCCTAAGAATCACCAAGCCAGAAAAAAGGAAAGCATTGTAAAGAAGAAGTGAAACGAACCAAGCCTGACAACCAAACTGGAGAGGAGGTACTTGATATGGTCAAGGTTGTGCAAGTAGTCTTTGGAAAGGGAGAAGGGGCCATACAGTTCCAAAAAATGCTAATGGACGCGCACCCATGTGGAAGAAGAAGTCCATATTTTGGGAGCTACCCTATTGGCATGTCCTAGAGGTCCGCCACGCGATCGACGTGATGCACTTGACAAAGAATGTTTGTGTGAACCTGCTAGGATTCATGGGTGTGTATGGAAAAGGCAAAGATACACTTGAAGCACGACAGGACTTGCAAGACATGAAAGAATGAGACAACCTACATTCAGAGAAGACAGAAGATGGACGTCATTATTTAAAGCCTGCTAGCTACACTCTTAGCAAAGAAGAGAAGGAAAGCATGTTTGAATGTCTAAGCAGCATCAAGGTCCCATCTGGATTTTCCTCCAATATAAATAATATAATAAATGTGTCAGAGAAAAATTCCTAAACTTAAAGTCTCATGACTGCCACGTGCTTATGACGCAATTGCTTCCGGTTGCGTTAAGAGGAATTCTACCTCCACATTTACGTCTAGCCACTGTGAAGCTATGTGCATTCCTCAATGCAATTTCTCAGAAGGCAATCGATCCAATGGAACTAGCTACTCTAGAGAATGATGTGGTCCAGTGCCTTGTCAGCTTTGAGTTGGTTTTCGCTCCATCCTTCTTTAATATCATGGAACACCTCCTAGTTCACCTGGTCAAGGAGATTAGTATTCTCGGTCCTGTGTTCCTACACAACATGTTCCCCTTTGAAAGGTTCATGGGAGTCCTGAAAAAATATGTTCACCAACGTGCTCGCCCAGAAGGAAGCATCGCCAAGGGCTACGGGACAGAGGAGGTCATTGAGTTCTGTGTGGAAGGAACACTAGGGAAGAAAATATATATCGGTACGGGGGATGATTATTTCAACAAAGCACACTACACAGTTCTTCAAAACTCCTCCGTGGTGGAGCCGTATGTCGAGGTACACAAGAAGTTCCTACGATCCGAGTTTTCAGGGAAGAATGAAGCTTGGATTATGCGTGAACACATGAAAGCTTTCGGCGATTGGTTGCGCAAAAAAATTGTTGGTGATGACAATACTGATGACCAACTGTATTTCTTGGCTAGACAACCATCATGGCACATCCTCACGTACAAAGCCTACGAGATAAATGGAAATATATTTTACATGGTAGACCAAGATAAAAGGAGCACCAACCAAAACAGTGGTGTCCGCATAGATGCCATTGACCCAAATGGAAAAATGCAAACATATTGTGGCCGCATAGTTGAGATTTGGGAACTATACTATGCACCTAATTTTAAAGTGCCTTTGTTTAAGTGCCAATGGGTGAAGATGACCGGAGCCGGGGTAACAATTGACAAGTATTATGGGATGACAACAGTGGACCTCGACACTATTGGGTACAAAGATGAACCATTCATCCTTGCTGCTGATGTGAATCAGGTGTTCTATGTAAAATACATGTCTACAAAACCAAAGAAAGGAGAAAACGATGACAAATCAAGCATCAATGAGCCCAAGCGTCACATAGTTCTTTCAGGGAAAAGAAATATTTTGGGAATTGCGGACAACACAGACATGTCAGAACTTTACGAAAGGGATGACCGAATTGCGCCATTCAGTGTGACCAAAGACCCAAGCATAATTCTAAATGTCGAGGACACTCCATGGTTACGACATGATCATGACCAAGGGACATATGTCAAGAAGAAGATCACTAATGTGCCCGCTTGATGTAGCTAGCTTAGCAGTGATGTCGATCAAGTGACATGTGTATTGGTCATTTTGGTCAAATAAATAAAGATCTACATTTGTATTTGGTCAATTTTGTATTTAGTGACTAATTAATGGTTACTAATACTTCTTTTGTATATTCAAGATTTTGTGACTAATGTTTATTAACACTTCCTCAAATAGAAATATGAATTACTAAAAAAGCATAGATATTGATGAGTTCTAAAACATTTGTATTCAAAAAAATTTCATATGAGGTCATTTAGTGTCTCATTAATAATTTCCTATTTAATGGTAAACTTATTTGTCGCATAATTAGACAATTAATGGTGAAAAACAAAAGGATTAACGTTAAAATAATGCATAAACTAATTTTCTGTTGGTAACCAAGCATTTAAGTTTTTTTTAATTGAACAATATACTTTTGCATTAATCAAATACTAATGGTTAGTTACATTTATATTTGATATTATACAAATGGTAAAAGATTTTATGTTATTTATTTTTCTAGTGTATAATAAAGCAAAAGGAAATGCAATGGTTATTTTTTAAAAAAAATTGTGCCATTTATTTAATTTATACTGATTTTAACAAGAGCTAGAGCAATTTATAAAGATCCTCCAAGACCAGAAAAATAAATTTGGTTTGGCGCCTAAACATGACTTTAGCCCCGGTTGGTAATACCAACCGGGGCTAAAGGTCCCATCCTATATAAGCTCGGCTCCCTCTCTTCCTCCCTCATAGCTCCCTGTTCTTCCTTCAACAGCGAGCGAGAGACGTCGTCGAGATCGAGCTCCTCCATCGCTGCCGCCGCCAACTTTTGCGCCAGCGCCGGCCGCCACCTCGATCCGCCTCCACACCGGCGTCCGCAACGGCCGTCTCCTCGCCGCCTCGCGACGCCCTCTCGCCGCCGCTAGCCGCGCCGTCGCGTGCAAATTCCGGCCACCGCCGCCCGCGAGTAGTCCGGCCACCGTCGCGCCGGCCTCCGTCGCGCCCGCGCACCCTATTCGTCCGCTGCCGCGCCTGAGCCCACCGCCGCGCCCGAGCCTGCCACCGGCCGCCGCCATTTGAAGAGACGGGAAGAAGCTAGAGAAGAAAGAAAAGAAGAAAGAAAGATCAGAAAAAGAAAGAAGGAAGAAAGGGAAAAAGAAAGAAGAAAGGAAGAAAGGAGGAAGGAAGAAGGAGAGAAAGAAAGAAGCTAGGGTATTATTCGATTTAATTTGTGCAAAAAAATGAAGTGGTGATTGTTAATTATATTAGTAATATATTTTAGTTTTAGGAATGAAATTGATCTGATCTATGTTAGTAATGTATTTTAGTTTTTTAGGAAATTGATTTATGTTAGTAATGTATTCGAATTAGAAGGAAGAAGAAGATAGAAGGTGAATTGTGTGTAAAATATAGAAATAGATTTTAGTTTTACAAATAGATTTTAGCACTTAGAGAAATATAGACTTTACAAATAGATTTTAGCACTTAGATTTTAGTTTTAGGAAATTGATATATGTTAGTAATATAATTTAGTTTTAGGAAATTGATTTAGTTTTAGTAATGTATTATGTGTACCACATTCATGCTTTTGATATATATATGGATTTCTATATATAGATGTACATGTAAACCCTAGTGTCTACCCTAAACCATTTTGGTTACTCTAAACCCTTTTATTATATATTCACACTTTCTTACACACTTATTTAGGGTTTACACACATACACACACTTAATTTGTTACACACTTTCCATTATTAGCAAATTAAAAGGGTCACACCTTTCCATTATTGTTATATATATTAAGTGTGTACCCTTTTATTAGCAAATTATTACCATAAGTGTCGATTTGATATATATGCATCTACCCTAACTGTTACACACTTGTTTAGGGTTTACACACACACACACACTTGTTTAGGGCCGGTTTGTAGACACACACACATACTTAGTGTCTACCCTAAACCCCTAAGTTTCTAAACCCTATAGATATACATCATAAGTGTCTACACTAAACCCGGCCTAAACACTTTTATTACACACACACACTTAGTGTCTACCCCAAGTGTGCCTAATTCTAAGTGTCTACCCTACCCTAAACCCTTTTATTAGTGACACAAAAGACTAAGTGTACGTCTACCCCAAGTCTGCCTAAACCCCTAAGTGTCTACCCTAAACCCTTTTATTAGTCACAGAAAGACACTGTGTCTACCCCAAGTGTACCTAACTCTAAGTGTCTACCCAGTCTAAACCCTTTTATTAATCACACAAAGACTAAGTGTCTACCCCAAGTGTGGCTAAACCCCTAAGTGTATACCCCTAAGTGGTTATACTCTAAGTACGTGTTACACACTTATTAGCTTTTATAGTTGCAGAAATGGACGACCCGAATGACATGGAGGAATTCTTGTTTTCAATGATCAACGATGGCACTAATCAAGTAGACGACGACATGAATCAAGTAGATGACGGAAGTCAGTACTTGGCGCCAGATGTTGAGCAAGAAAATATCGCGCAAGACAATGTTGCCGAGGTATATATATGTCTACAAAATCAAAATAATTACAGTTGTATAATTATATTTATAAGTTTGTGTGTCTACATATACATAGCCGTCTGCATCAACGACAACTACGGGGAAGAGAAAAAATGTACGAGGCCCGAAGAAGCCATTGGAGGGTCGGTACATTATCATGAAATTCGATGAGGAAACAGGGGCAGCACTTGGACCACATGTACATAGATTTGCCACCAACTGTGGTTACCTTGTAAGGTATAGGCTTCCGATCAGTACTCGTGAATGGCGGCCAAGGAAAGGACGTCCTTGCGAACACATAGTGGATAAGTACCCATGTTGTTCAGTTTTGTGATGAGTGATTGCCCAACACTTGAGCGTTTCAGTTTGAGTGGCTTACCCTAACCTCTGCGAAAGCAGAAACATGTGCTTGTCTATCGGCTTGTGGTGTGCAGGTGCTATGCCTAGTGACAGTGGTCAATGGCGTGGAGAAGGTCGAGTAGAGGCTTGTCATGCCGATGGACTGAGAGCGGTGAAGGGCGGAAGCGGGGCTCGGACTGAGGGACCATGGGCGCCGGCGGACTAGCTATGGTGGCTAGTACTTGGCACTGGCGAGTGCGAGAAGACATGGAGGTAGACCGAGTCGACCAAGTCAAGACGGTGGACGCACGAGTCGAGCAGAGGCTCAGGGGACTCGGAGTCGGACCGGGCGAAGACAAGGTGGCTCGAGTCGAGTGGTTTGGTGGTTTGGGCCTCAAAACCATCCGAGGACGGTTTCCGAGTTTGGGCCTCAAAACTCGGGGTTTGGCAGTTGAGCCCAAAGCTACCGGTGGCAGATTTCCTGGGTTTGGGCCTCAAAACCTAGGCGGAGCTTCGGAGGAAGCAGGGATGGCACGTGGCGGAATCCTGGAGGTTGCGTTGAGGCGACGGCAACTCCTGGCAGGAAGCGGGGCCGTCCATTCAAATCGAGGGAGATATTTACCGGAGCTTGGACTGCAATGCTTAGGCTAGGTAGTTCACTCATTGTATCTAGGGGGGTCTTTGGGAAATAGCCAAAGCCCCTGATAAATAGAGGATGAAGGGGTATCCTCATCCTATCTCTTGAACCCTAATCACTTGCCCCCTCTCTCTCTAGTTCATGAGATCCCTAGGTTGCTTCCACCATCCTTTGTAAGAACTTGTTTTGCTGCGAGGAATCAGAGGCCGTAACCTCCGTAAGCCATGGTGGCTTCGATTTCGTGATTGTTTCCCCATTTTGCTTGTGTTCTTCGCATTTTGCTTTTGCTCTCTCTTTTTCCCGAGATGATTTCTCTTTGTAGGGAGTAGCTTTTGCGAATCCGTTTGAACCAAGTTCTTGGTACTCGTGAGGAGCAACTTTGCACCGAAGGAATTTTACTATCCTTTTGTACTCGAGATGATTTCTTTGCGGCGTTCTTCGTTTTGGGGTTTCTTCCCGAAATCCTTTTGTTATCTTTTAACCGATCCAAATTGAGCGATGATTTCTTTGGGATCTTGCCTACAAAGTTTGGTTGCAGTTGGTGAACATTTGGTTAGGTTTTGGAAAGATGTGGCGAAGAAAATCGGGGTTTCCGCGTTTACTGCGTTCTGCTCGGGGGCGCCGGACGCTCCGTCGAGAGGCGCCGGACGCTAGGTCGTGCTGACGTCAGCGTCCGTCGCTCGTTGTGTCTGCGCGACTTAAGTTTGCGCCGGATGCTCACCATCGTCCGTCGCCAACCTGCCAGACGCGTTCGTCGGTTTTGAGAGTTGCAGTGCTCTCTGTTCTTTTGCGTCGGACGCTCAGTAGCGTCCCTCGAAGTACCTCCAGATGCGTCTGTCGCCTGGAGGAGCTCTCTGTTCCTTTTCTGTGTGGTTTGCGTCAGACGCTAGGTAGCGTCCGTCGAGTGTCCGTCAGGCGCATCCGTCGCCTGACTGACCTCTCGGGTTGCTCTCTGCTCTTGCGTCAGACGCTCGGCTTCAGCGTCCGTCGCCTGTCTGTCTTGACTGTTTTGCCTAGGTTCTTTCCTCTTTTCCTTAGGGGTTGAGAGCCTACGTTTTGGGGTTTCCGGTGAGTCTCTCTCCATTGCCGGTGAGCTCTCAATCTTTCGATTTCAGCTGAATCCCCGCTCGCGTTGCTCGGGGGAGGTTGAGCACCCAGCAACTAGGGTTTGGTTGTTGGGAAGAGTGGCCCAAATATTTCAAAAGAAATTTGAGGCTCCCATTCACCCCCCTCTGGTCGCGATTCTCGGTCCTTCAGTCCTGACCTTAGTTTTGTCTCTGATCGTGACAAGGAACTAATTTGGCAAGAAGTCCTTCAACATTTCTCGCTAGATACAGAAGATGAAGCTTTGAAGGGGAGAGTTAGGGACTGGGCTATGAAGAGGATGGCAACATATTTCTAGGCCTGGAAGAAGAAATTGCATAATGATTTTATCAAGAAGAACCTTACTCCAGTTTTCAACAATAAGGCCTACGTCAAGTTGAGACCGTTTTGGGATGACTTTGTATCTTTCAGGACATCCGAAGAGGGCGAAGCACGAGTGCAACTGAACCAACAGAATGCCTGAGAAAAGCAATACCATCATCACATGGGATCAGGTGGCTACAAGACTGCCATTCCTAAGTGGGAAAAAGAAGAAGAGGACCTTCAAGCTAGGGGAATCCAACCAGAAGCAGATGACTGGGCTGAGCGCAGTGAGTGGTGGTTTTTTGGTCACGGGGGAGGCAGGGACCCTCAGACCGGGAGATTAACGTATACCGAAGGACTCACAGAAGCAGCAAGGAAAATGGTTGAAGCTAAAGCTTTGAGAGACCAAGGAGTATGGTCACCAGATAGAGATAAGGATGAGCTGACATATGCCCTGGGGACTGCGGAACACGGTGGGCGAACGAGAGGTCATGGCACGATGCCGTGGAAGCATGCCTTCCCTCAAGACAAAGATACATATAGAAGCCGCCATAGAAATAAGAAAGAGGAGGAAGCTATGAAACTTAGCATGTCGCAAATGCTTAGTGAAGCATGCGAAGCAGCTATTCAAGCAAAATAGCGAGAAGAGAAACTTGAAGCGAGAATGGTCGAGGAAATCAAAAAGCAAGTGGAGTTAGCAATGAGCCGAATGCAAAGTACTGGATCAGTACCGCAAGTCAACATCAGCCCATCAACTCAGTTGAAAAGCAGTTGTGCTTCCACGAAAGTGCCTCAACCTGGTGATGACGCAAAGCTACGCTTCCCCGTGGATGACATCACAGAACCAAATACACCATGTGAGTTGCACATTCCAGAGGGGGCTACCACAATCATGGTGGCTACCGGTATTGTATCTCCTATCGACCCTACGAAGACACCAATATGCCATGGGTCAAAAGTACCAGCTGGATATGCTCGCGTCTCGGTGGATAGAGTTGCAAAAGGTCATCGCGATGTTCCGCTTGACATTGAAGGAGGTGGTGGGGAGACGACTTTAGGAAAGCGGAGAAGACATTTATTTGTTGGCGCAAGCGCTATATTATTTTTCCTGGGGCATCACCTCCTATTGTACCGTCGCCGCCTCCGCCTCCTCATCCCAGAGACCTAAGTGAACATTCATCACCTGCTAGTCTAGTGTTGCGAGGGATGATGATGGTGAAATGCACGACACGGCTTCCTCCCCAGAACCTCCACGACATTCTCCAACGCCGACACCGGCCCCAGAACCTCCACGACGTTCTCCAACGCCGACACCAGCCCCATCGCCTACACGACGGTCTCCAACGCCGCCAGGACGGTCTCCAACGCCGACACCTGCCGCCCCATCGCCAAAGAAGAGGACCGCCACAAAAGCAAAGGTGTCGGCCGCCCATCCAAAACCAAAGAGGAAAGCTATAAGGAAAGTTATTGTTAAGATTCCTCAGAAACTTCCATATGAGATGTCTGACGAAGAAATAGACGCTTTAGTAAAGTTCGATGTGCAAGCACATTTCCAGAAAATGGAAGACGCCCGTAAAGCAAAGAAAGAAGTTGCACAACCGTTCTTCGTAGTTCAATCAGTTCTAAGGCAGAAGTTGGAAGAAAAGAAGAGAAAGCTACGTGATGCTCAGAAGAAATCTCCAATATCGGACTATGACCGCACTCTTGAAAAGATAATTATCGAGAAGAAAAGAGCAGGGAAGGGTGTCCCACAGCTCGGGGAACAATCGAAGCAATCAATGCCCCCGCTAGTTGTTGGGAATGAATATGGTTCAAACATGAGCGTGCTAGAAGACTACAGTGGCCCCAAGTTCAATTATGATGGTCTGAAAGATTTCTTGAAAGGAGCTAATATAACTGCGAATGAATTTTATGGAAATGCACTCATCGCAAATGCCACTGTAGTCGATGAGTTCAAGAGAAGTTATGTACGTGGCAGAAGTCTGTACAACCCATCGGCCCTCAGGGATCTTGGTACGCAAATGCGCAAGTTAAACTCGTGGTACATGGAGGCATGTACCAAAAACCCAGATAATGAATGCATTTGCGTCAGAATTGGACAAGAACATTACTTCCGGGGCGATGACCTTATATTTGTTCCGTATAGTGAGCTCCACCAACTATGCCACATGGACGCTCTAGACAAATCTCTGATGAGCTGCTACTGTCTGTAAGTGAACATTTCTTTTAATAATCGGACTATAGCATATGTATATGTATAGTAACTAACTATCCTCAAACATATATATGCAGATTCTTGATATTAATGCTCAAACGTAAGGGAGACACGGAAATTGGTTTCATTGATCCATCAATCATATTCTCGGATCCAAACACTCCCCGCGATCAATGGATACCTCAAACGGAGCGGAATTTACGGAGGTTCTTCGTCAACCAAAAGACCAGACAATATACACTCTTCCCCTACAACTTTGAGTGAGTGTTGTTATCGTTTGCACAATTTTTCTTCCTTATTACTCAATTCAGCATAAAGATATATATGTTGACTCTATAAACAAATGCAGTTTTCACTAGATACTCATAGTCATCGATATGAGAAGAAGTCAATTGATAATCTTTGACTCATTGAGAAAACTAGTGGGAGATTACCAAGATATGATAGACATTATCAAGGGGTAACTTTGATCTTTAAATATGGATTCCTGCTCTTTAACTACACTGCAAGAGTTAATTAACTAATGATCCAATTATTGAGCAGGGTTTGGGCTTGGTTCATCCCGAAAACACCGTCCAGAACTAGAAGAGACACTACAGGGTCCTCGTATGTTACCTGTAAGTTCTACTAGCTCTCGTAATCTGTTACCTTATCATGCTTTAACATATGCGTATGATGACGATGGTAATCTTTTCATATCTTACAGTGGATTCTAAGGCAGCCACAAGGCAACAATCTGTGTGGATACTACGTTTGCGAGTACCTCACGGTGTATGCAAGATTAAATCTTACAGAGAATCTAAAAGTATGTGATATGTATATATAATACATCCATTTTATTTATTTGTTGCTATTAACTTAATCTTATGTATATTAACACTTGTTTCTTTATAATGCAAATTGAAGACGCTATGGTTGCAGCAACAAGTGTTGAAAGAAGACCGCCTGAAAGGAATTCAAGAGTCATTTGCTGGATTTTTTCTTGAAAAAGTGGTCAAACCTGGAGGCGACTTCTATTACGACCCGGCCGTCCCACTCAAGCCAAATCAAGACGAACATTTGTATGATATTTAAGTGGCGAGAACGTTCGTGTCTTAAGTCAAGTAACAATGAATAATGATGTAAATTTTATGTGCATATATATATATTATGCTTATAGAGTTTCATAGTTTATTTGTGTTTAATGTTTGAAAATAACTTATAAGTGCGTGAATACATGTATTAGCAGCGAATACATGTATTAGAAGCGTAGAATACACACATTTGAATACCTAATATAATTGGAAAACCAAAATAAGAAATACCAAAATCAGAAGAAAAAAAAGGGTCTAAAGGGTGCTGCCAACCGGGGCTAAAGGGTGCTGCCACGAGTGGCCCGCCTGCGCCACCTGGCGCACCCTTTAGCCCCAGTTGGTATTATCAACCGGGGCTAAAGGTCGAGCTTTAGCCCCGGGCCTGCGAACCGGGGCTAAAGGGGAGGACATTTAGTCCCGAATCCTTAGCCCCGATTCAGGCACCGAGGCTAAATGCCCTTACAGACCGGGGTTAAAAGCCGGTTCTGTACTAGTGATATAATCAAACATGTGTTCTAAAACCTTGGATGTAGACAAACTCAACATTTTGGAGTGACATAAAATTGCTTTCTAGGCCGGGGAAAGCGGCCGGTAGAGATTGAACCATCATGTCCCAGCAACTACCACGTGTCACACCTGAAAACAGCATCAAAATGTGGTTAGATCTAATTCAGAACCAAATACACATGTTGTTCCCTTAAGAGAAATACACCTTAGATAATTAAAATTAAATTAAGTTGAAAATGGCAAGGATTCTGTACTTAATTCTTAATCTGCTAGATAAATAAAATTACATGTGCCTATAAACTATTGTGCAACTTTTGATACATATAACATGCAAAATAACTTGACACATATTGGCGTCACTAATAAATAAATGTATTAGCAGACTAGATCAAATATATATCCATTACCAAAACTCTATTTGTAGGAAAGCTCCACGCTCGATGGACCATACATGAGCATGGTTTTTATATGTCATATAGTTCATAACAGGTGTAGTGTCACACCCAAATTTCAAGGAAGAAATAGGATGCATAACATTATGTGTGCCCAGGAATAATCCACACATAAGTTCACAAATTACAGAGTACCATCACAGAGTTTAATACATATCGAACATATATCCATTACAAGAATAAATAAAACAAGGAAGATAAACTAGTTCTTGTGGCTCCATTCCACAGGGAAGGGTCAACTAGTTGACCAAGCCTAGAAGTCTTCGGGAAACTCCTCATAGCTTCCTGCTTCTGTTACCCATCCGGGATTTTCATCCAAAATAGAAAAGAAAACAAGCGTGAGTACGCTCGTACTCAGCAGTATAACATGGGGTTATGAAGCTCAAAAGGCTGACCCTGGCTTACTGCAATTAGCACTTTTAGTTGGTCAAAGTTTTATTAACAAGTATCATCAAGTTATGCTTAAGCCCCAAATGATCCCACTTATACCACTGCCAAAGTTTAAAGAATCATAACCATCATCATAAAGGTGGTGACAACAGGAACATAAGTGTTGGTCAAGTTAATTAATTAATTAATCCGTCGGTTTTCCGGGCCGCTCGTGACCGTGAGCACGGCTGATATATCAGTTTTAACACTCTGCAGAGGTTGTGCAACTTTACCCGTGAGTCGTGATGCCCCGATTGCCCGCGTTAATTACTCCCATAACACTGCCAAGGTGAGTGGGCGGGGTTCACTATGAAACCTTTCATAGTATCTCGTCTAACAAGATTAGGGCCGCTAGGATTGGCAAGGGGCGATAGAGCTCCCCTTCCGAGTAGCATAATGACCCGCAGCCTACGCTCAAACTCGGACAGAGGCCGCACTATAACCAGCTCGGCAAGAGCCTAATGCGCCCTTTCGGGTAACCGCTAACGAGCTAGAAAAGAGCCTACTACTAAGTTAAAGCCAGAGCCATGTAGCTCCCACGGAAGCACTGTCAGTCCCAGCTTTTGCCAACAGTGGGTTATTAAAAGGGTTATGTTCCAATTGCCATAACAGGATCACCAATTCATTCAAAGCTTTAACATTTGGCAGGGATCAAGTATTCATTTATGTAAAGCACTAGCCATCTATCCATATGTATAACCCATAGGAATCAAGGTAAAGGGTTTCAACTCTAGGGAATTAAACTACGGGTATCAAATTAACACATGCACATGAAATGATAATTATAGTGAATAGGATAACAAGGAAAGTCCCATGCTATACTTTCCTTGGTTCTCAAAGTCCTGCTGGTCAAAACACTCCTGATCAAGGAATTCCTGATCACCAACAAACTCCTCACTGCCTGAACTCGATCATGACATTGCAACAACACGCATTCCGATTGCATACATACAAAGCAAACAGTTCTAATATTAGAACAGTACACCAATAACAATAAGCAGAGTTAAAATGTTTATAAAAAGATACTACGCATTGCTACGATCATTTCAACACGAATTTCACAAAAATCGGATTTAAAACGCAAAAGATATGAATTTAACTGGTTCTCTAGGAGCATTTTTAGTATTTGAATTATCATTGAAATTAAATAATTCAAACATGAACAACAGATGTTTTAACATGTAGAGAATTTCATTACGAACCTAACGCAACTCGAATCGTCCAAATCGGAGTTAAAATAAAGACTTTACAAACAAATTAAGGCAGTGGCAAAACTGTAAATAGGAAATTTCCATTTTTGGAATAAACCGAGATGATTTACGTTTTCTGAGTAGAGAAAGCGTAATCTCGGAAGTGCGCCAGCGCTGCGGCGCGGGGTCGGCAGAGCTGCCACGCGGCGGCCCGGGACTGGGCGGGTCCACGGACACAGCCTTGCACCGCGCACCGTGGATCGGGGTCGGCAGTGCTGCGGTCCACCGGTCCACCGTGGATCGGGGCTCATACCCCTTCGGGGTTCTAATCCTGACCGCACAGATACGATCCAACGGCGCAGAGCAGATCCAAGGGAGAGAGGGGGGGAACGGCGGCCGGAGCAGAGGTCGGGCGCGACGGCGCCATGGCCTCAGAGTGCTGAGCTCGCCGGAGTTCCACCGGAAAAGCTCGTCCGGTGCCTAAATCGAACGCTGATGGCATGGGAAGAGAGAGAGGGACGAGGCGAAGCCCGTGGTGCACTCGGTTGAATGCGGGGAAGCAAACAGCGACGGTGCCATGGATCCCGGCGGCTCTGGTTCGCCGGCGAACGCAGGGATGACTCTTCCGACTACCGCGGATTCAACCAATTGCACAGAAATGATCTACAAGCTCGTGCGAAAGTAACAGAGAGCCCAAAAGGAGCGGAGCTACGCCGGAACAGGGAGGTCCGCGGCGGCGCCATGACTGAACGCGATCTGTGCGTGCGGGCAGGTCGAAACAGTGCCGTAGAGATCAAATTGAAGGCCTAGGGACGTGCGGTGTGTACGTGCGATACTCGTGGGGTGCTCGGATAAGACAGTGCGTCACCGAGAGGGGCTGGCCACGGCGGCGCCATTGCCGACGGTCTCGGTGTGCAGTGGAGTAGCGCATATAGGGTCTTAATTGACCGAAATAAGTGGACGGGGAGGAAGAGAGGGCGACGGCGAAGCTCACCGAGACTTCAATTAGGACGGAGATGGCTCGGGATGGCTTGACGGCGAAGAGCGGCGGTCGGCGTCGCGGCGGCGTCCGAGAGCTCCGCGTTCGCGACACATGTTCTGTGCCCACCGAAGAGATACAGAGAGAGAGATTAGGACGGGTAGATTGGCGGTGAGAAACTGGGCGACAAACGGCGCTCACCGAGGCGGTTTGGTCTCCGATGTGGTCTTTTCAGCGTCGACAGCGACAGCGGCGGCGTTCGGCGCGTTTTTGAGTGCTCAGAGGGGAAAGGGGGAAACAGAGGGGCGGTGCTCCGTTTTATAGCTCAGAGCAGAGTGCTGGATGAGGGGGGGTCGGTTGCGAAGCCGGCGCGAGGGCCCGGGACGTGGGCGAGTGGGGAGCGGAGCTCGCGGTGGTTGCGGTTCTCCACTTCCGAACTCGGCGGGAGGTGGACGACGGCTGACGAGAGGGGCCACGCCGCAGAGAGAGAAGAGAGGATGAGGGACGAGAGCGGTTGCCGTGCTCCACGCGTCCACGCGTGTTCTCGAGCGAGCAGGGCGGAGTGCGCGTCGCGGCAGTTTCGGCGCTCTGCGTCGCGCGGCGTCGGCAGAGGAGAGGGGAGAAGAAAGATCCGACACGCGGGCCCGGCCGATCAGAGAGAGAAAGGGAGAGAAGAGAGAGGGGAATTGGCGCCGACATGTGGTCCCCGGATGGCAGTGAGAGGGGGAGGGAGGTGGAGCTCGGGCTGGGCCGGCAGAGAGGAAAGAAAGGAGTGGGCCTCGGTGGATAAGCTGGGCCGGCAGAAGGAGGAAAGGAGATCAAGCCCATAAACCTTTTTCTTTTCTATTTCCTTTTTATTTCTCTTTTCCAAATTCATTTCCAAAAACAATTTGAAATCATTTGAAAATCTGAGCTTTGTAAATTCAAACAAGCAAAGAAAATATGCAACTGCATGAATGCATCAACATGTTTCTAAACTAGAATAATTTTTATTTCTAAAAAAAAACTTTAATATCCCTCTAAATGAAATGCCTCACTTAATTCCATATTTAAATCATTTTCTATTATTTGAAATTCAAAACAAACTTTGGGTGTTACAATTCTACCCCCTTAAAAGGAATCTCGTCCTCGAGATTCAGACGGACTTACCCAAACAGCTGAGGATAAGACTTCCTCAGGTCTTCTTCTCTTTCCCAAGTTGCTTCGTCTTCTGTGTACCGGTTCCACTGAACTTTGCACATCTTTATAACACGGCTCCTCGTAAACCTTTCTGCCGTTTCCAAGATTCTTATTGGATACTCTTCGTATGTGAGATCTTCTTTTATGGTAAGCTCTTCTAGAGGAATCTGTTCCTCAGGTACCCTTAAGCACTTTTTCAACTGAGATACGTGGAAAACATCATGTACCCCTGACAAATTCTCAGGTAACTCCAACTGATAGGCTACCTCTCCACGTCTTACGAGAATCTTGAAAGGTCCAACATATCTGGGAGCTAACTTTCCTTTCATATTGAACCTCTTTACACTTCTCATTGGAGACACTTTCAGATACACATAATCCCCAATCTCGAATGACAGACCTCTTCTGTGGGTGTCTGCGTAACTCTTTTGGCGGGATTGTGCAACTTTTAAGTTATCTCTTATTTTTCTTACTTGTTCTTCTGCATCTCGGAGAACATCTGGTCCAAACACCTGAGTCTCTCCGGTTTGGTTCCAGAACAAAGGAGTTCTGCACTTACATCCATACAGAGCCTCATTTGGTGCCATTTTCAGACTATTCTGATAGTTGTTGTTGTATGAAAACTCAGCATAGGGTAAACTTTTATCCCAACTGGCACCGTGTTGTAGAGCACATGCTCTCAACATGTCTTCCAGAATTTGATTTGTCCTTTCTGTTTGACCATTAGTCTGTGGATGATATGCTGTACTGAAAGTCAATTTTGTTCCCAAAGATTCATGTAACTTCTGCCAGAACTGTGATGTGAATTGAGTACCTCTGTCAGATACAATCTTCTTAGGAACTCCATGTAAGCATACTATCCTTTCCATATATAGTTCTGCTAGTCTCGCGCCTGAGTAATTAGTCTTCACGGGTAGGAAATGAGCAACTTTAGTCAAGCGGTCCACAATTACCCAGATCGAGTCATATCCTCTCTGTGTACGTGGTAATCCGACGATAAAGTCCATTCCTACTTCTTCCCATTTCCACTCAGGTATTTTCATTGGCTGGAGTAAACCGGCAGGTCTTTGGTGTTCTGCCTTTACTCTTTGACATGTGTCACACAAGGCCACATATTCTGCTACATCCCTTTTTAATCCATACCACCAATACTTTTCCTTTAGATCTAGGTACATCTTAGTACTTCCAGGATGTATAGAGTAAGATGAATCATGTGCTTCTCAAAGTATGGCATCACGGATAGACCTTACTTCGGGAACACATATTCTCTTTCCAAACCACAAGTTCCATCATCATCCATCCTGAAACCTGGTGCTTTTCCTAGCACTATATTCTCTGCAATTTCTTTCAGCCTCGGATCTTCCAACTGACCCTTATGTATCTCTTGTTCCAGGGTGGGTTCTATGGTTATCTCCATGGTATTAAGGGTAAATCTCAAATTAAGAGATTCCATGTCAGCACACAATTCAGCAGGCATAAGCTTCATTCTCAAAGCATTAGCATAACTCTTCCTGCTTAGTGCATCGGCCACTACATTGGCCTTACCTGGATGATAATGTACTTCCAACTCATAATCTTTGATCAGCTCGAGCCAACGACGTTGTCTCAGATTCAGATCTGACTGAGTGAAAATATATTTCAAACTCTTATGATCTGT
The DNA here is from genome assembly GCA_022036555.1 of Microstegium vimineum. Classification (NCBI taxonomy): domain Eukaryota; kingdom Viridiplantae; phylum Streptophyta; class Magnoliopsida; order Poales; family Poaceae; genus Microstegium; species Microstegium vimineum. The sequence goes on from CM039133.1 coordinate 9,625,166, forward strand.
ATAGATATCACACTTATGCCCTATTAGATAATGTCTCCATATCTTTAGAGCATGAACCACTGCTGCCAATTCCAAGTCATGAGTGGGGTAATTCAGCTCGTGCTTCCTCAATTGCCTGGATGCATATGCCACAACTTTTCCTTCTTGCATAAGCACACATCCAAGACCAAGACGAGAGGCATCACAGTAGATTGAGAAACTCTTGCTCAGATCTGGTAAAGTCAGTACTGGGGCTGTGGTCAACCTTTTCTTCAACTCTTCAAAGTTGGTTTGACATTTATCAGACCACACAAACTTGGCACTTTTCTCTAGTAGAGTTGTCATTGGTTTTGCTAGCTTTGAAAACCCTTCTATGAACCTCCTATAGTATCCTGCTAAACCCAGGAAACTACGGATTTCAATAACATTGGTTGGAGGGTTCCAGTTTAGAACATCTCGTACCTTACTTGGGTGTACTGCTATACCTCCATTAGAGACCACGTGAGCCAAGAAAGACACTTCTCTTAACCAAAACTCACATTTACTTCTCTTGGCATACAGCTGATTTTCTCTGAGCTTTTGCAAAACCATCCTCAGATGCTCAGCATGTTCTTCTTTAGTTTTAGAGAAGACTAGAATGTCATCTATGAACACTACCACAAACTTGTCCAAGAACTCCATGAACACCTTGTTCATCATGTACATAAAGTACGCAGGTGCATTAGTCAACCCAAAAGACATAACTGTATACTCATATAGCCCATATCTTGTGGTAAAGGCTGTCTTAGGTATGTCTGCCGCTCGGATTTTTAATTGGTGATATCTAGGGCGGAGATCTATTTTACAGAACACACATGCACCTTTGAACTGATCAAACAAGTCATCTATTCTGGGTAAGGGATATTTATTCTTGATGGTAACTTCATTAAGAGAACGGTAGTCCACACACATTCTCCTAGTACCATCTTTCTTATCCACAAATATAACTGGTGCTCCCCAAGGTGAAGAACTAGGACGAATAAAACCCTTTTCTTGCAGTTCACTAATTTGTTTCTTAAGTTCTTCTAATTCTTTTACCCCCATTCTATATGGTCTTTTAGCTATGGGAGCAGTACCAGGTAGAAGTTCAATAAGAAACTCAACATCACGATCAGGTGGCATACCTGGTAACTCTTCGGGAAACACATCCGGAAATTCTTCCACCACTTGTTCCTCATTAAAGGCATCTCCTGATAACTGGTTCAGAGTGACTTTTGGTGTTGCTTGCATCTCTACTTCAACACACATCTTATCCCCATTAGGTGATGTCACAACAACACATCTCTCTTGACACTGAATCACAGCTCGATGTTGTTTCATCCAATCCATTCCCACAATCAGATCTATTCCAGCTATGGATATCACAACTGGACTCACTTCAAAGTCTACCCCCCTTAGGGTAAGTCTAGTGGAAGGACTCCAAACAGAAACTGGTATGCTACCCCCCGGTGAATTTACTTGCATACGATTTTTCATTGCACGCAAAGATATACTATGCTTTCTAACAAAAGCTTCAGATATGAAAGAATGCGAAGCACCAGAATCAAAGAGTACGGTAGCGGGGAATGAGTTGACATTAAACGTACCCATCATAACCTCAGGTGCCTCCTGAGTGGTTTCAGCAGATACATGATTCACTCTTCCAGTGTTTGGAGGTGGTTGGTACCTTCCTTTCTGTTGGTTGTTCTGGTTCTGGGGTGCTTGCTGGTTCTGCTTCTCAGGGCAATTGTAAGACATATGCCCCTCCTTCCCACAACGGAAACACTTGTTGTTGTTGCTATTGCTGGGGTTGTTGTTCTTCACTGCCAAAACATTTGGATTCCCCTGACGCTGAACTTGATTGGAGACCTGCTGAGGTGGGCGCTGGCCTCCATACTGCTGCTGACCTTGTGGGCGTTGCTGGAACTGATTTCGCTGAGGAAACTGACCTCTGTTCCACTGGTTGGACTGCCCTTGGCTTCTCTGCTGGAAACTCTGCTGCGGGTAGGGTCGAGGGCGAGTGTTGCTGCTTGAAGCCTGACCCTGTAGCTTCCTCTTCTTCATTTCCATTTCCCGGCGCTTATTGTCAATCACAACAGCGCGGTTCACCAAGGTCTGGTAGTTGGGGTATTCGTTGGACATGAGCTGAAGTTGCAGACCATCATACAAACCCTTCAGGAATCTGCGTTGCTTGTCGCAATCCCTTGCCACTTCATGTGGAGCATAACGTGACAATTGAGCGAACTTGTCACGGTATTCAGCCACTGTCATAGAGCCTTGCTTGAGGGATCTGAACTCCTCTTGCTTCAACTCCATCATACCTTCTGGAATGTGGTATGATCTGAATTCCTCTCTGAATTCCTGCCAACTGATTCCAGGAGCATCATCAGGGCGTCCGTATTGGAAGGACTCCCACCAATCTTGAGCTGCTCCTTGTAACTGTCCAGAAGCATACAACACCTTTTCGGTGTCGTTGCACTGTGCTATGTTCAGTTGCTTTTCCACAGCTCGGAGCCAGTCCTCTGCATCCAAGGGGTCGGATGCGTGGGTGAAGATGGGAGGTCTTCCGTTCATGAATTCTCCTCTCTTGTCCCTCACTTGGACTGGAGGTAGGACTCCAACAGGTTCATTGTCGAGGCGATGCATCATAGCTTGCATCAACTGTGCCTGCATTCCCATCAGTTGTTCCACTGATACAGTAGGGACAATAGGCGGTGGTGTTGGCGGTGGTGGTGGCGGATTGACAGGAACTCCACGTCCCCGGCCACGTCCACGGCCACGAACTCTAGCACCCCTGCCGTCCATCTGTTTTTCAGCAAAGATGTAGGATTTAGTGACTTTGTAACGCACATAACATGTCTATGTCAAACTGAAATTTTCTGTGCATGATTTTACAACAGCAGTGCAGTAAGCAGTTCATATCTCAAGTTCTGGAACTCAAATGGAAATTCTGCTTTTATGACTGGAAAGATCAGAGAGTTTTCTACAACTTTCGTGTTCACAAGATTTTCAGATTCTGTAACTTTATTTGTCAAAAACTCGAAACAACCAGATCTGTTCAGGTTCACAGGCTGCGCTGAAAGACTGACTTGCAACAGCAAAACTCTTAGCTTAGAACAGGTATGGGGTTGGTTCAGGTGGCGTTAGAAAGCTACAGAAGTTTACTTTCTGGTGTAAGAGTTCCATCAACATTGACTTTACTGATTTAGAGATATAAAGCGAAGAACAGAGACTGCTTCAGGAAAACAGCACAGGAGAAGAGAGATAAGATCAACCCACTGATATATTAACAAACATTAACCTAATGCTCCAACTTGTGAGACTTGTGGACAGGCCCAAAATCTCTCACACTATCAATCAACCAAAGATCCAAATCAAACAAGTTCATAAATATAATCATTAAGACATCAAGTTCAAAGATCACCAAACTAAATAGACTCGCACTACTACGCTTATTACAAAGGGGAAAGACTTCAACATCTATGGAGCTTCATCAGTCATGATGTGGTTGGGTGGCTTCTTCTCATACATTGGGGCCATGTTCAGCTGGGCCCTCAGATCATCTATCATCTTCTGGAAACAAGCCACTGACTGCTGCTCGTCGTGCAACTCCTCCTGTAACATCTCATTGACCCCTTGGAGCTCATTGAGGTGCCTAACGGTAGTGTCCAGGGTAGAGCCAGGGTCAAGGGGGTTCTGGATCGACCAAGTGTTGAACCTGGTGTCAAATCGGGGCAGGAATCTGTAGGCATCATTCTGCATGGCAGTGTAACGCCTTCCATGGTAGTAGATGTAGGCATTCTCCGCAGCATTCTCCATGTTGTCCTTGTCAATAGCCCTCGTGGCTATGTGACCATGGACAGTCTCCACCTTCAGACTGTCATGAGCCTCATTCCAGACAGAGACTACCACCTGAGCCTTCTAGTAGCTAGCTTCCTGAGGATGAGAGAACTCAGAAACTAGGTACCTTACTGAGGTATCCATCTCAGGGTAGTACTCCTCCAACACCTTCAGCAGCAGGTTGTGGAAGTAAGCCGCTGGAGCAGGGTACTTGTAGTACTGCTCCTCAGTCCATCCAAGCTGCTCATCCTCTGGTGGAGTCGCCAGAGCAGGTGCTGGTGCTGGTGAGAGAAGTGGTGCAGGAGTCGGTGAAGGCAGAGGCGACGGTGTAGCAGCTGGTGTAGGAGCTGGTGAAGCAACTGGTATAGGAGCTGGGGGTGGAGCTGGTGCTGCAAGGTGGACGTCCATCCACTCCTGCTCGTCCTCCGTGTTGACGTCCTCCACCAACACGTGCTCCTCCTCCGGGTCCTCCTCAGTCTCAGTCACCATCTCATCATCTGAGATGTCCACCACTGGCTGAGAAGTCTGGGAAGTGAACTGAGCCAAGAAGCTGTTGGTGCTCAGACGGCGGGACCTCGTGACAGGCGGCATCTACAGAATTTTATTTAAACTCAATTAGAACAACATTTTAAATAATAGAATAAAGACATAGAAGCATATAAATTTTGTAAATAACAAGAGCAAGATGGAAAGCAGTAAAATATAGAAGCAAAAGATCCTAAAACGACCATTGCTACCTAGGCTTGCGTCCTACAGTCAACTCAAGCTTTGATACCAATTTGTCACACCCAAATTCCAAGGACGAAATAGGATGCATAACATTATGTGTGCCCAGGAATAATCCACACATAAGTTCACAAATTGCAGAGTACCATCACAGAGTTTAATACATATCGAACATATATCCATTACAAGAATAAATAAAACAAGGAAGATAAACTAGTTCTTGTGGCTCCATTCCACAGGGAAGGGTCAACTAGTTGACCAAGCCTAGAAGTCTTCGGGAAACTCCTCATAGCTTCCTGCTTCTGTTACCCATCCGGGATTTTCATCCAAAATAGAAAAGAAAACAAGCGTGAGTACGCTCGTACTCAGCAGTATAACATGGGGTTATGAAGCTCAAAAGGCTGACCCTGGCTTACTGCATTTAGCACTTTTAGTTGGTCAAAGTTTTATTAACAAGTATCATCAAGTTATGCTTAAGCCCCAAATGATCCCACTTATACCACTGCCAAAGTTTAAAGAATCATACTCATCATCATAAAGGTGGTGACAACAGGAACATAAGTGTTGGTCAAGTTAATTAATTAATTAATCCATCGGTTTTCCGGGCCGCTCGTGACCGTGAGCACGGCTGATATATCAGTTTTAACACTCTGCAGAGGTTGTGCAACTTTACCCGTGAGTCGTGATGCCCCGATTGCCCGCGTTAATTACTCCCATAACACTGCCAAGGTGAGTGGGCGGGGTTCACTATGAAACCTTTCATAGTATCTCGTCTAACAAGATTAGGGCCGCTAGGATTGGCAAGGGGCGATAGAGCTCCCCTTCCGAGTAGCATAACGACCCGCAGCCTACGCTCAAACTCGGACAGAGGCCGCACTATAACCAGCTCGGCAAGAGCCTAATGCGCCCTTTCGGGTAACCGCTAACGAGCTAGAAAAGAGCCTACTACTAAGTTAAAGCCAGAGCCATGTAGCTCCCACGGAAGCACTGTCAGTCCCAGCTTTTGCCAACAGTGGGTTATTAAAAGGGTTATGTTCCAATTGCCATAACAGGATCACCAATTCATTCAAAGCTTTAACATTTGGCAGGGATCAAGTATTCATTTATGTAAAGCACTAGCAATCTATCCATATGCATAACCCATAGGAATCAAGGTAAAGGGTTTCAACTCTAGGGAATTAAACTACATGTATCAAATTAACACATGCACATGAAATGATAATTATAGTGAGTAGGATAACAAGGAAAGTCCCATGCTATACTTGCCTTGGTTCTCAAAGTCCTGCTGGTCAAAACACTCCTGATCAAGGAATTCCTGATCACCAACAAACTCCTCACTGCCTGAACTCGATCACGACATTGCAACAACACGTATTCCGATTGCATACATACAAAGCAAACAGGTCTAATATTAGAACAGTACACCAATAACAATAAGCAGAGTTAAAAGGTTTATAAAAAGATACTACGCATTGCTACGATCATTTCAACACGAATTTCACAAAAATCGGATTTAAAACGCAAAAGATATGAATTTAACTGGTTCTCTAGGAGCATTTTTAGTATTTGAATTATCATTGAAATTAAATAATTCAAACATGAACAACAGATGTTTTAACATGTAGAGAATTTCATTACGAACCTAACCCAACTCGAATCGTCCAAATCGGAGTTAAAATAAAGACTTTACAAACAAATTAAGGCAGTGGCAAAACTGTAAATAGGAAATTTCCATTTTTGGAATAAACCGAGATGATTTACGTTTTCTGAGTAGAGAAAGCGTAATCTTGGAAGTGCGCCAGCGCTGCGACGCGGGGTCGGCAGAGCTGCCACGCGGTGGCCCGGGACTGGGCGGGTCCACGGACACAGCCTTGCACCGCGCAAGTGCTGCGGTCCACCGGTCCACCGTGGATCGAGGCTCATACCCCTTCGGGGTTCTAATCCTGACCGCACAGATACGATCCAACGGCGCAGAGCAGATCCAAGGGAGAGAGAGGGGGAACGGCGGCCAGAGCAGAGGTCGGGCGCGACGGCGCCATGGCCTCAGAGTGCTGAGCTCGCCGGAGTTCCACCGGAAAAGCTCGTCCGGTGCCTAAATCGAACGCTGATGGCATGGGAAGAGAGAGAGGGACGAGGCGAAGCCCGTGGTGCACTCGGTTGAACGCGGGGAGGCAAACAGCGACGGCGCCATGGATCCCGGCGGCTCTGGTTCGCCGGCGAACGCAGGGATGACTCTTCCGACTACCGCGGATTCAACCAATTGCACAGAAATGATCTACAAGCTCGTGCGAAAGTAACAGAGAGCCCAAAAGGAGCGGAGCTATGGCTGTGACCGACCCATAGCCCGTGTCCCGTATTGGTGAGGCCGCGCCGCGCGCCCGTAGGGCCACTGGGTCGATACCCGGTAGGTGGATGGTCGGCGACCGACTCTGGTGTGAAGGACGGATCGTTGGTGGTCCGATCCAGTCACTTGCAGATGTTTGCGATCTCGGCGCGCACCGAGAGGACGGATTCCTCGATCTGGGGCCGCCATGACTCGAAGGCTGAGGCCGCATATTCGAGCACCGCGACGCGTTCGTAGCGCTCGTCGTGGATCTCGTTGAAGCGCACCAGCTCGAGGTCGATGACGCGCTGCTCGAGGTCGTCCACGCGCTCGGTAAACTGGACGCCCCAGTTGTTGGCGATGATGGCGGCGGTGTACTGGGAGGTGGCGGACTGCTCCAGGGAGGAGAGGTGGCCCTCGACCGCCGAGTCGCGCTGCTGGCGGGCGGCCTCAGAGTCGGCGAGGCGGCGCTCCCAGCGGCTGCTGACGGACGCAACGCGCGAACTCGTTGCGGAACTCATCGAACGTCTGGATCATGTCGTCGAACTTGGCGTGGACGACGAGATCCATGGCGCCGCGGGCTCGTTGGAGGCGTGTAAAATGGTCGTGGGAGGGTGGGACTGAATCCAGAACGCTCAGCCGGAGGACGGACGGATCTGATACCACTATTAGCAGATCGGCTGCTAATCTCAGTAGACGAACAGCTAGAACATCTAAACAGGAAGTAGATAGCGGCCGCCGGCAGAAGACCGGTTCGGCTGAACTGAATAGTAGATGTTTAGGTTTCCCCGCTGCCCGCTGGCTCCAATCTGTCGAGCGTCAACTCCACGGCATCCCTTGGGAATCCTTTACTTAACTCGTACGTGGACGATTCAGCCGCGATCAACACCAGCTGTTGATTCGACAAAGCTTCCGCATCCACCAGACTTCCACAGTCTCCGAGTACATCGAACGATACACTGAGCTCATCAAACAGTTAGCCGCTTACAATCCAAATCCCGATACCCTGTCCTACACTACCCGGTTCATCGATGGGCTACGCTATGATATCCGCCCTGTTGTTATGATGGCTTGTCCTCCCGATTTGGATACTGCACTCGCAAGGATTTCCGCAAGTCCGATGGATCATTGTTGTCCAAGACGGCGGTCATCAAGGGCGCTCTACCACTTCCGCCCCCGCCTCCACGTCCTGGCTTGTCGGCACCTCCTGGAGTTCGAGATGACAAGCATGCCGGGTTCAAGCCTTCGACTGCGGATGACAAGCTCTCTGCACTTCGCAGTTTCCGCAAGGCACGTGGTCTTTGCGTTCGTTGCGGTGAAAAAATGGGTCCCTGGTCATCGTTGTGCTTCCGTTCCACAACTTCATGCACTCCAGGAGGTCTGGGATATGTGTCAAAGCTCTTTTCCTAGAAGAAGTGGAGGTCGCCATTCCAACCACCGAGGCAGAAAAAGGCCGGGTGTGCATATCCTTGTCTTATGCAGCTCTTTCAGGGTGTCCTTCCGTGCGAACCATGCAGTTGGTTGGTTCTGTGGCCGGTCAGGAGGTTTCTATATTGGTAGATTCCGGCAGCAGCCACTCTTTCGCTACCTCATCAGTTGCTTCGCGAGTGAACACAACCCGTCCCATGGCGCGTTGCATCTGAGTTCGCTTGGCTGACGGCACCTCCATCCAGTGTGTGTCTGAGCTTCCCGATACTGAGTGGACGGTCTAGGGTCACCGGTTTCATTCAACCCTTCGGGTGCTTCCTCTGAGTTGTTATGACATGATTGTCGGAATGGATTGGATAGAAGCGTTTTGACCCATGAAAGTCCACTGGTGCGACAAATGAATGTTTGTCCCGTATGGCAACACTCATGTTCTCTTACAAGGACAACAGTCTGATGGTGTTCTTCCGGTCGTCTTCCAGCTTCACATGTCCAGCAACTCGGATGTCCCGGCCTCTGGTGACCTGCCGCCCCAAGTAAAGGACATACTGGATGAGTTTGAGATCCTCTTCCAGCCTCCTTCCGACCTTCCTCCCCGACATGCATGCGACCACTCTATTCCCTTGGTCCCAGGCGCATCACCAGTTGTTGTGCGCCAGTATCGCTATGCCCCCAAGCTGAAGGACGAGATCGAGACATAGGTGTCGGAGATGCTTCAGTCCGGCATGATCCGACCAAGTACCAGTGCCTTCTCCTCCCCAGTTCTGCTGGTGCGCAAAAAGGGTGGCAGTTGGCGGTTCTGTGTGGATTACAGGATGCTCAACGCCTTGACTGTCAAGGCCAAGTTCCCCATTCCTATTGTCGATGAACTTCTGGATGAATTATCTGGCGCTTGTTGGTTCTCAAGCTTGGACCTGCGTGCGGGCTTCAATAAGATACGCCTGGCTGAAGGGGAAGAGTTCAAAACTGCCTTTCAGACTCACTGGGGGCAGTTTGAGTTCACTGCTATGTCTTTTGGGCTGACTGGCACGCCCAATTCATTCCAAGGCGCGATGAATTGCACTCTGAAACCATTGCTGTGGAAGTGTGCACTGGTCTTTTTCGACGACATCTTAGTGTACAACCCGACTCTGGAAGCCCACATTGACCACCTACGACAGGTGTTCTAGCTGCTTTCGGCCGATCAATGGCATCTCAAGCTCTCCAAGTGCCACTTTGCTCAGCAGTCAATCTCGTACTTGGTCCATGTGATTAGCGCCCAGGGCGTAGCCACCGACTCCTGCAAGATATCTGCAGTACAACAGTGGCCGATACCACAAGACATCAAACAGCTATGCAGCTTCTTGGGTCTCGCCGATTATTACAGTAAGTTCGTGCAACATTTTGCTCTCCTAGCCCGACCTCTAACTGACCTCCTCAAAAAGGGTACTCTATTTGTCTGGACTCCCACTCACGCATCCGCATTTGAAGCCCTGAAGTCTACTTTAGTCTCCGTGCCCGTCCTTGCGCTTCCAGATTTCAACCACCAGTTCCAAATTCAGACCGATGCTTCTGACAGCGAGGTTGGCGCTATTTTGATACAAGATATGCACCCGATCACGTACGTCAGCAGAGCGCTGGGTCCTTGCTCTCGGGGGTGAAAGATCTCTAGTGTTTTGGGTAATTGATGAAACCTAAGTACTAACCTAGCCCTAGTGATTGAGTAGGTGTAGTACATTAAGGTGAAGAAGTTAGATGACAAGTGATGGAGCAAGGTGGAGGCTAAGGAGAAAGCTATCTAGAAGCTCACACTTGGATAAGAAGAGAGAAGGAGGAGACCCTGAGAGCTATACAAGGCAAAGGTATAAGCTAGGACTTTTTGGTTTGATGATCAAGACACCTAGTGGGTGTGATCACATTTAGGATAGGTAACCATACTATAAAGAGGGAAAATAGGTAGTGGTTACAACTATCAAGTGTCATTAGGTTGATCATATTGCATTGCATATAAAACCTAATGAACAATCCCTTGTAAACTTGTTAAAATATGCCACACACATGCAAAAGTCAGTGAAACACTTGGTGGTGGCACATGAGATCAAGGGAAGCAAAAGATAAGAAATTTAGATCAAGACAGAAGCTCCGGACCAGTTGGCTTAGGAGGGTCGGACCATAGCGAGTGGTCCGGTGTTGCTCCTAACACTGGCCTGGCAACAGAGGAAGCGTCGGACCAGGGCTCAGATGAAGCACCGGACCAAAGACGAGTGGTCTGGTGGCTCGACTCAGACTCAGCAGAAGACTAAGGCAGGCGTCGGACCAGTCTGCTTGGTCCGACGGCCTAGTCCGGTGAAGTCCGGAGCTCGGGTGCTCCCTGCGTGAAAAATTCAAGACCCCGAGGAGGCGTCGGACCAGGTGGCATGGTCCGATGGACTAGTCCGGAGGTGAGGTCCGGAGCTCGGGTGCTTACTGGATTCTGACTTTGGCCAAGACCAAAGCGTCGGACCAAGCACCGGAGCAAGCACCGGACCAAGGACCGTACCAAGGCGAGTGGTCCGACAGTGACTGATCAGCGTGCCAACGGTCGATTTTCAAAGCGTCGGACCACCTGCTATGGTCCGACGGTGGTGACTTAAAGTGGTCCGGTGGTCACGTTTCAACAGCTCTAAAAGTGAAAAACGGCTAGTTTCTTTGAGGAGGCTATATAAGGGTATGTGGCTGGTTCAAGGAACCACTCTTGCACATTTGGCTATTGCATACTCTTGTGAGCAAACCACACACACTCCCACTCATCTCATAGTTGATTGTTCATCCATTTGAGTGAGTGAGTGATCAAGTGCATTGCATGAAGTGATTCATCTTAGTGGCACTTTGGAGTTGATACCGCTGCTAGTTTCTTGTTACTCTTGGTGATTGCCATCACCTAGACGGTTTGGAGCAAGCGGTGTGGATTCGAGAAGCTTGATGATTATGCTTCGTCGACCACAAGTGAAGATTGTGAGGGGTTCTTGTGCCTTCCACGCGGGAGATCGCAAAGGTAACTCTAGTGGATTGCGCGTGTCGTTGAGTGCCCTCTCTTGTGTTGGTTGTGCGGCACCCGGTGATGGGTTTGGCGTGTGATGCCAATTAGCTCGTGAACCTCCAAGTGAGTGAGCCGACACAACGAGGGCGTAGCTAGTTGGCAAACTAGTGAACCTCGGGAGAAAAGTCAAGTGTCAACCTTGTCTCCCATTGATTGGATTGATTGGCTACCTTGGAGCTCTCATTGTGATTGGTTCAATCCTCTACTCGGTGGTATTGTCACTCTTCCCATCTTTGCACTTCTTATTCATACTTGCTTAGTATATTAGGTTGTGCCTAGAGGGCTACTAGACTTGAGTAGGAATTGAGTGATCCTAGAGCTATTTGGTTAACAATTGTGGTTAGGAGGCTTCGCATCCCTTAGTTTGCTAGTGCAAGTCGAGCTTCGCCATATTGTAGTCTAACTTGTTGTTGAGAATGGTTTTAGATTTCAGATTAGGCTATTCACCCCCCCCCCCCCTCTAGCCTTGGATTAGGACCTTTCAGGGGGCTGTCCACTTACGAGAAGGAGTACCTCGCAATCCTAGTGGCTGTTGAGCAGTGACGTTCTTACCTTCAGCATGCAGAGTTCCTCATATTAACCAACCAACGCAGCTTAATGCACATCTCTTACCAGTGGCTCCACACCCCTTGGCAAATGAAAATGTACACCAAGCTTTTGGGTCTTCAGTATACGGTTATCGACAAACCTGGCAAATCCAATGCTGCGGCAGATGCCTTGTCTCGCCATCCAGCACCTGAGGGACAACTGCTCGCCATTTCTGTTGTGTCTCCCACTTGGCTCACGGAGGTGGTGTCAGGATATTCTGCAGATCCTACGGCTGCCAAGTTGATTCAGGAACTGTCAATAGATCCATTGGCGCACCCACCATATTCCTTACAGTCTGGAATTCTTTGATACAAAGGTCGCATCTGGCTGGGACAGAACAGTGCTCTTCAGCTACGCGTGGTTGCCGCGCTACATAATAGTGCATTCGGCGGTCATTCTGGGTTTCCAGTGACTCATAGTCGCGTCAAACAACTCTTTGCTTGGCAGGGGCTGAAGTCTACGGTTAAGTCGTTCGTGGCATCCTGCACTACCTGCTTACAAGCTAAGTCAGATCGCGCAAGGTACCCGGGATTGGTTCTTCCCCTCCCGGTTCCTACTGAGTCTTGGCAGCTGGTGTCTATGGACTTCATAGAAGGTCTTCCGGTCTCGGGCCACGCAAACTGTATTATGGTCGTCATGGACAAGTTTAGTAAGTTCGCACATTTCATTCCCCTTCATCACCCTTATACTGCCGCTACAGTTGCTCAGTCTTTCCTGGACAACGTCTACCGCCTCCATGGTCTGCCCACCACATCATCTCGGACTGAGATCCCATCTTCACAAGCAATTTCTGGAAAGAGTTGTTCAAACTCACGCAAGTAGAGCTCTGTGTGTCCTCTGCTTACCACCCTCAGTCACACGGGTAGATCGAGCGAGTAAATCAGTGCCTTCAAACTTATTTGCGGTGCTTCCTCCACTCCTGCCCGCGTCGTTGGATTGAGTGGATTTCTCTAGCTGAGTTCTGGTACAACAGCAGCAGCCACTCCGCGCTCGGTCGGTCTCCTTTCGAGGTACTGTATGGGCGTCTTCCACGTCATTTTGGTGTTGCTGATGCTTCTGTCTCTCCTGTGCCGGATGTTGCTGCCAAAGTCGCCGAGCGCAACACTATGCTCGCGGCTGTTCGTCAGCATCTCCTTCGCGCCCAGCAGCGTATGAAGAGCCAACCGACACCGTTCCGAGTGTTCCTTCTCCGTCGGCGACTAGGTCTTTATTCACCTCCAACCGTATGTCCAGTCGTCGCTCGCGCCTCGTTCCCACAACAAGCTGTGTTTCAAGTTTTTCGGGTCGTTCCAAATTATTGACAAGATCAATGCCGTCGCATACAAGCTGAAGCTCCCGGCGTCGTCGGCCATCCATCCGGTATTCCATGTGTCTCTCCTCAAACCGGCATCGAGCGCTCTGTCTGCCGTGTCTGCAGGTCTGCCCGACGTCAACGACTAGCTCCAGGTTCCCGAATGGGTGCTTCAACGCCGCATACATCATCAGGGCAATTGTGTCTTGCCCCAGCTGCTTATCAAGTGGTCCGGCATGGATCACAGCCTCGCCACCTGGGAGGATGAGGTCGCCCTACGCCAACGCTTCCCGGGCGCGCCGGCCTGGGGACAAGCCGGCTCTCAAGGGGAGGGTACTGTCAGCACCCCACACCCAGGTGATCCAACCGCGGCGCCAAGGCGCAGAAGGTCCAGGAGGAGCAAGCCCAAGAACGCTCGCCTATCCGGCCCCGAATGGATCTGTAACGCCTGCTGTGCCCCGGCCCAGTGAGCGTATAAGAGGATGTGGGGAGGATTGCTGTAATAACTTTTGGAACCCTAAACATCTACTATTCAGTTCAGCCGAACCAGTCTTCTGCCGGCGGCCGCTATCTACTTCCTGTTTAGATGTTCTAGCTGTTCGTCTAGTGAGATTAGCAGCCGATCTGCTAACAGGAAGTGTCGCTGGCCGGTTCGTAAATTTCGCCATTTCATCATCTTACTTCCAGTTTTATCCAACGGATTGTTTTGGATTTGTGGTGGTGCGCTCTATGAAGTTGTGCTAATATTTTTATGTCACTTTCTATGTAGTTAAATATTAAATTGATTAAATATGTTTGAAACTAGTTTATAATGAAAAGAAACATAGGTTTTAAACTGCAAAATTTATATGCAAATTATAATATGATTTGATTTTTATCCTCAATATATTTTAATTTATAATTTATTTAGCTTGAACACATGTCTCTCATCTAGTTCGAGTAGTTGTTCTCAAATGTCCTTTTGTTTTTCAAAAAGTAAAGATAGTGTGATAAGTTTTCATAATAATGTTTATAAATTATCATAAAACATGCTTATTTTAAGATATTTTTTAATTAAAATATAATTTGACTAATCTGAATTAAAAAACTTTTGATTATTTTTCTTAACTAAAAGCAACGAAGCTTCTACTCGTTTATTTTGTTTTATAATATAAATCTTTCGGCAGTAGTTTATTTTTTTTTCCAATGTTCCTGAGATTCTTTGCCCAGTCCTAGCAATTCAGGTTATTATCCCAATGTTCCCAAGATTCTTTGCGACGAGATTTAGCTCATGTGTAGGGATATACAAAATCTCTTCGAGAAGACTACGATGAATTAAATATGTGTACCTATGTGCTCATTGTTCTAGAGAAAAAGAATGTCAAGGATTGTGTTGTCATGGAACCTCAAGTCCGGATGTTGTAGTTTTTTCTTGAAAAATCAACATAATCCCCATCTTAGTCTCCTTTGTTATATGTTTTTGCAGCGTAGGAGAGAAAGGTTTACATTAATGGTCGTGTTGTTTTTTTTCTTGAATGGGTCTATGCCCTTGAGGCCAAGCTTTTGTTTCGATTGACTAGGAGGGTGGCCATGATCCACATTATCCGTATATTCAAGGCTAGATTTATATCATAGATGGTGGAAGGAACAAAAGTGGAAACAAATTTATCATTCACCTTACTATATTGAAATAACTCAATATTGAGTTTGATGAAAATGGTTGAACGTCTATTTGAATCAAGAGGTTGAATTAAGCAAATAACCCCTCCTCTCCAGTTTATTACGTGCTCTAGCTTCTCCCTAATCTTACCTAACTTTTCCATATTTCCTAAAACATTACCAAAAATCTTGAACATCATGTTTGTTTCATTGAACTCTTCATGACATATGTCTTGATAGTGATTTTTTATGTTATCAAAGTTTTTTAAAAACATTACAATGTAGGACAAGCTTTATTTTAGACAATAATAAATTGAATTCTTATTGGGAACAAAGGAAGAATGTGTCAATGGCCAAGTGTAGTAATACCATTCCAAATTTATAAATTTCTATGTGTGTGCATACATTGTATACATACTCGGACTTCAATTAGTCATGGTCTTGAATCATTTGTTAAATCACAGCTTGATAACATCTCGCATAACCATTGTCTATACTTCAACCATGCGTACGATATGATGCTACAAAAAAGTTCTATGATAAAGGCTTTTATTCACTTGAGCAAGTCATAACTTTACATACTCATCATGTTTATAAAGTGGAACAAATATGATGTGGCTAAGGCCTTTTCATGTGTAAAGGTGAAGTTATCATGTATGTCATTCATCATGTACCTTGAGAACTCCTATAGAAAGGGCACTTTTTTCTAGCATGTAGTGGAAACCGTGTTGCCAACACATACCATATAATCCAATGAAACATATAAGTGTTGAAATTGACTAGGTGTCATGTCATCTCTAGCTCGTCCATTGTTTGGCAAAAATCCAATATCTGAACAGATATACATGAGCTCTCAGTTGTATAAATAGGCCCCACATCAATACCAAATCCACCACCCATATCATTGACAGCAATCGGAAGCTTGCCAAGTGAACACACCAGCAACATCTTAGCAACAATGGCTGCCAAGATATTTGCCCTCCTTGCGCTCCTTGCTCTTTCAGTGAGCACTACAACTGCGTTCCTTACTCCACAGTGCTCACTTGCTCATACCAATGCCATTATTCCACAGTTGGGGTATGAAAACCAAAATGTTCAAGCCTATAGGCTACAACAGGTGCTAGCGGCGAGCTTCTTACAACAACCAATTGCCCAATTGCAACAGCAATCCACGGCTCAACTCATAGTACATGCCATCATAGCACAGCTGCAACAGCAGTCGTTCCTGCCTGCGCTCAGCCAACTAGCTGTGGCAAACCCTGCCTCCTACTTGCAACAGCAACAACAGTTGCTTCCCATAAACCAGCTGGTTGCGGCGAACGTCGCTGCATACCTGCCACAACAACTGTTGCTACCAGCTCTCAGTCAACTGGCTGTGGCCAACCCTGCTCTCTACCTGCCACAACAACGGGAGTTCCAATACAACCAACTAGCTATGGCGAGCAACGCTGCATTACTGACACAGCAGCAGCAGCTTCCGCTTACCCAGTTGGCTCTTGCAAGCGTTGCCGCCTACCACCAGCAACAGCAGCTATTGCATGTTAACCCATTGGTCGCCGCCTTCCTGCCACAACAATTTCAGCCATTCAACCAGATGTCTTTGAGGAACCCTGCCATGTCATGGCAGCAACCCAACGTTGGAGGGGCCATCTTCTAGATTACAAATGAGTTGTACTTGATAAAAATGTCCTTGAGTCGGCTTGTGCAAGTTCCAAGAAATAATCAATACAAGGATTGAGATTAATCAAAATCTATTTCTTAATTGTTTTATCTATATAATCAGTTGAAAACATGGAATCCTAACTATATACACATGCTTGACTAATATGTAGACAATACAACACTACCTCATCAAACTCAGGATGTTCCAGTGTGACGTATTGAATGTTCTCTGTTAGCTAAGATAGATGTGACTATACGTGCATGTTGTTGAGTACTTGCATATGGAGTGCGTTCTTTTAGGAAACTCGTGGGATGTATGCTTTAACTATTGTCTTTCAATTTAGGTGCACCTATACAAAGCTTAACATAATAGAAGTTCATGAGTAAACATATATGCGCGTCCAAAGTTTTCTTACAAAATTATAGCTCTTAAATATTATTTCTAGTAAATATTTGGTGCATATATTTTTATCTACGAGCAAAATTGTGAAGCGCACGATATTGTTGTAGACAGATAAAAACCCCTTGGAGTCCATGATGCTGACAAGGCCAAGGTCATTAAATCAACTGGACCCTATCTGTAACATTTTGAATTTTGTAACTGTCACACCCAATTTCAAGGACAAAATAGGATGCATAACATTATGTGTGCCCAGGAAATAATCCACACATAAGTTCACAAATTACAAAGTACCATCACATAGTTTAATACATAACGTACATATATCCATTACATGAATAAATAAAACAAACGGAAGATACAACTAGCTCTCGAGGCTCCATCTCACAGGGAAGGTCAACTGGTTGACCAAGCCTAGAAATCTTCAGGAAACTCCTCATAGCCTCCTGCTTTTGTTACCCATCTGGGATTTTTATCCAAAATTGAAAAGTAAACAAGCGTGAGTACATTCGTACTTAGCAGTATAACATGGGGTTATGAAGCTCAAAAGGTTGACACTGGCTTACTGCATTTAGCACTTTTAGTTGGTCAAAGTTTTATTATTAAGTAACATCAAGTTATGGTTAAGCCCCAAATGATCCCGCTTATATCATTGCCAAAGTTAAGAGAACATAGACATCATCATTATGGTGGCAACAGGAACATAAAGATTGGTCAAGTTAATTAGTTAAACCGTCAGTTTTCCGGGCCGCTCGTAACCGTGAGCACGGCTGATATATCAGTTTTAACACTCTGCAGAGGTTGTGCATCTTTACCCGTGAGTCGTGATGCCCCGAATGCCCGGGTTAATTACTCCCATAACACTGCCAAGGTGAGTGGGCGGGGTTCACTATGAAACCTTTCATAGTATCTCGTTTAACAAGATTAGGGCCGCTAGGATTGGCAAGGGGTGATAGAGCCCCCCTTCCGAGTAGCATAAAGACCGCAGCCTACGCTCAAACTCGGACAGAGGCCGCACTATAACCAGCTCGGCAAGAGCCTAATGCGCCCTTTCGGGTAACCGCTAACGAGCTAGAAAAGAGCCTATTACTGAGTTAAAGCCAGAGCCATGTAGCTCTCACGGTAGCACTGTCAGTCCCAGCTTTTGCCAACAGTGAGTTATTATAAAAGGGTTATGTTCCAATTGCCATAAACAGGTTCACCAATCATTCAAAGTATTAACATTTGGCAGGGATCAAGTATCATTTATATACATTTGCACTAGCCATCTACCCAAATGCATAACCCATAGGTGTCAAGGTAAAGGATTTCGATTCTAGGGAAAAATACTACGGGTATCAAATTAAACACATGCACATGAAATCATGATTATAGTGAATAGGATAACAAGGTAGGTCCCATGCTATACTTGCCTTGGTTCTCAAACTCTTGCTGGTCAAAGCACTCCTGAATAAAGAACTCCTGGTCACCACCAAACTCCTCACCGTCTGAACTCGATCACGGCATTGCAACAACACACATTCCAATTTACATACATACAAAGTAAACAAAACTACTATTAGAACAGTACACCAGCCCATTAAACGGAGTTAAAAGTTTTATAAAAAGATACTACGCACTGCTACGATCATTTCAACGCGAATTTCACGAAAATCGGATTTAAAACGCAAAAGTTATGAATTAAACTAGTTCTCTAAGAGCATTTTATTAATTGAATTTAACCTCAAATTTAAATGTTTCAAACATGACTAACAGATGGTTAAATATGTAGAGAATTTCATTATGAATCTAACGCAACTCGAATCACTCAAATCGGAGTTAAAATAAAGTTTTTATAAGCAAAACAGTGCAGTGGCAATTCTGTAAATATTGAATTTCCATTTATTTTCCAAAATGAAATAGACCGATCGGAAATACGCTTTCGAACAGAGAAAACATAAACAGGGAAATACGCTAGGGCTGAGACGTGGGGCCAGCAGGGCTGCCACGCGGCGGCTCGGGTTTGGTGCGGTGCACCGCACAGTGCGTGCACCCACCAACTCGGCGTGGGACCGAGGGTCCACGGGTCCACGGTGGACCATCCACTTAACCTCGAAGGGGTATCTAATCCTGGCTGTTGGCCTTGGATCGAACGGCTCAGGACAGCTCAGAGAGAGGGAGAAATAAGAGAGTCGGCCGGAGAGGGAAGAGGACGCGGCGGCGCTCCATTGCCGGCGACCCGAGCTCGGCGGCGAGAAGGGGAAAAGGCCTAGGGGCCTCGGTTGGCCACCGGAAGACCACGGGGAGATCTGGGAGGGCGTGGCGAGTGTGGTGGCGCACTCGGACGTCCGTAGGGAGGATGACAGAGGCGGCGCCATGGATCCCGGCGGCACAAGCTCGCCGGCGAACGCGGGGAAAGAGCTCCCGACCGCCTCGGCTTCAACCAAAAGCATAGAGAGGACCGGCGTGCCCGTGCGAGTGCGACAGTGGGCTCGGTTGAGGCGGTGGCTTGCCGGAGCAGGGTGGTCCGCGGCGGCGCCATAGTCGGTGTGTGCGAGATGTGTGGGTGAGGCCCTAGAGTCCTCAATCCTACGAATTGAGGGGTCAGGGAGGTGCGGTGTGACCTTGCGGTGCCGGTAGGGTAACCGGGCGAGGCGGCGAGCGGTCGGGGTGTGACGCCCACGGCTGTGCCTTGGCCGGCGGCGCGGAGCACACGCGGGCAGTGCCATAGGGGTCGTAAAGCGCCGAATTGAAGACATGAGAGGGAGGAGAGGAGCATCGTGGTGCTTACCGAAACGACGAAAAGAGCGGAGACGGCTCGGGGCGGCTTGTCGGCGTGCAACGGCAGTCGGTGTTGGCAGAGCTCGCGCCGGCGTGCGTTTTGTGACCACCGTTTAGACAACAGAGAGAGGGATTAGGCCGAGAAGGTTCGCGGGGACATCGTGGACTCGGAACGGAACTCACCGAGGCGAATTAGGCTCCGGTGTGGCCTCCTCAGCGACAGTGGCGGCGTTCGGCATACGGTGGTGCGCTGTGATGGTGAACTGCAATGAAAAGGGAGAGTAGAGGGGCGGTGCTCCGCTTTATAGCGCGGAAGAGAGAGTGCAGGGTGTGCGGTGTTGGTTGCGAAGCCGAGGGAGGTCCGTGGCCGAGTGGGGAGCGGGGCTCGCGGCGGTTGCGGCTCTACGCTCCGAACTCGGCGGGAGGAGGGAGACGGCGCCGACACCTGGGCCCGGTTGGCAGAGAGAGGAAGAGAGAGAGGAACGGTTGGGGCGGGGCTGACGGATGGGGCCCGGTTGGCAGCGAGAGGAAGAGAGGGAGAGGAACGGTTGGGGGAGTTTGGCCTCGGCTTTTAGCTGGGCCGCATGGGGAAAGGAGGGAGTGGGCCGGGGGAGAGAAAAGAGAGAGAGTGAGCCAGACTGGGCCTCGGCCTTGTTGGGCTGAATTGACAAACAGAGGGAGAGAGAGATCAATCCTTTTCTTTTTCTTTCTTTTCCAAAATCAATTTGAATTTTGAATTCATTTAAACTTTGCTTTGCAAACTCAATCACCACAACAAAAATATGCAGCAGCATGTATGCAACAACATGTTACTAACTAGGATTAATTTTATTTCCATACAACTTATTCTTAAACTAAATTCAATGCTCACATATTTCTTGAATAAATCATTTTAATCTATTTTTAAATGTGTTCAAATTTGTGGGTGTTACAGTAACAACACAATATGAAACTCTATGCCAAAATGATTATGATAAACGTGAAGGTTAATATCCCATGAGGAAGTTAAAGCAATTTTTTCCGAGGGACACCAAACTTGCATCAAATTGGTTGCTCAACACGGTAGCCCACTTTTCTGCTAGGTAGCATTACCAAAGATGCATGGGATCTTTGCTGATGGCTAACGTACCTACTAAAATAAGATTTAGCGTGGGGTTGCGTATACCCAAAAGTAACATCCTAGGATTAAAGCACCGGCCATCCACCGATATCATTTGTTCTGTACATAGGCAACCCATCTAGAGTGCCATTCTAACTCCTATCACAGTCTATTTTCATGTATGTGTAGAATGTGAAAAAGTCCATGTTCTAAAATGTTAAATCTAAACACATGGAGAAATTTATAACTACATGACGGATTACTAGGGGTCGTTGCTCATAACGGTAGAACCAATGAAACCTTAGGCCATATGTCATATAAAAGTTGAATGGATATCAAATCATATCCATTTGAACACTCATATGAATTTGTTATAGAAACATGAAATACATTCATTTGTAAGTGCACAAGGAATAGTTAAGTAACCCTGGAAGATTTCTTTTTTTCTCGCTTTGTCTATGTGTCAACATAATTATTTATTATTGAGTTTAGCCTTGTTGGATTTCCTTCGTCGAAATTTGGTGCCCAGTCCTTGCAATTCAGGTTATTATCCCAATGTTCCCGAGATTCTTTGCGACGAGATTTAGCTCATGTGTAGGGATATACAAAATCTCTTCGAGAAGACTACGATGAATTAAATATGTGTACCTATGTGCTCATTGTTCTAGAGAAAAAGAATGTCAAGGATTGTGTTGTCATGGAACTTCAAGTCCAGATGTTGTAGTTTTTTCTTGAAAAATCAACATAATCCCCATCTTAGTCTCCTTTGTTTATTGTTTTTGCAGCGTAGGAGAGAAAGGTTTACATTAATGGTCGTGTTGTTTTTTTTTCTTGAATGGGTCTACGCCCTTGAGGCCAAACTTTTGTTTCGATTGGCTAGGAGGGTGGCCATGATCCACATTATCCGTATATTCAAGGCTAGATTTATATCATAGATGGTGGAAGGAACAAAAGTGGAAACAAATTTATCATTCACCTTACTCTATTGAAATAACTCAATATTGACTTTGATGAAAATGGTTGAACGTCTATTTGAATCAAGAGGTTGAATTAAGCAAATAACCCCTCCTCTCCAGTTTATTACGTGCTCTAGCTTCTCCCTAATCTTACCTAACTTTTCCATATTTCCTAAAGCATTACCAAAAATCTTGAACATCATGTTTGTTTCATTGAACTCTTCATGACATATGTCTTGATAGTGATTTTTTATGTTGTCAAAGTTTTTTAAAAACATTACAATGTAAGACAAGCTTTATTTTAGACAATAATAAATCGAATTCTTATTGGGAACAAAGGAAGAATGTGTCAATGGCCAAGTGTAGTAATACCATTCCAAATTTGTAAATTTCTATGTGTGTGCATACATTGTATACATACTCGGACTTCAATTAGTCATGGTCTTGCATCATTTGTTAATTCACAGCTTGATAACATCTCGCATAACTATTGTCTATACTTCAACCATGCGTACGATATGATGCTACAACAAAGTTTATGATAAAGGCTTTTATTCACTTGAGCAAGTCATAACTTTACATACTCATCATGTTTATAAAGTGGAACAAATATGATGTGGCTAGGGCCTTTTCATGTGTAAAGGTGAAGTTATCATGTATGTCATTCATCATGTACCTAGAGAACTCCTATAGAAAGTGCACTTTTTTCTAGCATGTAGTGGAAAGTGTGTTGCCAACACATACCATATAATCCAATGAAACATATAAGTGTTGAAATTGACTAGGTGTCATGTCATCTCTAGCTCGTCAATTGTTTGGCAAAAATCCAATATCTGAACAGATATACATGAGCTCTCAGTTGTATAAATAGGCCCCACATCAATACCAAATCCACTGTGACACCCTGTGTCAAGCTTGCATTATGATCATCATTAACCACTAAGCACAAGCATTTCATTGCATTCATGGTTGCACATGCTATCATTTCATGTGTGTGTTTATATGTTTTGAAACTAGAATTAAATAGGTGTTTTGTGCTCAATCTGGTGATCAATCTATTTAGCTAAACCTTGCTATGCTTAGAGTAAAGTATGGTTTGCTTTATGGTTAATTACCCTGCTTAATTTATCTGTTAAAGAATTAAAGTAATTCTTTTCCTTATTAGCTAAAATAAGTTTTTAATCCTCAACTCTTGAACTAATGGTTTTCAGAATTTATGATCTACATGAAAAAAGGTAGAGAATAATATTCTGAACAACGTTGGTTTAAGTGGCAAAACTTAGTTTGGAGTTTTTGAAACTGTTTTGAAGCAAATTAAGTTTGAAGCAAATTAAGTTTGAATCAAATAAAAGAAAATGGAAAAAGGAAATCAGATCTGGAATGGGCCGAGTTACCACTTTCGGCCCACTCGGCCTCGACCGCCGCTTGATAAAGGGACGGACTGAGGGTTGAACGAACGACCCCCGAGCAGGAGGCTCGATCAGCCGATCGACCCCCCCCCCCTCGACTTCGACCCCTCGAAGTGACGGACATAGGGTCGAATGAACGACCCCCGAGCAGGAGGCTCGATCAGTCGATCGACCCCCTCCCGCGCGCTCACCCGTGCGTCGCACAGCACCCGTGCCGCGCACGTGCCCGAACGCACGCGCCGCGCACGCCCGCGCGCACTCGCCCGACCGCAGCTGAACCGTACGTCGGCGTCGTCTACCGCGTGGCCGTCGATGCCTGACCGCGAATGTTGAGCACGCTAACGCCGCCGCTTTCGCTTTGCACCGACATCGCTGTCGCCGACCAGGCCCTCGCTCTGTCTCAGTCGCGTCCGCCCCCGCGCCCGCGCTAACGGCGCTAGGACCGAGCCTGCACCGCTTTCCCGCCGCTGACGCTCTGCTTCGCCGCCGCAGACCTGCCAGCCGCACTGCCGCGCGCCGCGCCGTCGTTTCGCAGTAACGCCGCCGCAGTGCCGCATCTGATCAGCTCCACGCGTCGTCCCTCTCACACTCGAGCGCGAATCCGCGCTAACGGCGTGTCGACCTAGTTCTGCGCTCTGTCTCGCGCGCTGCCCGCCTCTGCCCCCGCACGCCGCGAACACACCAGCGTTGCTGCCACCACCGCGCCATCGCGTCACGGCCCCACTGGCCGCGTCGGTCGGCCATGACCGTGCAAAGGGGAGTGCCTACACCTCCTCTACTTCCCACACTCGTCCGCACTCATCCTCACTCGCTCACTCGCTCGCGTTGCCTCTGTTCTCGCCGCGCCGAGCGCCAACAGCACCGCAACGCCCCTTCTCAAATCCACCACCATCCCAGCTCCTCTGCTCGATCCATCTCGCACTAGCTTTCGCCTTCGCCCCGCACACACGCTGCTCACCTCTGTTTAACCAGTCGAGCACTCCAGTCGCCGGAACGCCTCCGCCGTTCCTCAGCCCCGGGTCGCCACCGCACCGACCAAACAGTCTCGCCCCCGATGCCTCCATCTTCGTGGAAGCTTCACCGGAGCTAGCAGAGGTGAGAACACCTTTTCCCTAGCTCTAGTTCGCCCTGTATCGACAAAGCGTCGTTGACCGTGCACCATTGCCGCCGCCGCGGAGCTCGCACGTGGCCAGGGTTCCATAGAGCCCCTCCAGCTCAACCAACCCTCGAACCGCAATTACCACATCACCACGATGCTCACGCAATCCTGCGTCGAGTCTCGCATCGCCGGTGATCACCTCGCCGCGTCGCACCGCCATGCTGCACCGCCACCGCACGCCGCCGACCACTTTCACGGTCGCAACGGTTCAAACAACTCCACCAGTGGATGCGCGTCATCTTCCCGAGCCTAGCACACCCAAACCCACCGCCGGAGACCTCACCGCCATCGAGAACGCGCCGGTCAGCGCCGTCCTCTGCTCCCTGCCCGTCGACAGATGGACCTCGAGTTGACCGAGGTCCCGCCTGTCAGTCACCCCGCACGCCCCTGCGTGTATTGGGCCAGACCCAGTACTGTTTTCCCACGGGCCGGTTTCCGAAATGAATTTCCTTTTCCTATTTTCAGTAATATGTTGATGCTTGTTTAATTTATATCTAGAGTTTGGTAAATCCTAAAATGGTGAAATCAATTTTGTTAGACTCTATAAATGTTGATCTTTCTGTTAAAAATATAAAAATGATTTTTGGAGAATGTCTTCAGTACTAATGTTTAATTAGTTGTTTTCTGCATATATCAAAGTTATTTGTGTTCCTTCTTAAAATGGTCAAATAAAAATGTGAAGTTTTTATATTAGTTCTATTGTTCTGTGTAGAAGCTAGGAAAAATATAACATGCCATGTTTCTATGTAAGTTTTATTTATCACCTATTAAAATGTGTTTCTGCTGTTTTCTTAGATTAATTCCTGTGGTAAATACATTCATGTTTAAATCATGAAACTTTTTGTGGAGTCTCTTTATGTCATGCTCTGTCTAAGAAAAATATCATATGTGGTATGTTGTATAGCAGAAAAGATACTTGTAGTTCAAGTGTCCTTGTCAAGGGTTTTCTTTGCAAAATCATATAGAGTAGTATATGTTTCTGATGATCATGGAACTTTCTTGATAAATATGTTTTTAAGCATAGATTCTGCTAAAAATAAGTTATAGCATGTTTCATCCTGTTAGCTAGTAGCTCTAGTTCTAAGTGCTTTTTTTGCATTTAGTTTCATCTTTTTGTATCTGCTAGCTGGTAGCTTTGCTATGAGTAAGTTTTCTGCAGTAGCATCCAGTAGACATGTTTTACCCTCTGTAATTTTGGTAGATTTTTCTGAGTAGTTTATAATAGGGTTGTTGTGTAAAGTGGCTTTGTGGTAATTTCTTTTGTTAAATGCTTAGAATCTCTTTTAGTGTGCTAAATCTTGTTCAAACATCATCCCTACACCATCAAGTTACTTATTTATGCATTGCAATCTTTTAGGATCCATGGAGGAACACCAGGAGCCAACCCCAGAGACAGAAGTCCAGGAGGTGCAGGAGCTAAACGAGGAGTACCACGAGTTCGACACTAACCTCCCCGAGTGCCTTGACCACCAGCCCTCCACCTTCACTCAAGGCAAGCCCCGGAGCATTCTTAAGCCTCCCAATATTTACAATTAATCTACTTGAGTATTTTATACTGTGATGCATTAGGTCACAGGAGTTTTTGAATCCCAAATTGATGCATTACCTTCCTTGATTATTGTTTTACCTACCTTGTTACCCTGTTAATAAAAGTAAAAGCAACCGCTTAGCCTGCTTAGAATAAATGGTTACCTTTTTATTTCTGTTTGTATTATCCCATGGGGGTAATACTATCACGGTTGGCTATATTTGCTATCGTGGAAAGAACCAATGGTAGTAATGAATGCAGTCAACTGGAAGGCAACTGCACCAAGTGGTTTAGACTTGGGGGCAGTCCGTCCATTGGATCGTATAGGTTTGTATACGATGGTGGCCCTCTTACATCTTTGAATGCGCCCTTTCACATAGGGGTCGTTGTGAGTATCGACCCCGAAGCCGAGTAAACACTGTCCGGGCCAGCGCTCAATCTGCTGTGAGCACCCTCTAGTTTGTAGATACGATGTGCCCTGTGGTGGCCAACTGATTTCTACAATTGGGTGGACCAATGCGAGCCCGCGGCGATACTACCTGGACTTTGTTGAGCGGTAACCCAATGCATGGACCCGACGGGGAAAGTGTGGGCGTGTGTTAAAGGTAATCTTGCCAGCTGGTTGTATATCGATTCGAATTGCCGCCCCCACTGGATATGGGGGATTATGCTGAGCTTCACCAGGGTACAACTCCATGTGACATCGTAATGGTTCTACTAAAATATTGATGAATGAATTGGATATATGTTATTATATTGTTTGAGTAGTTCAAGTGAGTGCTCTAGTACAGGTGCAAACCTAGAGATAATAATAGGATGGAAGATGGTTGTTCTCTAATCTTTAGTTTCTTCTTGTTCGCTTTTCTGCAAAAGCAAGTTTACCCAGATCCACATAAATAGCCTTGCATACCTTGGAGTCTTTATTTTCAGTTAGACGGGTAAGTCTAGCTGAGTACATTCGCGTACTCATGGTTTATCCCGTTTGTTGCAGATGGCCAAGTCTACTTTGACTATTGTAAGCACTGTCTCTATCCTTTCGAAGGAGAAGAGGAGTAGGCCTTGGGCAAGGTCTTCTACGAGCTCATCTCTTGCTGTTGTCGGACATGACCTCGTGGGCACCCCTATCTTTTAATGATTTTAGTGTGGAGTAAAACTTTGGGTTCAGTTTCAAACAATGTTTTATTCGGCCACAGGTGTTGTGGCGCAAGTACAACTTTTATTTGGAACAAAGTGTTGTAATAACTTTATTCGTACTTCAAGTATTTTCGGTTTATTTGTGGCTCGTTCGAATGTGCATACCTGAGTTTTGCGCGATCCTTAGTGGGATCTACGATTGTTAGAAATCCTTCGAGATTTCCGGACTACCGGGATTATATGGGCTCAAGTGTTTTAAGTGGCAGTTAAATCAGCTACTTTGTTACTTGATCTCTTATAATTTGGACGGTTCCGTCACATCCACCACCCATATCATTGAGAGCAATCGGAAGCTTGCCAAGTGAACACACCAGCAACATCTTAGCAACAATGGCTGCCAAGATATTTGCCCTCCTTGCGCTCCTTGCTCTTTCAGTGAGCACTACAATTGCGTTCCTTACTCCGCAGTGCTCACTTGCTCATACCAATGCCATTATTCCACAGTTGGGGTATGAAAACCAAAATGTTCAAGCCTATAGGCTACAACAGGTGCTAGCAGCGAGCTTATCACAACAACCAATTGCCCAATTGCAACAGCAATCCACGGCTCAACTCCTAGTACAGGCCATCATAGCACAGCTGCAACAGCAGTCGTTCCTGCCTGCGCTCAGCCAACTAGCTGTGGCAAACCCTGCCTCCTACTTGCAACAGCAACAACAGTTGCTTCCCATAAACCAGCTGGTTGCGGCGAACGTCGTTGCATACCTGCCACAACAACTGTTGCTACCAGCTCTCAGTCAACTGGCTGTGGCCAACCCTGCTCTCTACCTGCCACAACAACGGGAGTTTCAATACAACCAACTAGTTGTGGCGAGCAACGCTGCATTACTGACACAGCAGCAGCAGCTTCCACTTACCCAGTTGGCTCTTGCAAGCGTTGCCGCCTACCAGCAGCAACAGCAGCTATTGTAGGTTAACCCATTGGTCGCCGCCTTCCTGCCACAACAATTTCAGCCATTCAACCAGATGTCTTTGAGGAACCCTGCCTTGTCATGGCAGCAACCCAACGTTGGAGGGGCCATCTTCTAGATTACAAATGAGTTGTACTTGATAAAAATGTCCTGGAGTCGGCTTGTGCAAGTTCCAAGAAATAATCAATACAAGGATTGAGATTAATCAAAATCTATTTCTTAATTGTTTTATCTATATAATCAGTTGAAAACATGGAATCCTAAGTATATACACATGCTTGACTAATACGTAGACAATACAACACTACCTCATCAATCTCAGGATGTTCCAGTGTGACGTATTGAATGTTCTCTGTTAGCTAAGATAGATGTGACTATACATGCATGTTGTTGAGTACTTGCATATGGAGTGCGTTCTTTTAGGAAACTCGTGGGATGTATGCTCTAACTATTGTCTTTCAATTTAGGTGCACCTATTCAAAGCTGGACATAATAGAAGTTCATGAGTAAACATATATGCGCGTCCAAAGTTTTCTTACAAAATTAAATATTATTTCTAGTAAATATTTGTTGCATATATTTTTATCTACGAGCAAAATTGTGAAGCGCACGGTATTGTTGTAGACAGATAAAAACCCCTTGGAGTCCATGATGCTGACAAGGCCAAGGTCGTTAAATCAACTGGTCGTTAAATGATTATGATAAACGTGAAGGTTAATATCCCATGAGGAAGTTAAAGCAATTTTTTCCGAGGGACACCAAACTTGCATCAAATTGGTTGCTCAACACGGTAGCCCACTTTTCTGCTAGGTAGCATTACCAAAGATGCATGGGATCTTTGCTGATGGCTACCGTACCTGCTAAAATAAGATTTAGAGTGGGTTGCGTATACCCAAAAGTAACATCCTAGGATTAAAGCACCGACCATCCACCGATATCATTTGTTCTGTACATAGGCAACCCATCTAGAGTGCCATTCTAACTCCTATCACAGTCTATTTTCATGTATGTGTAGAATGTGAAAAAGTCCATGTTCTAAAATGTTAAATCTAAACACATGGAGAAATTTATAACTACATGACGGATTACTAGGGGTCGTTGCTCATAACGGTATAACCAATGAAACCTTAGGCCATATGTCATATAAAAGTTGAATGGATATCAAATCATATCCATTTGAACACTCATATGAATTTGTTATAGAAACATGAAATAAATTCATTTGTAAGTGTAACACCCGAAAATTTGCATTCTTCGAAATAGACTAAAAATGGATTATTGCATTTTTGGTGGACATTATAACATAGGGAAAATATATAAAGATTTCATAAAATAAAAATTATCACCAGTAGAAACATTTTTGTTGCATTCATGTTGCTGCATAGTGTTTTGTATTGTTTGGTATTTTCAAATTCAAACTAGAAATTCAAAAGTGTTTTGAAAATGGTTTGGAAACTCAAGAAATAAAAAGAAAAAGGAATTTTTTCTCTCCCTCTCCCTCCCTTACTCCTTTCTGGCCCGAAGGCGTGTTTCCCCCGGCCCAGCTCCCAGCCCCGCAGGCCTCCTCCTCCCCCTCTCTTTTGCCGCATGGCCTTTGCCCCGGCCCAGCTTCCCCCTCTCGCACCGCACGCGCATCTGGGTTGTTCTGCCACCGACAGGTGGGACCCACCTGGCAGTCTCCCGCACCGCCTTCCTTTCTTCCTCCACCCTCCCTTTCCTTCCCCACGCGACGGCGCCGTCCATCTGCCGAGCGCGGATCCCCGCTCAAATCCTCCCCTTCCTTCCCTGCGGAGCACCCCGGGCTATAAAAGCCGAGGCCCCACACCCCACCGCCTGCATCCGACCTCCTCCAGGCACCACCGAGCCACCAGAGCCGTCACCACCGCCAAGCATAGAGCCACCACACCACCAGAGCCTCTGCGTTGCCGAGCTTCTCTGCGCCGTCCGACTGCTTCCCGAGCTTCGCGTGGTGGTAAGAGAGCCCCGAGGAGCTCGCTATTCCCCTCCACCCTCTCTGTTTCGCTCGCACGGCTCTTCTCCGCGTCCGCCGGCGTGACCGAGCCGTTGTACCGCGGGCACCACCGCACGAGGCGTCCAATCGGTTTAACCGACCCCGCAGGGGTGTTCGCCATCTCCCCCTCTCTCTTCCTGTCCTTTTTGCGCAGAGAATCGTATACGGAATTGACGGATTGCATCGTGCCGCCGCACTCCGGCCATGGCGCCGCCGCGTTCCTTTTCTGCTCCGGCCAGAAGCGCCACCCTCTCCCCCCCGATCTAATCTCATCCATCCGTCTTGGATCGGAGGGCTATCAGAACCCGATACCCCTTCGGTCGGCCCTTTTGCTAAAAGAACCCCGCCCCTTTTTAAGTCATAACCCGCAGTCCCTTAGCGTCTTTCTCCTTTACGTTTTCAGTTCTGGAAAGCATACTCCCTTTCGGTTTTGTTTTATTTCGAAAATTAAATAGAAAACCCTAATTACAGAATTGCCACTCATATTCAAATGCTTATTAAATGTTCATTTTAACTCCGATTTCACCCATTCAAATTTCGTTAGGATCGTATCAACGTAATCTACGTGTTAGTTAGTTCATAGTTCATGTTAGACAACTTTTAAAAATATTTAATCACTCAATCTCTTTTAATCTCTGGTTCAAACTATAGAACTTGATTAGGTCATATCTTCTTCGTTATAGCTCCGTTTTTCGTGATTCAAACGTCAATGTGATCGTAGTGAGACATAGATTAGTTTTATAAACTTTTAATCTTGTTTTATTATGTTTGGTGTACTATTCTAATCTATAGCCTTTGTTTGTTTGCATGATATGTCCCGGTATGATTGTATGTGATGTGGTGATCGAGTATAGACGGTGAGCAGTACGTGGGTGACCAGGAGGTTTTCTTTGAGCAGGAGCAGCAGGAACCTTTTTAGCAAGGCAAGTATTATATGGGATCTTCCTTGATGTCCTATTCATGATGTTTTTAAATCAAATCATATGCATGTGTCCAATTTTGTTACCATAGAGTTTACCTAGAATTGTTACCTTGAACCTTGAAATCCTACGGGTTATCTGTGCATATGGGTAGTTATTGCTAGCGCTCCATTAAATAAGCATGATCTTGAATGTTGATTAATGACTATATGAAATGATAAAGTAAAACTTGACTTTTTAGCAACATGGATTTAGGATCCTATCTGTCAGCAAAAGCTGGGACATACAGTACAACCATGAGAGCTACATGGCTCTGCCTTTAGTTCGGTACTAGGGTCACTCTCTCGCATGCGGCAGTTCACAAAAGTTGCCATTGACGAGCGGTTGCGGGGTACGGCCGGAGTGGCTACCGCTGCACGCGTGTACCATCGAGGGGTCCCCGTATACCCCTTGCCCGTGGATCCGTAGTGTCTGTGGTATGTCAGCGAGCCCCTCTGAAAGACTTCATAGTGTACCCTGCCCGCTCACCTCGGCAGTATTTTGGGAGTTATAAACCCGGGCATATGGGTAACACGACTCATGGGTAAAGTGTACAACCTCTGCAGAGTGTTAAAAACTGATATATCAGCCGTGCTCACGGACACGAGCGGCCTGGAAAACTCACAGAAAACTTTGTTTACTTGTTGTTTATCATTATGAATCATTTTATCTTGATATCATGTTAATTGTTCATTTGTTTATATAATCATGCAGTTTAATTTGGGGGCTTAAGCATAACCTTTAATTTATCATTTGTAAAGTTTTGTTACAAATTAAAAATGCTTACCGCAGTAAACCATGCCATACCTTTTGAGCCTCATGAACCCCATATATACTTGTTGAGTACTAGAAGTACTTACGCTTGTTTATTCTTTTCTATATTTGGATAAAAATCCCGGATGGGTACCAGATTACCAGAGTTATGAGGAGTATCCTGAGGATTAATAGGTTTGGAGTCAACCAGTTGACGTCCCTGTGCGATGGAGCTTCGCGGGAGTTATCTTTTATTTCCGCTGTTATGTAATAGACTTTAATTAGATATTTATCCGCTATGTAATAAACACCTGTAATGGTACATTTTTGATAATTTGTCGGCTTATGTGTGTGACTGATCTCTGGGCACACATATGATTTATGCATCCCATTTTGTCTTTAAAACTGGGTGTGACAGATTGGTATCAAAGCCTGGTTGACTGTAGGACGCAAGCCTAGTTAGAAATGGTTCTTAGGAATGCTCTTTTCGTGCTTGTATACCTTGTTATTATTTGCTAAAACTATTACTCATCTCAAAATTATGTTATCTTGATTCTAACTTAATTCTCATCTTTGCTTTTCTATAGATGGCCCGCAACAAGCAGACTGCTCCAAAGTCCACTCGTCCCCCACCGAAGTACGCACCAATGGAGCCCCGCGAGAATGAAGAAGAAGAAGTCCAAGAAGTGAGCTCAGGAGACAGCCGCTCCAAGACTCCCTCTGATGACAACAGCCGCTCCAGGACTCCTTCTGGTGGTTCAGAAGCTTGAAGAACTCGTAGATAAACTAAGACTAATGCAATAAAAGGGTAAATTGCGGTAAAAGTAATAAGAGTAATTGATTTGTTTGATAGATTGATCGTTTTTTTTCTCACGGCCCCTAGGTACATATTTATACTCTAGCAATAGGAGTTGTAAACAAACACGACTCGTACCTTTCCAAAACAAACTCCTACTTTAAAGGAAACAACTGACTCGCGCAGGAGTCGGACCCAAATAACAATATTATTTTCCTAAACAAATACCTTTATTTTTAAGGAAACAAAACGACTCGTGCAAGAGTCGAACTCAAACTGACATAACAATACTGGTATAAAAATCACCAGTTTCCTTATCCATCTCCTTCACGATGAAACTTTCCACCGGCAGACTCCTTCAATCCGCAGCTTCCTTCTATCGCTATCGGTAGCCTTCCGCTGACGTCAACCGCCACGTTACCCTGTGTCCATCGGCACTCCATGCCCATCGGCATCGGCAATACTTCCCAATCGGCAACCTTCACTTCCATCGGTAACATCCTTATCAGCAATATCCCTATCGGCAAGAAACGTCCAGCTTCCATCGGTAACAAACTTGTCCTTTTCGCAGCATTTACCTTCATCGGTAATATTGACCGATGACTTCCCGATGCCGATGGCAAGTCTTAGCTCATTTGACACATGCCGAAAAACGGTGTCAACACATGCCCCCCAATTTCGGAGTGTAAAATATTTTACGTGCCGAAATTTTCTACTGTAACTATTCCCTCTAAGATAACTGCATGACTTCCTCGATTACCACGCGTAAAAATCACAATTTATTAACAAAATTCCGCGACTGCAGTACGAACAGTTGTAAGTCCAGTCATATCTCCTTGATTGCGGTGCATACCTCTTTACATTCCTGCTCAGTGTGAAGAAAATTCCAAAATACCCCTGACCAGGCTTATAAAAGTCACCATCATCTAATCTGTTTTTACCCTGAGCCTACTTTTACTTTTACCTGCCCTCGTCTTCAACCTCGGCGGCGACTCCGGCGGTGACTCCGAAGAACAGCTCCTTTAAGCAGAGAACAAATCGCAAAGATCCCCCCAGCTCCAATGGTGATCCAGTTCGACATCCCCAAGGTAAATCTGCTTCCTCCTCATTTTACCTTCCGCAAGTTCTTTTTCCGTATCAATTTCGTAATCTCTTCTCCCCTTTCTTTCTTTGATTTTTTCTGAAACTTAGGAATTGTACAACAAGGTAGTAATCCCCATTGAGCAATACAATTTCAACTGCCTAGGCCCAATGGGAAATCCTGACCCCACCAATCTGATTAATGCCGAGACCAACCGCATCCCTTTCAGATTCGAGTGCTTTAGCCTAGGGTTATGGAAAGACGCCTTCCGTTCATGGCCTAGACCTACCAAGGGAATGAAGAACTAGCATCTTAGAGTAATTAGAACACAGCAAGTTTACTAGTCAGAGCGTAACCTAGATCAGTGCATCAGGCTCTCCATTGCCGATATGGAGAAAAATGAGAATATGATGATGGTGGCTTCTTATTTCTGGTCCGATACAATGAATGTCTTTTTATTCAGACATGGACCGGCCACTCCCACTCTTGCCGATGTGCATATGCTTACCGGCCTCAATGTTTCCTCTGTCGATATCCCCGCCTTGTTCAATAGGAAGGCTGAGTATAAAGTGAACACGCGCAATATCGGCGGCTGGACCGGTTACATCCAGGAATATCAAAAAACTGGATCGGTAGGTCAGAGGGAGCACGCCATCTTTCTGAATATGTGGCTAGAAAAATTTATCTTCTGTGGCAGAGCAGTCGGACCTACCACCATGCATCTCCCCGCAGCAGAACTTCTTGCCGATGGAACAAGACTCCCTCTCGGCCGATACCTCCTTGGATCGGTATACCATCTCCTGCAACAAGTGTCCAAGAAACTATTGCTAGGTGAGTCCATCGGCAACCTTGGAGGTCCTTGGTGGTTCGTGAATATGTGGTTGAACGCACACATGTACAAGGTCCTTCAATTTGATCTGTTCAATCAGCAATTCCCAAGGGATATATCGGAAGATTATGTATATGAGGATGATGAATCGGCAACTCGCCCCCCACTCAATTTTGGGGAAGCCATCATAGTGCTACCAGGAATCGATGCCAATGCAGATCAATTCGGTAGATTCTTCCAAAAGTTTTACTGTGGAGTCCCTGTCACAGAACGGCTTTGGTGGCCCTATGTTGACGAGAATAACCAAGTCCCTCTGTTGTTCAATCTTACCGATTGGAACGTGCCTCAGAATGAAGTAATCATGAAGGCCAGCATTGTTCCTCGAGCTATTCCAGTTAACATTTTCAGAACTAGGAAGAATGCTCCTCCATCCTTTGAGTTCTATTACCCATCGGCAGCGGCAAGACAACTGGCATTTGGCCAATTACCGATCAAGCTCTGCTACGCCAAGGTGATAAAATCAAGACAAATCATCTCCAGCGCCATGGACTGGAACAAGGTTGTCAATCTCCCTCCCGATGCCGATACATTAGACATCAACCTATCCTCCTGGGCACCAACATCTTTCATTACGGAGGAATACAAATTTTGGTGGCAAGAATGGAGAAATCAAATGTTCGCCAAGTCATCGACCCACTATCGGCATTTGATTGATGTCAATTACGTCATTCCCGATGATGCAGTAAGTTTTTATTCCAATACATTTCTTATTATTTACCCCTATCATCGGTATCTGACCTTCTTTTGCCTAATAGGTTGACGATCAAATCCCCAAAATCAGCAAGAGTGGCAAGCCCTTCCGCCTTCGAGTGATGAGTCATGTATCAATCATCGGCAACAATGCCCCTACACTGGCTGCCTTCATTCCTCAGAGGGTACCTAAGGTCACTCTCAAACCCAAGCAGACGCCTGCAAAGACCATTGCTACTCCATTGGCTGCTGTTGCCATCTTGGCGCGAGCTTTCGCAGTAAGTTTTACTTTTACTTATACCGATCATAAACTGCTCATCGGCAATATTATACTTAACGTGACTTGCACCGAATATTTTTCAGGCAGCGAGGTCATCGGCAGCTGCTCCAGACGTACAAGCTTCTCCAACTCCTGCTGCCGATGCCCCCCAGGCTTCTCAACCAAAACGGGCTGGTTCTCCAACCGCTGCTCCGAAGAAGAAACGCCTGAGGCAGGCCACTTCAGTTGCATCACCAACCCCCGCTGATGTACCAATGACAGAACCATCATCGGCGTCTATTCACGATCATCCACTGAACGACATCTCCGACCAGGAGACAACACCAGCGCCTACTGTGACAGCGGAGGCGACATCAGTATCGGTACCAGCATCTACACCGGATGAAAATCCGGACCAGAGGACGGCATCACCGCCACAGGAGCCATCCACTGCAGCAGAGACAGCACCGACTGCTCCTCCTACGGAGTGTGTTCATCGGCAACTGTTGCCGATCTCCAGGATGAGGCCATACCAGCCAACTTTCCAAGTCCTGGGCAAGAAATCCGCTTCAAGATGGTAAGCCGATTATCTAAAAACTTACGGTATAAACTTATGATCGGCAAATTTTAACTTTCTTCTTTTTAGGCCCAAGACTCCCCCGATAGCTTGTTCTCCTTCGGCGTCAACCTCCCTAACGAAGACGAAGACAGAGAAGATTCTACTCCAACAAATAGCTTGTTCTCTTTCGTCGTCAACCTTCCTGATGAAGACGAAGACGAAGAAAGTTCCGCTCCAACTTTATCGGCAGATGTCAAACTCAAGCTTGAAACATTACTATCTTTACTGCAACAAGACACATCCCATCTCGTCCAAGACTCGACTGCAGTAAAGATAGCTTTTAAAGACATCCAAGGTCACTTGTCTGCCGATACAGAAGAAACACTCTTCCAGGCAGCGTTTCTTGAGAGCAAGCAACTTCAGTATCAAAGACTGTCTCGTCGCATAGCTGATAGGACTGCTCAATCACAGCTTGAAGAGGAAATGCTCAAGTTCAAGCAAGTTGTCGATGAGAAGCACAAAGGCATCGGCCATCTAGAAGCTTCTGGCATCACTCTTGAGCAAGAAATCGTCCATTTATCGGCAAGAAGGGAAGAGTTACTGGCTGAACTGCAAAAAGTCGATGAAGCCCTGAATGTGGCTAGCCAAAAGAAAGCCCAACTGCCTGATGCCATTAAAGCCCTGCAACAAGAAAGGGACATAAACGCCCAACAAGCTATTCTTCTGAAGAAGAAAATCAAGCCAGTTGGAGGGTCTGCCGATGATGATGTCAGGGAAATGGAGGAAATAGAGCAAATTCGCCTGCGTGCGATATCAGCCATTCAATCTTTGTTGTAACTCATCATATCGGTAAGTGTAACAATGATACTTGATTTTGCTTTGTAATATAACGCCAGTACGTTTTTTA
Source organism: Microstegium vimineum (assembly GCA_022036555.1). NCBI lineage: Eukaryota > Viridiplantae > Streptophyta > Magnoliopsida > Poales > Poaceae > Microstegium > Microstegium vimineum. The sequence goes on from CM039133.1 coordinate 9,662,034, forward strand.
CCGATGTCATATAACTTATTCTCATCGGCATTCGAACGGGTACTTTATGCGTCTACCCAAATACTAGGGTAATATTTCTTCAAGTATTTACCGTTGATTGCTCTGGAAAATGCAACTCCTTCGAGAGTTTCCAAAATATAGGCATTACCAGGAGCAGACTGTTTTATCCGATAAGGACCTTCCCAGTTAGGGGACCATTTTCCAAACTTAGAAACTCTTAGTCCCAATCGGTAAAATCAATTTCCATACCAGATCACCATCGGCAAATTCCTTCAACTTTACTTTCTTGTCATACCATCTGGCAATTCTTCTCTTATTCTCCTCAATGCTAATCAAAGCCCTCAACCGATGACTTGCTAAGTCTTCTAACTCATCCTTCATGAGAGTATCATACTCATCGGCTGTTAATTGATCTTGAGAAAACAATCGCCTAGAACCAGCATCGTGTCCATAGACTAATTGATATGGCGAAACTTTGGTTGCACCATGACATGTCATCCGATACGACCATAAGGCTTCATTTAATACTATATGCCACCTTCTAGGGTTTTCTTCAATCTTGCGTTTGATAAGCTTAATAACTCCTTTATTAGTTGCTTCAGCCTGACCGTTAGCTTGAGCATAATAAGGAGAAGAATTCAATACCTTGAACCCCATACTAGCAGCAAATTCATCAAACTCTCCCGATGTGAACATGGTCCCTTGATCAGTAGTAATAGTTTGAGGAATACCGAATCGGTAAACAATGTGTTCTTTTACAAAATCCACCATGTTTGCCGATGTCACCCTCTTCAAAGGAATCGCTTCAACCCATTTCGTAATGTAATCGGTAGCAACAAGTATAAACTTATGCCCCTTGCTTGACGGTGGATAAATTTGGCCGATAAAATCAATAGCCCATCCTCTAAACGGCCAAGGCTTGATTATAGGATTCATTGCCGATGCAGGTGCCCTCTGTACATTACCAAACTTCTGACAATTCTGGCACCCTTTAAAATAGTTGAAGCAATCTTCAAGAATTGTCGGCCAATAATATCCATTTCGCCTAATCATCCACTTCATCTTGAATGCCGATTGATGTGCTCCACACACACCCTCATGGATCTCGCCCATCAATTCTTTTGATTCCTCCTTACCAAGGCATCTGAGTAAAACTCCATCAATCGTTCGATAATACAATTCATTATCAAGGAGCACATACTTGGTAGCTTGGAACCTTAGACGTCTTTCAACTTTCTTGGACGGATCTCTTAAGTAATCAGCAATTTCTTTTCTCCAGTCATCGGCAACCATTACCGATGTCATGACTTCTTGAATCGGTTGATATCCTGAAGCATTCTGTGCTAACCAATTGGCCTCTTCATTATGCAACCTAGGAATGTGCTCAAGGCGGTACTCTTTGAATTCTTTCAATAACCGTAAGCACTTCTCATGGTGTGCAATCAACACTTCACTTCGGCACTCATATACCCCAGTCAATTGATTGATCACCAACATAGAATCGCCAAAGATTTCAACGGCATCGGCACGCACTTCCCTGAGTAATTCCAACCCTTTTATTAAAGCTTGATATTCAGCCTGATTGTTTGTTGACGTAGCGACAACCGACAACGAGATCTCATACTTCCGTCCCTGGGTGAAATTAAGAGAACACCGATACCTGCCCCCTCTTTGCATGTAGACCCATCAAAGAACAAAGTCCAAGGAGCAATATCTACAGAGCTTACCACATTGCAATGCTGAGTAACAAAATCGGCCATCACCTGACCCTTAACTGCCTTAGCCGATTCATATTTCAGATCAAACTCTGAAAGTGCCAAAATCCACTTGCCGATTCTCCCACTTAATATCGGCATCGACAGCATATACTTAACCACATAATCTTTGCAGATAACAGTGCATTCAGCCGACAATAAATAATGTCTCAATTTTATGCAAGAGAAATATAAACATAAACACAATTTCTCTATGCCCGAATACCTGGTTTCAACATCCACTAACCTTCTGCTTAAATAGTATATTACACGTTCTTTCCCTTCAAATTCTTGAATTAAGGCTGATCCTATAACACCATCATCGGCAGACAAATACAACCTGAAAGGCTTCCCGTGTTGAGGTGGAACCAAGACTGGAGGGTTTACCAAATATTTCTTGATCTCCTCCAAGACTAACTGTTGTTCTTCTTTCCATGTAAACTCTTGATCGGCTTTCAGCTTTAACAATGGACTAAAAGATTTAATCTTACCAGACAAGTTGGATATAAATCTTCTAATGAAGTTAATCTTGCCGATCAAGGATTGCAGCTCAGTCTTGCTTGTAGGGGCAACCACCTTATTGATTGCATCAATAGATTTTATGCCGATCTCGATGCCTCTCTGATGCACCATAAAACCCAAAAATTGGTCTGCCGATACACCAAAAGCACACTTGTTAGGATTCATCTTCAACCCATGCTCCCTTGTGCATTCCTGGATTTTTCGCAAATCGGCAAGATGTTTCTCAAAATTTTTAGACTTGACCACCACATCATCAATATAGATTTCAACTAGCGTGCCGATATACTTATGAAAGATAAAATTCATTGCTCTTTGATAAGTAGCACCGGCATTCTTCAAGCCAAAAGTCATTACGACCCACTCGAACAAACCAACATGACCTGGACATCTGAAAGCAGTTTTGGATATGTCTTCTTCAGCCATAAATATTTGATTATATCTAGCATTACCATCCATCAAGCTAATGATTTGATGTCCAGCAGCAGCAACAATCAGCAGATCGGCAACGGGCATCGGGTAACCATCCATCGGCATAGCCTTGTTGAGATTCCTGAAATCAATACAAACACGAAGTTTTCCATTTTTCTTATACACAGGAACCACGTTAGAAATCCATTCGGCATATCGACATTGCCGAATAAATCTAGCTTCAATTAACTTCGTAATTTCAGCTTTAATATCGGGTAGAATAGTAGGATTGCATCGGCGCGCAGGTTGCCGATGTGGATGGAAACCAGACTTGATAGGTAACCGATGTTCAACTATCGATCTGTCTAAACCAGGCATTTCCGTATAATCCCAAGCAAAACAATCTCTATATTCCTTTAACAAATTAGTTAACTGTTGTTTACATCGGGAATCTAACTTAGCACTAATAAAAGTGGGCCTATGTTTACTACCATCGCCGATGTCTATCTCAAGTAAATCATTGGCGGACGTGAAGCTCTGTCCTAGCTTTCCATCATCAGCGAACCGATCCATTAAAACTCTTCTTCAGGACCGACTGCTTGGATTGGTGTGATGCGGTAATCAGCAACTTTGAGGAACTCCGTGTCCCAAGCTTCACCTGATATGCACCAGGTTTGCTCATAAGTCTCCGATTCTGCCGACGCAACGATCGATGGGGCTTCACTTCGGACGACTTCAATTTTGTCTCCGACCCACTCCACAAGGCTCTGATGCATGGTGGAAGGAATACAGCAATTGGCATGGATCCAATCCCTTCCTAGGAGCAAGTTGTAGGTGCCTTTGCCACTGATTACAAAAAATGTCGTCGGCAAAGTTTTGCTGCCGATGGTTAATTCAACACATACGGCTCCCATGACTGGTGACACATTGCCTTCAAAGTCCTTGAGCTTCATGTCCGTTTTTACTAAGTCTCGGTCGCCTTTTCCAAGCTTCCTGAACATGACATACGGCATTATGTTGATTGACGCCCCACCATCCAACAACATCTTTGTTACAGGCTGTCCATCCACTTTGCCCTTAACAAACAGGGCCCTCAGGTGCTGCCTTTCATCATCGGCAGGCTTCTCAAAGACAGTTGCCATCGGATCTAAGACCAATTGCGCCATCTCTGCAGCTTCTTCATCATCGCTGACAGGCGCCATGAACTCCATCGGCAATATGACGACCATATTAATTTCCGCCGATGGATCTCTATCCTTGCGCTTCGGCCTCCACTGCTTTTACTTTGAAGGATCTTCATTGTCATACAAGTCATTACAGCGTTCGCGCTGAATTCTCCTTTTCTGAGTCTTTGTCAAACCCTTAGGGCACCATTGAGGAAGCCTGGTTTTCCAAACAGGTTGGTGTTGTTTCTCACTACTTGCATCGGCACCTCTCCCGATGTTTGGATCTCTGGAGAATATTTCTTCATCGGGCACTCTCGCATTGGCCCTCTCCTCAAGCTCCTCTTGATCAACACGCCTGCCAAGCCTGTTATGCGCGCTGAGCTTGCCCCCCAGTCGGTCATGTGCCGATTTCTTTTCTCTGAGTGGCCTAGCATACCTGGATGCTCGATCGTCAAAACAAGGTTTCTTTTCTGACCGATCGGTAGTGTAATATCCATTGCATTCAGGACAATTATCGGCAGTAAGTAGCTTAATGCCTTCTTCCCAGCAGTGAACGAAGAAGGGACACTTCCAATGGTCCTTATGCCGAAGCCACTCTTGGTACTCTTCTTCTTCCTGTCGACGCCGCTCCTCTTGTGATTGCCGATAATCTTGTCGTGGTCGCCTATGCGTGATTACGACGCCATGAGATCTCTTGGCACTGTTATTTTCATCGGCAACTCTCTTGCCCTTTCTGCCATCGGCAAACCTCCTCTTGTCGCGCTTAGCTACTTGATGGTTAGGATCTACCGATGCATTCTTCCTGGCAGCTTCCGATGTCAGCACTTTAGTTTTTCCACTAGTTTCCACCATATTATTTGGAAACGGGTGCTGATCAATCTTCATTGGTTTCTGGACTTTAGAATTTTCAAATTTGATTCGTTCAGATTCAATTTCTGACTGCAACTGCTGCCTGAATACTTTGCAGTCATTGGTATTGTGCGAAGTCGCATTGTGCCACTTGCAATACCTGATTTTCCTGAGCTCTTCGGCCGATGGAATCACCTGGTTAGGCGCTAACTTGATTCGCCCTTCTCGAAGTAACAAGTCAAACATCCTATCGGCCTTGGTGATGTCAAAGGTGAACCTTTCAACTTCCTTCTGGCCAAATGGACAAGACACAGATTTCTTATCCTTCGCCCATTCGGCCGCACCGATGCTTAGCTCTTCATCTGACCTGGAATCTTCTTCTTGCCCGATGAAGGTCACCTTCTTATTCCAAATCTTCCTGGGTTCAAAGGTTTTGATATCTTGATCAGCAATCCTTTGCACCAGATGACTTAGGCTCTCAAATTCTTGAGACGCATACTTGTCTTTGATATGCGGCAGTAGTCCTTAGAAAGCCAAATCTGCCAGTTGTCGATCATCAAGTACCAGGCTGTAGCACTTGTTCTTTACGTCTCGCAGCCTCTGAACAAAGTTTTCCACCGATTCATCATTGCGTTGCCTCAGCTTAACTAAATCGGTAATCTTCTTCTCGTGTATGCCAGCGAAGAAGTATTTATGAAACTGCCTCTCTAGATCGGCCCATGTGATCACAGAGTTCGGAGGCAATGATATAAACCATGTGAATGCCGATCCAGACAATGATGATGAGAACAATCTCACCCTTAATTCTTCTCTACTGGCAGCTTCTCCACACTGGATAATGAAGCGGTTAATGTGCTCCATTGTTGATGTGTCATCTTGGCCGGAGAATTTAGTAAAATCAGGCACCTTGTACCGATTTGGGAGAGGAATTAATTCATATGCTGGAGGATACGGTGTCCAATAAGAGTATGTATTAACCTTGGGTTTAATGCCGAATTGTTCCTTCATCACTTCGGCTATCTTATCGGTCCAATATGCATCCTGATGTTGCCGACTCATTGGATGGTTGTTGACTGGTGGAGTCGGCAGATGCGCCCCTTCAGGTCTTGGTAGGAGATGATGCGGAGTAGTTGTCACAGGCGCAGCACCAGTCATCTGGACGTTATGCATCGGTTGATTTACCGATGGATAGTTTTGCACACTTACTTGGTTATGTTGTGTCAGCATATTCATCGGTTGCTGTACCGATGCCCCATTCTGAGTGTTTGCGGGACTTCCATACTGATACATCAGTACGCCAGGCTGTTGAACCGGCGGCTAACTAGCCCATCCAGGATTATAAATCATCGGCATGTGACTCACAGATGGTTGATAGCTGACTGGCACCTGCTGCTCCTGCACCTTGGAGTAATCGACAAATTAGTTAACTTGAGGTGTTAATACTCCAGCTTGAGGATTTACCAGTATAAACTGAATCCCGGTTGCTATGTTTTGCTGCATCGGTAAAGCAGTTGCCGATGGTGGCATCAGAGGTACTTTAGGAATCACCACCTGGAAGTCTTCCGACATCACTTGTACAGTTGGAGAAGACGTAGAGTAATGCATCGTAGGAATCATCGGCTGTGATTGCATTGCCGATGTCATGGAGCCCTTCCAAGCTGAACTGTCTCCCTGCACCAAATTGGAACCAGCAGATAGATTTGATGGCATACCGTAACCCCACCAGTTGACGGGAGCTGAATGATTCTGGATAGCAGGTCCCGACATTGCTGATGCCACTGGATCTGCACTAAGCTTGGTGACGCTTTCAGGACTTAGCCTTGGTGGTCTAGCCACATTGACAGACGAGTCCACGGGAGTGGAAGACGCCATTGGGGCTGCCGATGGGTTTATAGATGCCGATCCAGGTTGATGATACGCTGGACCAACATACTGAGGTGCATGTCCTTCTTTGAATGATTGCATGACAGCATTGTACACGGTATTGGATAGCACACTGGAGTGGCTAATTAATGCTTGATTTAAGATAGAATTAACCATCTCTTGTAACTTACCAGGATTGGCATCATACCTGACCTGCCGCGGCAACGGCGGATCTTGCTTCTGGATGGCTTCGCCGCTCCTGCTTAGGCTGAAGGACTTCAGATACAATTGCTTGTACTCCTCCATAGCCCGCTCCATAGCCAGCCTCTGATCACCTTTTAGATCGGCCTCGGAGACTTCGATGGTGTTCCTCTGGTTAACGTCGGAGTTATCACCCATGATAGATGTATAATTGGTCCCACCGGGTGTGCCAAAAGAGGTGTTGACACAAAAAGCGTCAGGATTTGCGAACACCTCGGGCTATTACCCGAATTCGATTTCCGAGGGTGTGCCAGTCGATTTGACCAGTTAATCGACAAGGACGATAACTAGAACAAGATCCAATCAAGACAACGGCGATACGCCCGGATGTCAAGACTCAGACTTGATCAGGATAACTAGAGCAGAGCTGAACGAGATAACAGCGATGCGCCCGGATGTCAAAGCTCAGATTACTCCCACGCGGAACTTGCAAAGGTTTGACGGAGATCAAGGTGATACAACCCGTCGAAGCTTGAAGAACTCGTAGATAAACTAAGACTAATGCAATAAAAGGGTAAATTGCGGTAAAAGTAATAAGAGTAATTGATTTGTTTGATAGATTGATCGTTTTTTTTCTCACGGCCCCTAGGTACATATTTATACTCTAGCAATAGGAGTTGTAAACAAACACGACTCGTACCTTTCCAAAACAAACTCCTACTTTAAAGGAAACAACTGACTCGCACAGGAGTCGGACCCAAATAACAATATTATTTTCCTAAACAAATACCTTTATTTTTAAGGAAACAAAACGACTCGTGCAAGAGTCGAACTCAAACTGACATAACAATACTGGTATAAAAATCACCAGTTTCCTTATCCATCTCCTTCACAATGAAACTTTCCACCGGCAGACTCCTTCAATCCGCAGCTTCCTTCTATCGCTATCGGTAGCCTTCCGCTGACGTCAACCGCCACGTTACCCTGTGTCCATCGGCACTCCATGCCCATCGGCATCGGCAATACTTCCCAATCGGCAACCTTCACTTCCATCGGTAACATCCTTATCAGCAATATCCCTATCGGCAAGAAACGTCCAGCTTCCATCGGTAACAAACTTGTCCTTTTTCGCAGCATTTACCTTCATCGGTAATATTGACCGATGACTTCCCGATGCCGATGGCAAGTCTTAGCTCATTTGACACATGCCAAAAAACGGTGTCAACACATGCCCCCCAATTTCGGAGTGTAAAATATTTTACGTGCCGAAATTTTCTACTGTAACTATTCCCTCCAAGATAACTGCATGACTTCCTCGATTACCGCGCGTAAAAATCACAATTTATTAACAAAATTCCGCGACTGCAGTACGAACAGTTGTAAGTCCAGTCATATCTCCTTGATTGCGGTGCATACCTCTTTACATTCCTGCTCAGTGTGAAGAAAATTCCAAAATACCCCTGACCAGGCTTATAAAAGTCACCATCATCTAATCTGTTTTTACCCTGAGCCTACTTTTACTTTTACCTGCCCTCGTCTTCAACCTCGGCGGCGACTCCGGCGGTGACTCCGAAGAACAGCTCCTTTAAGCAGAGAACAAATCGCAAAGATCCCCCCAGCTCCAATGGTGATCCAGTTCGACATCCCCAAGGTAAATCTGCTTCCTCCTCATTTTACCTTCCGCAAGTTAGTAATCCCCATTGAGCAATCCAATTTCAACTGCCTAGGCCCAATGGGAAATCCTGACCCCACCAATCTGATTAATGCCGAGACCAACCGCATCCCTTTCAGATTCGAGTGCTTTAGCCTAGGGTTATGGAAAGATGCCTTCCGTTCATGGCCTAGACCTACCAAGGGATGGAAGAACTAGCATCTTAGAGTAATTAGAACATAGCAAGTTTACTGGTCAGAGCGTAACCTAGATCAGTGCATCAGGCAATACTTCCCAATCGGCAACTTTCACTTCCATAGGTAACATCCTTATCAGCAATATCCCTATCGGCAAGAAACGTCCAGCTTCCATCGGCAACAAACTTGTCCTTTTCGCAGCATTTATCTTCATCGGTAATATTGACCGATGACTTCCCGATGCCGATGGCAAGTCTTAGCTCATTTGACACATGCCGAAAAACGGTGTCAACAAAAGTCTGATGTGAAGTACATGTGCTACGAGAACAAGCACTTCCAGGACCCCTCTTACTGGAAGTGTACCCTCTACATCTGCATCCAGAAGGACGTCACTCAGTCGTGGCAAGTGGAGGCCGTCTATGAGCCCAAGATAAGTTGTGCCAGCATGATGGAGTGCATGGAGGATGCAGCTCGCATGGCCTTCTTTGATCTTCGTGCTCATCGTCGTAACCGCATGATGGAGGATAAGTACCGACACCTACCCTTCGAGACCCGTGAGGGTTGGTCCATGTTCGAGGCTAGAGATGGGCATGACGACGTCACCTAGGTGATGATCGATTTTTCTCATGAGTTGATGCAGCAGGTCGAGGTGTTGACTGATGAGCTAGGTGGTCAGCGCAAGCTACTCAAGAGAGCTCATGCAGAGAATGATGAGCTCAAAGGACGCCTAAAGATGCCCAAGTTCCATCAGAAGCTTTTCCCAGTTTTCCTCCCATAGGTCGAGTACCACCCCGATGTAATAAAACGCTAGCAGCGAGAGTTGAGTCGAGTCGAGTCTTGTCGTCTCATGTGAACTTGGTTTTGCTTAATGGTTTGTTATTATGCTTATGAGTGATTTGAAGTTTTTTTATGAGTGTTGGAACATTGTGAGCCTGTCCACAAGTTCCTTAGTTAAGAACAAGTAAGTTTGAATTAAATAAAATTGCTAGCGGGTGGGTTATCCTGTTTTTCTATCTTGCTGTTTTCTAGAGCAGTCAGTACTCTTTTGGTTATATCTCAAAGTTGGTTCGTCCAATGATCATGAAATTTTTATGGAAACAACTATACTTCAATACCTTTCCAATGGATCTTGAATTAAGTTCATATCTGTTCTGGTTTGGGAGATATGACAGTTACAAGATAAGGCTTCTGCACAGTCTGGAACTCAGGAACAGTTTTGTTAACTTTCTGTTTTCACCTATTTTTGCCTCTGAATCTGAAAAAGTGAGAATTATGAAAGTTGTAGAAAATTTCATAAGCTTTCTTACCATGTAACTTTCACATTTGTTTGACATCTGTAACGTGAGATATTCCTGATTTACAGTACCGCTTGCAACGTTCAGATTTTCGAAAGTCATGCTTAGTCACTTCTTTCGATGATCAAATATATCTAAAGGTCATTCGATGTGTTTTGGATAACAGATGGCCGCAAGAGGAGGTAGAGGCAGAGGCCGTGGCAGGGGTGCACCACCACCACCGCCACCACCACCAGCACCCCCACCCCCCCCCCCCCCCCCCCCCCCATGACTATTGAGCAATTCATGGGAGTGCAGGCGCAATTGATGCAGACAATGATGCAACACCTTCAAAATCAACCTGCACCACCACCACCGCCACCACCACCTGTCCAGCCTCGGGACAAACGTGGAGAGTTCATGAAAGGTCACCCTCCGGTGTTCACCCATGCTTCTGAAGGAATACGAGGTTGCTACGCTAGCCGGAAAACAAAACTTTTCGACCTCATAAACCAGGATCTACTGCTAGTTACAGGTTACGGGATTACCACTAGACGCGCAGGTGCAGCGGAAGATGACTTGATGTAGTCGTGCGCGTCGCAGCAGGCAGTGCAGTTGCGTGGTCGTCCGTCTCAACGTCCCCTTCGCGCGGTTCGTCCTTGTGCTCCAGATGCAGCACCTCCGAGGAATCCCACACGTGCAGGGAGGAAGCGTTGCGCCTCCGGATTGCTAGGTCTGCGAGGAGCAAAAGGTGCGAGCGTGGGGAGGCGACGGCGGCTGCCAAAAAGGCATGGATCAATTCGCCCCGCGCCCACCCCTTGCTTATATAGGCGTCCTGACGAGCTCCCACGGTGGAGGCCCATTAGTAACCCTAAACCTAGTCTAATTCGGGTCCAACCCGAATTAGGCTTCCAGCCCCTTAAGCGTGCGACCCTATGGGCTCACGCATACATAGACATGGCCCAAGTACTCTTACTCGACCAATAGTTGATAGCGGCCTCTAGCAAGGCGTGTCAACTCCTATGCATACGCTATGATCATATCAGACGAACCACTATGACTATGTACAAGTTATTCCCTTTGCCACTCGATATATGGTTCAACTCGTGGGTTAACACTTAACCCAAGCACGGCCATGCATTTGTTGATCCAATCACATGAGTGATCCAGTGATATCTCTCTCACGAAGAAAGGGGCAAATTCCATCTTGATTGTCTATGTCTCATAGCATGTTTCCCGACCACCCAAGGACCACCTTTATGACTACCCAATAACGGAGTAGCGTTTGATAGTCTCTAAGTAGATCGTTTCACATCTTGAGTACATACCACAATCTCAGGTCTAAGGACATAACGTACATGACATGAATAGAGACTTTCTCTTGTTGGGTCAGTCCAGCCTACATGTCTCACATGTGCCCACATTATTAATTTGACATCTCTATGTCTATGACTTGTGAAACATAGCCATCAACTAATACATGTGCTGGTCTAATATTCAAGTGTGCTCTTACAAGAATGTCGACCAGGGACTACTATTAGAATAACCATTCAGGTAATTGAGTTCCACAAACAATTCACATAATTGTCAATCAATACTGGTTGTCTATAATGGATATTCAAAGAACACTTTATTAATCATGGATACAATCGGAATATAATCATCTACATGATTAGCTCTAGGGCATATTCCCAACAGCTTCTGAACCACTGGAGGCAGATGACTGGTTGAGAGCTGTGGAGAAGCAGCTGAATATCGCCCAATGCAATGAGCGTGAGAAGGTGCTCTACGCATCTGGCCAGCTGCAGGGTGCTGCTCAAGATTGGTGGGACTCGTACATGTATGGACGTCCCAACAACGCACCAGAGGTATCTTGGCAGGAGTTCACCGATAGCTTCAGGTCCTACCATATTCCTGAAGGCATAGTGGAGCTCAAGCAGGAGGAATTCAGAGCTCTGAGACAAGGGTCCATGACTGTGGCGGAGTATCGTGAAAAATTTGCTCAGTTGTCCCGATATGCTCCTCATGAGGTTGCCAAAAACGCTGACAAGCAGCGCTGCTTTCTGAAGGGTCTCTATGATGGTTTGTAGTTGCAACTGATGTCCAATCTCTACCCTAACTACCAAGCCCTTGTGAACCGCGCTATTGTTATTGACAACAAGCGCAAGGAGATGGAAGCCAAGAATAGGAGGCTTCAGGGACCAGCTTCAGGAAGCAACACCCGCCAGCGACCCAACCCCCCACAGAACTTCCAGCAGAGGTACCAGGGTTCGAACAACCAGTGGAACCGTGGTCAGTTCCCGCGGCGCAGTCAGTTCCCGCAGCGTCCACAGAACCAACAGCAGACTGTGTCGCAGGCGCCACGTCAGGGGAACCCCAATGCCACCCCAATGAAGAATAGTGCTCCTAACACCCCCAATAGGTGCTTCCGATGCAACAAGGAGGGGCACCTGTCCTACAACTATCCAGAAAAGCCGAACCCACCGACCCAGAACAACCAACAGAGGGCAAGGCAACAGCCTCTGGCCAACAGTGGAAAGGTGAACCACTGTCGGCAGATTCTGCTCAGGAGGATCCTGAAGTTATGATGGGTACGTTCAGTAACAACTCTATCCCCACTACTGTACTTTTTTATTCTGGAGCTTCGCACTCTTTCATTTCTCAAGCTTTCACTAGAGTGCATGATATTTCATTACGTACCATGAAAACCCCATAATAGTAAACTCACCGGGAGGGACTTTGTCTGCAAATTACTATAGTCCTTCAGCTAGTGTGCTTCTAAGGGGGGTAGCCTTTGAGGTTGAACCCATTATGCTGAGGACAGCTGGTATTGACCTTATTCTGGGAATGGATTGGATGATGAAGCATAAGGACGTTGTTCAGTGCAAAGAGAAGGTGGTCGTCTTGACCACACCTAAAGGGGACAGAATCAATGTGGAAGTTGTTTTGAAAGCTCCTCAGACGGCTACTGTGAATCAACTAGATGATGATGATCATGAACATGAATCAGTTGTTGATGAGTTCCCAAATGTTTTCCCCGATGACTTGCTAGGTATGCCACCCGACCGCAACATTGAATTTCTTATTGAGCTTTTGCCTGGTACTGCACCTATTGCTAAGCGTCCATATAGGATGGGGGTTAATGAGTTAGAAGAACTTAAGAAACAGTTGCAGGAGTTACAAGAGAAGGGTTTCATAGTCCTAGCTCTTCACCTTGGGGAGCTCCGGTGATCTTTGTTGACAAGAAGGATGGTACACAACGGATGTGTGTGGATTACTGTTCGCTCAATGAGTTAACTATCAAGAACAAGTACCCTCTACTAAGGATTGATGACCTGTTTGACCATTTGAAGGGAGCTTGTGTGTTCTCAAAGGTTGATCTTCGATCGGGATATCACCAATTGAAGATACGTGCCTCTGACATACCTAAGACTGTTTTTACTACAAGGTATGGGCTATATGAGTACACTGTTATGTCATTTGGGCTAACCAATGCACCTGCCTACTTCATGTACTTGATGAATAAGGTGTTCATGGAGTTTCTTGACAAGTTTTTGGTAGTGTTCATTGATGACATTCTAGTCTACTCCAAGAATGAGGAAGAACATGCAGAACATCTCAGGTTGGTCTTGCAGAAGCTTAGAGAACACTAGTTGTATGCAAAAAGGAGAAAGTGTGAGTTTTGGTTGAATGAAGTGTCCTTCCTAGGTCATGTTTTATCCAATGGAGGAATAGCAGTGGATCCATGTAAGGTAACAGATGTGTTGAATTGGAACCCACCTACCAGTGTGACTGAGATTCGTAGTTTCCTTGGACTGGCTGGTTACTACCGGAGGTTCATTGAAGGTTTCTCCAAGCTTGCTAAACCCATGACTGCATTGTTGGAGAAGAATGCCAAGTTTGTATGGTCCGAGAAGTGTCAGACTAACTTTGAAGAATTGAAGAAGCGGTTGACCACGGCGCCAGTGTTGATTTTGCCAGATCTGAACAAGAGCTTCTCCATATATTGTGATGCATCGCGTCTGGGTCTTGGATGTGTGCTTATGCAAGAAGGCAGAGTTGTTGGTTATGCATCAAGGCAGTTAAGGAAGCATGAGTTGAATTATCCTACACATGACTTGGAGTTAGCAGCTGTGGTACATGCACTGAAGATCTGGAGACACTACTTGGTCGGTCACAAGAGTGATATTTACACGGATCACAAGAGTTTGAAGTACATATTCACCCAGACAGATCTGAACTTGAGGCAACGCCGTTGGTTGGAATTGGTCAAGGACTATGACTTGGAGGTACATTATCACCCTGGAAAGGCAAATGTTGTGGCAGATGCCCTCAGTAGGAAAAGTTATGCCAATGAGGTACACCTGGAGATACAGTCCAAAGAGTTGTGTGCCTAGTTAGCGCATCTCAACTTAGGTTTTGTTATTAATGCTATGGAGTTAGTTTTGGAACCTACCCTGGAACAGGAGATACGCAAGGGTCAGTTGGAAGATGAGAAACTGAAAGAGATTGCCGAGAATATTGTGATTGGCAAGGCACCAGGTTTCAGTCTGGATGATAATGGTACTCTTTGGTTTGGTAAGAGGTTATGTGTACCTAGAGTGAAGGAGATCCGTGAGACAATTCTGCAAGAGGCTCATTATTCAGCTTATTCTATACACCCCGGAAGTACCAAAATGTATCTGGACTTGAAGGAGAAGTATTGGTGGTATGGATTAAAGAGAGATGTTGCAGAGTATGTGGCACTGTGTGATACCTGTCAGAGGGTTAAGGCAGAGCACCAGAGACCGGCAGGATTGTTGCAGCCGATGAAAATTCCAGAGTGGAAATGGGAAGAAGTTGGTATGGACTTTAAAGTGGGTTTGCCTCGCACCTAAAGTGGTTATGATTCGATATGGGTAATTGTGGATCGGTTGACAAAAGTTGGTCACTTCTTGCCAGTCAGGACCACCTACACCGGAGCAAGGTTAGCAGAGTTATACATGGAAAAGATAGTCTGTATGCATGGTGTTCCTAAGAAGATTGTTTCTGATAGAGGTACTCAGTTCACATCCCACTTCTGGCAGATGATTCATAGGTCCCTTGGAACCAAGCTGAATTTCAGTACAACCTATCACCCGCAGACAGATGGTCAGACAGAAAGAACCAATCAGATACTAGAAGATATGTTGAGATCTTGTGCACTGCAAAATGTTACTAGTTGGGATAAGTGTTTGCCATATGCTGAGTTCTCTTATAACAACAGTTACCAGAAGAGTCTCAAGATGGCACCATTTGAGGCTTTGTATGGAAGGAAGTGCAGAACCCCGTTGTTCTGGAATCAGACAGGAGAAAGTCAAGTGTTTGGACCTGATGTGTTGAAGGGTGCAGAGGAACAGGTGCGAACAATAAGAGAAAACTTGAAAGTTGCACAGTCCCGACAAAAGAGTTATGCTGACACCCGCAGAAGAGATTTGGCTTTCAAAGTAGGTGACTACGTCAATCTAAAGGTGTCACCTATGAGAAGCGTAAAGAGGTTCAATATGAAGGGTAAGTTAGCACCTAGATACGTTGGTCCCTTCAAGATAGTGGAGCGACGTGAAGTAGCTTATCAGCTGGAATTACCTGAGAGTCTAGCAGGTGTACACGATGTTTTTCACGTGTCACAGTTGAAGAAGTGTTTGCGTGTGCCAGAAGAGCAGGTGCCCTTGGAAGAGTGGGCAGTTAAGAAAGATCTCACCTATGAGGAATACCCAATAAAGATCTTGGAAATGGCAGAAAGAGTCACAAGGAGCCGAGTCATTCGTATGTGCAAAGTTCAGTGGAATCGGTATTCGGTGGATGAGGCAACTTGGGAAAGAGAAGAGGATCTGAAAAGGACATACCCGCAGTTGTTTGAGTAAGCACCAGCTGAATCTCGGGACGAGATTCCTTTAAGGGGGTAGATTTGTAACACCTGAAAATTTGCATTCTTCGAAATAGACTAAAAATGGATTATTGCATTTTTGGTGGACATTATAACATAGGGAAAATATATAAAGATTTCATAAAATAAAATTTATCACCAGTAGAAACATTTTTGTTGCATTCATGCCGCTGCATAGTGTTTTGTATTGTTTGGTATTTTCAAATTCAAACTAGAAATTCAAAAGTGTTTTGAAAATGGTTTGGAAACTCAAGAAATAAAAAGAAAAGGGAATTCTTTCTCTCTCTCCCTCCCTTACTCCTTTCTGGCCCGAAGGCCTGTCATGGAACTTCAAGTCCAGATGTTGTAGTTTTTTCTTGAAAAATCAACATGATCCCCATCTTAGTCTCCTTTGTTATATGTTTTTGCAGCGTAGGAGAGAAAGGTTTACATTAATGGTCGTGTTGTTTTTTTTCTTGAATGGGTCTATGCCCTTGAGGCCAAGCTTTTGTTTCGATTGGCTAGGAGGGTGGCCATGATCCACATTATCCGTATATTCAAGGCTAGATTTATATCATAGATGGTGGAAGGAACAAAAGTGGAAACAAATTTATCATTCACCTTACTATATTGAAATAACTCAATATTGACTATGATGAAAATGTTTGAACGTCTATTTGAATCAAGAGGTTGAATTAAGCAAATAACCCCGCCTCTCCAGTTTACTACGTGCTCTAGCTTCTCCCTAATCTTACCTAACTTTTCCATATTTCCTAAAACATTACCAAAAATCTTGAACATCATGTTTGTTTCATTGAACTCTTCATGACATATGTCTTGATAGTGATTTTTTATGTTGTCAAAGTTTTTGAAAAACATTACAATGTAAGACAAGCTTTATTTTAGACAATAATAAATTGAATTCTTATTGGGAACAAAGGAAGAATGTGTCAATGGCCAAGTGTAGTAATACCATTCCAAATTTGTAAATTTCTATGTGTGTGCATACATTGTATACATACTCGGACTTCAATTAGTCGTGGTCTTGCATCATTTGTTAATTCACAGCTTGATAACATCTCGCATAACTATTGTCTATACTTCAACCATGCGTACGATATGATGCTACAACAAAGTTCTATGATAAAGGCTTTTATTCACTTGAGCAAGTCATAACTTTACATACTCATCATGTTTATAAAGTGGAACAAATATGATGTGGCTAAGGCCTTTTCATGTGTAAAGGTGAAGTTATCATGTACGTCATTCATCATGTACCTAGAGAACTCCTATAGAAAGGGCACTTTTTTCTAGCATGTAGTGGAAACCGTGTTGCCAACACATACCATATAATCCAATGAAACATATAAGTGTTGAAATTGACTAGGTGTCATGTCATCTCTAGCTCGTCCATTGTTTGGCAAAAATCCAATATCTGAACAGATATACATGAGCTCTCAGTTGTATAAATAGGCCCCACATCAATACCAAATCCACCACCCATATCATTGAGAGCAATCGGAAGCTTGCCAAGTGAACACACCAGCAACATCTTAGCAACAATGGCTGCCAAGATATTTGCCCTCCTTGCGCTCCTTGCTCTTTCAGTGAGCACTACAACTGCGTTCCTTACTCCGCAGTGCTCACTTGCTCATACCAATGCCATTATTCCACAGTTGGGGTATGAAAACCAAAATGTTCAAGCCTATAGGCTACAGCAGGTGCTAGCGGCGAGCTTCTTACAACAACCAATTGCCCAATTGCAACAGCAATCCACGGCTCAACTCATAGTACAGGCCATCATAGCACAGCTGCAACAGCAGTCGTTCCTGCCTGCGCTCAGCCAACTAGCTCTGGCAAACCCTGCCTCCTACTTGCAACAGCAACAACAACAACAGTTGCTTCCCATAAACCAGCTGGTTGCGGCGAACGTCGCTGCATACCTGCCACAACAACTGTTGCTACCAGCTCTCAGTCAACTGGCTGTGGCCAACCCTGCTCTCTACCTGCCACAACAACGGGAGTTTCAATACAACCAACTAGCTGTGGCGAGCAACGCTGCATTACTGACACAGCAGCAGCAGCTTCCGCTTACCCAGTTGGCTCTTGCAAGCGTTGCCGCCTACCACCAGCAACAGCAGCTATTGCAGGTTAACCCATTGGTCGCCGCCTTCCTGCCACAACAATTTCAGCCATTCAACCAGATGTCTTTGAGGAACCCTGCCTTGTCATGGCAGCAACCCATCGTTGGAGGGGCCATCTTCTAGATTACAAATGAGTTGTACTTGATAAAAATGCCCTCGTGTCGGCTTGTGCAAGTTCCAAGAAATAATCAATACAAGGATTGAGATTAATCAAAATCTATTTCTTAATTTGTTTTATCTATGTAATCAGTTGAAAACATGGAATCCTAACTATATACACATGCTTGACTAATACGTAGACAATACAACACTACGTCATCAATCTCAGGATGTTTCAGAGTGGCGTATTGAATGTTCTCTGTTAGCTAAGATAGATCTGACTATACGTGCATGTTATTGAGTACTTGCATATGGAGTACGTTGTTTTAGGAAACTCATGGGACGTATGCTTTAACCATTGTCTTTCAATTTAGGTGCACCTATACAAAGCTGGACATAATAGAAGTTCATGAGTAAACATATATGCGCGTTCAAAGTTGTCTTACAAAAATTATACCTCTTAAATATTATTTCTAGTAAATATTTGGTGCATATATTTTTATCTAGGAGCAAAATTGTGAAACGCACGGTATTGTTGTAGACAGATAAAAAAAACCCCTTGGAGTCCATGACGCTGACAAGGCCAAGGTCGTTAAATCAACTGGACCCTATGTGTAACATTTTGAAGTTTGTAACAACACAGTATGAAACTCTACGCCAAAATGATTATGATAAACGTGAAGGTTAATATCCCATGAGGAAGTTAAAGCATTTTTTTCCGAGGGACACCAAACTTGGATCAAATTGGCTGCTCAACACGGTAGCCCACTTTTCTGCTAGGTAGCATTACCAAAGATGCATGGGATCTTTGCTGATGGCTACCGTACCTACTAAAATAAGATTTAGAGTGGGGTTGCGTATACCCAAAAGTAACATCCTAGGATTAAAGCACCGACCATCCACCGATATCATTTGCTCTGTACATAGGCAACCCATCTAGACTGCCATTCTAACTCCTATCACAGTCTATTTTCATGTATGTGTAGAATGTGAAAAAGTCCATGTTCTAAAATGTTAAATCTAAACACATGGAGAAATTTATAACTACATGACGGATTACTAGGGGTCGTTGCTCATAACGGTAGAACCAATGAAACCTTAGGCCATATGTCATATAAAAGTTGAATGGATATCAAATCATATCCATTTGAACACTCATATGAATTTGTTATAGAAACATGAAATACATTCATTTGTAAGTGAACAAGGAATAGTTAAGTAACCCTAGAAGATTTCTTTTTTTCTCGCTTTGTCTATGTGTCAACATAATTATTTATTATTGAGTTTAGCCTTGTTGGATTTCCTTCGTCGAAATTTGGTGCCCAGTCCTTGCAATTCAGGTTATTATCCCAATGTTCCCGAGATTCTTTGCGACGAGATTTAGCTCATGTGTAGGGATATACAAAATCTGTTCGAGAAGACTACGATGAATTAAATATGTGTACCTATGTGCTCATTGTTCTAGAGAAAAAGAATGTCAAGGATTGTGTTGTCATGGAACTTCAAGTCCGGATGTTGTAGTTTTTTCTTGAAAAATCAACATAATCCCCATCTTAGTCTCCTTTGTTATATGTTTTTGCAGCGTAGGAGAGAAAGGTTTACATTAATGGTCGTGTTGTTTTTTTTCTTGAATGGGTCTATGCCCTTGAGGCCAAGCTTTTGTTTCGATTGGCTAGGAGGGTGGCCATGATCCACATTATCCGTATATTCAAGGCTAGATTTATATCATAGATGGTGGAAGGAACAAAAGTGGAAACAAATTTATCATTCACCTTACTATATTGAAATAACTCAATATTGACTATGATGAAAATGTTTGAACGTCTATTTGAATCAAGAGGTTGAATTAAGCAAATAACCCCGCCTCTCCAGTTTACTACGTGCTCTAGCTTCTCCCTAATCTTACCTAACTTTTCCATATTTCCTAAAACATTACCAAAAATCTTGAACATCATGTTTGTTTCATTGAACTCTTCATGACATAGTCTTGATAGTGATTTTTTATGTTGTCAAAGTTTTTGAAAAAACATTACAATGTAAGACAAGCTTTATTTTAGACAATAATAAATTGAATTCTTATTGGGAACAAAGGAAGAATGTGTCAATGGCCAAGTGTAGTAATACCATTCCAAATTTGTAAATTTCTATGTGTGTGCATACATTGTATACATACTCGGACTTCAATTAGTCGTGGTCTTGCATCATTTGTTAATTCACAGCTTGATAACATCTCGCATAACTATTGTCTATACTTCAACCATGCGTACGATATGATGCTACAACAAAGTTCTATGATAAAGGCTTTTATTCACTTGAGCAAGTCATAACTTTACATACTCATCATGTTTATAAAGTGGAACAAATATGATGTGGCTAAGGCCTTTTCATGTGTAAAGGTGAAGTTATCATGTACGTCATTCATCATGTACCTAGAGAACTCCTATAGAAAGGGCACTTTTTTCTAGCATGTAGTGGAAACCGTGTTGCCAACACATACCATATAATCCAATGAAACATATAAGTGTTGAAATTGACTAGGTGTCATGTCATCTCTAGCTCGTCCATTGTTTGGCAAAAATCCAATATCTGAACAGATATACATGAGCTCTCAGTTGTATAAATAGGCCCCACATCAATACCAAATCCACCACCCATATCATTGAGAGCAATCGGAAGCTTGCCAAGTGAACACACCAGCAACATCTTAGCAACAATGGCTGCCAAGATATTTGCCCTCCTTGCGCTCCTTGCTCTTTCAGTGAGCACTACAACTGCGTTCCTTACTCCGCAGTGCTCACTTGCTCATACCAATGCCATTATTCCACAGTTGGGGTATGAAAACCAAAATGTTCAAGCCTATAGGCTACAGCAGGTGCTAGCGGCGAGCTTCTTACAACAACCAATTGCCCAATTGCAACAGCAATCCACGGCTCAACTCATAGTACAGGCCATCATAGCACAGCTGCAACAGCAGTCGTTCCTGCCTGCGCTCAGCCAACTAGCTCTGGCAAACCCTGCCTCCTACTTGCAACAGCAACAACAACAACAGTTGCTTCCCATAAACCAGCTGGTTGCGGCGAACGTCGCTGCATACCTGCCACAACAACTGTTGCTACCAGCTCTCAGTCAACTGGCTGTGGCCAACCCTGCTCTCTACCTGCCACAACAACGGGAGTTTCAATACAACCAACTAGCTGTGGCGAGCAACGCTGCATTACTGACACAGCAGCAGCAGCTTCCGCTTACCCAGTTGGCTCTTGCAAGCGTTGCCGCCTACCACCAGCAACAGCAGCTATTGCAGGTTAACCCATTGGTCGCCGCCTTCCTGCCACAACAATTTCAGCCATTCAACCAGATGTCTTTGAGGAACCCTGCCTTGTCATGGCAGCAACCCATCGTTGGAGGGGCCATCTTCTAGATTACAAATGAGTTGTACTTGATAAAAATGCCCTCGTGTCGGCTTGTGCAAGTTCCAAGAAATAATCAATACAAGGATTGAGATTAATCAAAATCTATTTCTTAATTTGTTTTATCTATGTAATCAGTTGAAAACATGGAATCCTAACTATATACACATGCTTGACTAATACGTAGACAATACAACACTACGTCATCAATCTCAGGATGTTTCAGAGTGGCGTATTGAATGTTCTCTGTTAGCTAAGATAGATCTGACTATACGTGCATGTTATTGAGTACTTGCATATGGAGTACGTTGTTTTAGGAAACTCATGGGACGTATGCTTTAACCATTGTCTTTCAATTTAGGTGCACCTATACAAAGCTGGACATAATAGAAGTTCATGAGTAAACATATATGCGCGTTCAAAGTTGTCTTACAAAAATTATACCTCTTAAATATTATTTCTAGTAAATATTTGGTGCATATATTTTTATCTAGGAGCAAAATTGTGAAACGCACGGTATTGTTGTAGACAGATAAAAAAAACCCCTTGGAGTCCATGACGCTGACAAGGCCAAGGTCGTTAAATCAACTGGACCCTATGTGTAACATTTTGAAGTTTGTAACAACACAGTATGAAACTCTACGCCAAAATGATTATGATAAACGTGAAGGTTAATATCCCATGAGGAAGTTAAAGCATTTTTTTCCGAGGGACACCAAACTTGGATCAAATTGGCTGCTCAACACGGTAGCCCACTTTTCTGCTAGGTAGCATTACCAAAGATGCATGGGATCTTTGCTGATGGCTACCGTACCTACTAAAATAAGATTTAGAGTGGGGTTGCGTATACCCAAAAGTAACATCCTAGGATTAAAGCACCGACCATCCACCGATATCATTTGCTCTGTACATAGGCAACCCATCTAGACTGCCATTCTAACTCCTATCACAGTCTATTTTCATGTATGTGTAGAATGTGAAAAAGTCCATGTTCTAAAATGTTAAATCTAAACACATGGAGAAATTTATAACTACATGACGGATTACTAGGGGTCGTTGCTCATAACGGTAGAACCAATGAAACCTTAGGCCATATGTCATATAAAAGTTGAATGGATATCAAATCATATCCATTTGAACACTCATATGAATTTGTTATAGAAACATGAAATACATTCATTTGTAAGTGAACAAGGAATAGTTAAGTAACCCTAGAAGATTTCTTTTTTTCTCGCTTTGTCTATGTGTCAACATAATTATTTATTATTGAGTTTAGCCTTGTTGGATTTCCTTCGTCGAAATTTGGTGCCCAGTCCTTGCAATTCAGGTTATTATCCCAATGTTCCCGAGATTCTTTGCGACGAGATTTAGCTCATGTGTAGGGATATACAAAATCTGTTCGAGAAGACTACGATGAATTAAATATGTGTACCTATGTGCTCATTGTTCTAGAGAAAAAGAATGTCAAGGATTGTGTTGTCATGGAACTTCAAGTCCGGATGTTGTAGTTTTTTCTTGAAAAATCAACATAATCCCCATCTTAGTCTCCTTTGTTATATGTTTTTGCAGCGTAGGAGAGAAAGGTTTACATTAATGGTCGTGTTGTTTTTTTTCTTGAATGGGTCTATGCCCTTGAGGCCAAGCTTTTGTTTCGATTGGCTAGGAGGGTGGCCATGATCCACATTATCCGTATATTCAAGGCTAGATTTATATCATAGATGGTGGAAGGAACAAAAGTGGAAACAAATTTATCATTCACCTTACTATATTGAAATAACTCAATATTGACTATGATGAAAATGTTTGAACGTCTATTTGAATCAAGAGGTTGAATTAAGCAAATAACCCCGCCTCTCCAGTTTACTACGTGCTCTAGCTTCTCCCTAATCTTACCTAACTTTTCCATATTTCCTAAAACATTACCAAAAATCTTGAACATCATGTTTGTTTCATTGAACTCTTCATGACATATGTCTTGATAGTGATTTTTTATGTTGTCAAAGTTTTTGAAAAAACATTACAATGTAAGACAAGCTTTATTTTAGACAATAATAAATTGAATTCTTATTGGGAACAAAGGAAGAATGTGTCAATGGCCAAGTGTAGTAATACCATTCCAAATTTGTAAATTTCTATGTGTGTGCATACATTGTATACATACTCGGACTTCAATTAGTCGTGGTCTTGCATCATTTGTTAATTCACAGCTTGATAACATCTCGCATAACTATTGTCTATACTTCAACCATGCGTACGATATGATGCTACAACAAAGTTCTATGATAAAGGCTTTTATTCACTTGAGCAAGTCATAACTTTACATACTCATCATGTTTATAAAGTGGAACAAATATGATGTGGCTAAGGCCTTTTCATGTGTAAAGGTGAAGTTATCATGTACGTCATTCATCATGTACCTAGAGAACTCCTATAGAAAGGGCACTTTTTTCTAGCATGTAGTGGAAACCGTGTTGCCAACACATACCATATAATCCAATGAAACATATAAGTGTTGAAATTGACTAGGTGTCATGTCATCTCTAGCTCGTCCATTGTTTGGCAAAAATCCAATATCTGAACAGATATACATGAGCTCTCAGTTGTATAAATAGGCCCCACATCAATACCAAATCCACCACCCATATCATTGAGAGCAATCGGAAGCTTGCCAAGTGAACACACCAGCAACATCTTAGCAACAATGGCTGCCAAGATATTTGCCCTCCTTGCGCTCCTTGCTCTTTCAGTGAGCACTACAACTGCGTTCCTTACTCCGCAGTGCTCACTTGCTCATACCAATGCCATTATTCCACAGTTGGGGTATGAAAACCAAAATGTTCAAGCCTATAGGCTACAGCAGGTGCTAGCGGCGAGCTTCTTACAACAACCAATTGCCCAATTGCAACAGCAATCCACGGCTCAACTCATAGTACAGGCCATCATAGCACAGCTGCAACAGCAGTCGTTCCTGCCTGCGCTCAGCCAACTAGCTCTGGCAAACCCTGCCTCCTACTTGCAACAGCAACAACAACAACAGTTGCTTCCCATAAACCAGCTGGTTGCGGCGAACGTCGCTGCATACCTGCCACAACAACTGTTGCTACCAGCTCTCAGTCAACTGGCTGTGGCCAACCCTGCTCTCTACCTGCCACACAACGGGAGTTTCAATACAACCAACTAGCTGTGGCGAGCAACGCTGCATTACTGACACAGCAGCAGCAGCTTCCGCTTACCCAGTTGGCTCTTGCAAGCGTTGCCGCCTACCACCAGCAACAGCAGCTATTGCAGGTTAACCCATTGGTCGCCGCCTTCCTGCCACAACAATTTCAGCCATTCAACCAGATGTCTTTGAGGAACCCTGCCTTGTCATGGCAGCAACCCATCGTTGGAGGGGCCATCTTCTAGATTACAAATGAGTTGTACTTGATAAAAATGCCCTCGTGTCGGCTTGTGCAAGTTCCAAGAAATAATCAATACAAGGATTGAGATTAATCAAAATCTATTTCTTAATTTGTTTTATCTATGTAATCAGTTGAAAACATGGAATCCTAACTATATACACATGCTTGACTAATACGTAGACAATACAACACTACGTCATCAATCTCAGGATGTTTCAGAGTGGCGTATTGAATGTTCTCTGTTAGCTAAGATAGATCTGACTATACGTGCATGTTATTGAGTACTTGCATATGGAGTACGTTGTTTTAGGAAACTCATGGGACGTATGCTTTAACCATTGTCTTTCAATTTAGGTGCACCTATACAAAGCTGGACATAATAGAAGTTCATGAGTAAACATATATGCGCGTTCAAAGTTGTCTTACAAAAATTATACCTCTTAAATATTATTTCTAGTAAATATTTGGTGCATATATTTTTATCTAGGAGCAAAATTGTGAAACGCACGGTATTGTTGTAGACAGATAAAAAAAACCCCTTGGAGTCCATGACGCTGACAAGGCCAAGGTCGTTAAATCAACTGGACCCTATGTGTAACATTTTGAAGTTTGTAACAACACAGTATGAAACTCTACGCCAAAATGATTATGATAAACGTGAAGGTTAATATCCCATGAGGAAGTTAAAGCATTTTTTTCCGAGGGACACCAAACTTGGATCAAATTGGCTGCTCAACACGGTAGCCCACTTTTCTGCTAGGTAGCATTACCAAAGATGCATGGGATCTTTGCTGATGGCTACCGTACCTACTAAAATAAGATTTAGAGTGGGGTTGCGTATACCCAAAAGTAACATCCTAGGATTAAAGCACCGACCATCCACCGATATCATTTGCTCTGTACATAGGCAACCCATCTAGACTGCCATTCTAACTCCTATCACAGTCTATTTTCATGTATGTGTAGAATGTGAAAAAGTCCATGTTCTAAAATGTTAAATCTAAAACACATGGAGAAATTTATAACTACATGACGGATTACTAGGGGTCGTTGCTCATAACGGTAGAACCAATGAAACCTTAGGCCATATGTCATATAAAAGTTGAATGGATATCAAATCATATCCATTTGAACACTCATATGAATTTGTTATAGAAACATGAAATACATTCATTTGTAAGTGAACAAGGAATAGTTAAGTAACCCTAGAAGATTTCTTTTTTTCTCGCTTTGTCTATGTGTCAACATAATTATTTATTATTGAGTTTAGCCTTGTTGGATTTCCTTCGTCGAAATTTGGTGCCCAGTCCTTGCAATTCAGGTTATTATCCCAATGTTCCCGAGATTCTTTGCGACGAGATTTAGCTCATGTGTAGGGATATACAAAATCTGTTCGAGAAGACTACGATGAATTAAATATGTGTACCTATGTGCTCATTGTTCTAGAGAAAAAGAATGTCAAGGATTGTGTTGTCATGGAACTTCAAGTCCGGATGTTGTAGTTTTTTCTTGAAAAATCAACATAATCCCCATCTTAGTCTCCTTTGTTATATGTTTTTGCAGCGTAGGAGAGAAAGGTTTACATTAATGGTCGTGTTGTTTTTTTTCTTGAATGGGTCTATGCCCTTGAGGCCAAGCTTTTGTTTCGATTGGCTAGGAGGGTGGCCATGATCCACATTATCCGTATATTCAAGGCTAGATTTATATCATAGATGGTGGAAGGAACAAAAGTGGAAACAAATTTATCATTCACCTTACTATATTGAAATAACTCAATATTGACTATGATGAAAATGTTTGAACGTCTATTTGAATCAAGAGGTTGAATTAAGCAAATAACCCCGCCTCTCCAGTTTACTACGTGCTCTAGCTTCTCCCTAATCTTACCTAACTTTTCCATATTTCCTAAAACATTACCAAAAATCTTGAACATCATGTTTGTTTCATTGAACTCTTCATGACATATGTCTTGATAGTGATTTTTTATGTTGTCAAAGTTTTTGAAAAAACATTACAATGTAAGACAAGCTTTATTTTAGACAATAATAAATTGAATTCTTATTGGGAACAAAGGAAGAATGTGTCAATGGCCAAGTGTAGTAATACCATTCCAAATTTGTAAATTTCTATGTGTGTGCATACATTGTATACATACTCGGACTTCAATTAGTCGTGGTCTTGCATCATTTGTTAATTCACAGCTTGATAACATCTCGCATAACTATTGTCTATACTTCAACCATGCGTACGATATGATGCTACAACAAAGTTCTATGATAAAGGCTTTTATTCACTTGAGCAAGTCATAACTTTACATACTCATCATGTTTATAAAGTGGAACAAATATGATGTGGCTAAGGCCTTTTCATGTGTAAAGGTGAAGTTATCATGTACGTCATTCATCATGTACCTAGAGAACTCCTATAGAAAGGGCACTTTTTTCTAGCATGTAGTGGAAACCGTGTTGCCAACACATACCATATAATCCAATGAAACATATAAGTGTTGAAATTGACTAGGTGTCATGTCATCTCTAGCTCGTCCATTGTTTGGCAAAAATCCAATATCTGAACAGATATACATGAGCTCTCAGTTGTATAAATAGGCCCCACATCAATACCAAATCCACCACCCATATCATTGAGAGCAATCGGAAGCTTGCCAAGTGAACACACCAGCAACATCTTAGCAACAATGGCTGCCAAGATATTTGCCCTCCTTGCGCTCCTTGCTCTTTCAGTGAGCACTACAACTGCGTTCCTTACTCCGCAGTGCTCACTTGCTCATACCAATGCCATTATTCCACAGTTGGGGTATGAAAACCAAAATGTTCAAGCCTATAGGCTACAGCAGGTGCTAGCGGCGAGCTTCTTACAACAACCAATTGCCCAATTGCAACAGCAATCCACGGCTCAACTCATAGTACAGGCCATCATAGCACAGCTGCAACAGCAGTCGTTCCTGCCTGCGCTCAGCCAACTAGCTCTGGCAAACCCTGCCTCCTACTTGCAACAGCAACAACAACAACAGTTGCTTCCCATAAACCAGCTGGTTGCGGCGAACGTCGCTGCATACCTGCCACAACAACTGTTGCTACCAGCTCTCAGTCAACTGGCTGTGGCCAACCCTGCTCTCTACCTGCCACAACAACGGGAGTTTCAATACAACCAACTAGCTGTGGCGAGCAACGCTGCATTACTGACACAGCAGCAGCAGCTTCCGCTTACCCAGTTGGCTCTTGCAAGCGTTGCCGCCTACCACCAGCAACAGCAGCTATTGCAGGTTAACCCATTGGTCGCCGCCTTCCTGCCACAACAATTTCAGCCATTCAACCAGATGTCTTTGAGGAACCCTGCCTTGTCATGGCAGCAACCCATCGTTGGAGGGGCCATCTTCTAGATTACAAATGAGTTGTACTTGATAAAAATGCCCTCGTGTCGGCTTGTGCAAGTTCCAAGAAATAATC
Source organism: Microstegium vimineum (assembly GCA_022036555.1). NCBI lineage: Eukaryota > Viridiplantae > Streptophyta > Magnoliopsida > Poales > Poaceae > Microstegium > Microstegium vimineum. Next base: position 9,690,321 of record CM039133.1, read on the forward strand.
AATACAAGGATTGAGATTAATCAAAATCTATTTCTTAATTTGTTTTATCTATGTAATCAGTTGAAAACATGGAATCCTAACTATATACACATGCTTGACTAATACGTAGACAATACAACACTACGTCATCAATCTCAGGATGTTTCAGAGTGGCGTATTGAATGTTCTCTGTTAGCTAAGATAGATCTGACTATACGTGCATGTTATTGAGTACTTGCATATGGAGTACGTTGTTTTAGGAAACTCATGGGACGTATGCTTTAACCATTGTCTTTCAATTTAGGTGCACCTATACAAAGCTGGACATAATAGAAGTTCATGAGTAAACATATATGCGCGTTCAAAGTTGTCTTACAAAATTATACCTCTTAAATATTATTTCTAGTAAATATTTGGTGCATATATTTTTATCTAGGAGCAAAATTGTGAAACGCACGGTATTGTTGTAGACAGATAAAAAAACCCCTTGGAGTCCATGACGCTGACAAGGCCAAGGTCGTTAAATCAACTGGACCCTATCTGCAACATTTTGAAGTTTGTAACAACAAAGTATGAAACTCTACGCCAAAATGATTATGATAAACGTGAAGGTTAATATCCCATGAGGAAGTTAAAGCATTTTTTTCCGAGGGACACCAAACTTGCATCAAATTGGCTGCTCAACACGGTAGCCCACTTTTCTGCTATGTAGCATTACCAAAGATGCATGGGATCTTTGCTGATGGCAACCGCACCTACTAAAATAAGATTTAGAGTGGGGTTGTGTATACCCAAAAGTAACATCCTAGGATTGAAGCACCGACCATCCACCGATATCCGGTTGTTCTGTAGAGAGACAACCCATCTAGACTGTCATTCTTACTCCTAACATATATAGTCCAATGGTTTGCTATTTTCATGTATGTGTAGAATGTGAAAAAGTCCGTGTTCTAAAATGTTAAATCTAAACAAATCGAGAAATTGATAACTGACATGACGGATTACTAGGGGTTGTTGCTCATAACGGTAGAGCCAATGTAACCTTAGCTCATATGTCATATATAAGTTGAATGGATATCAAATCATATCCATTTGAACAATCATATGAATTTGTTATAGAATCATGAAATACATTCATTTGTAAGTGAACAAGGAATAGTTAAGGAACCCTGGAAGATTTCTTTTGGTCTCGCTTTGGCTATGTGTCAACATAATTATTTTTAATTGGTTTTAGCCATGTTGGATTTCCTTAGTCAAAATTTGGTGCCCAGCCCTAGCAATTAAGGTTATTAATGTTCCCGAGATTCTTTGCAACGAGATTTATCTCATGTGTAGGGATATGCAAAATCTCTTCGAGTAGACTCCAAAAAATTAAACATGTGCTAGCTATGTGCCCATTTTTCTAGAGAAAAATAATTGCAAGGATTGTATTGTCATGGAACTTCACCAAAGCCATGCGCGCTGACACCCGCGTCCACATGGAAGTGGAGAACGTCACTGACTCACTGTGTTCCTAGGCATCTTCAAGCAGCACCCAGCACACCGTTACGTGTATCAAAAGATTGTGCCTCTTTCAGTTCTTTCACCTCAAAAGCTAAGTCATGTGTATAAGTTTGTAGTGCTATATGCAGATCAGAGTAGCCGACCAATATAATGTGCACCAGCATACAGGGCTATCAAGAACAAAGAGGGGGGGGGGGGGGGGGGGGGGGGGGGGAGTTAAGACTACATAGAAAACAGGAGCCCCAATCACAAAACTAAGCAGTGTATATTTGCAGCCAGTTCTAAGTCCACAATCTCAACCGTGGGTGACTGTAGGTCACTTGAATTTTGGGGAGAGCACCTCAAGTCCACCTATATAAGGTCTTAGTGGCTCTGGAACCACAATCGACCCATCGTTCTGCTGAAAATTCTCTAGAATGCAGATTATCAGACGAGGCACCGCCACTGCTGTTGCGTTGAGCGTGTGGACAAACTGCGTAGGGCCTGAGCCAGCTGTCTTCCCTTTCTTGGTGTTAGTTGATGGAGGCTCCAATGGTGATGGACGGTAACGGATGCCAAGTCGCCTACTTTGGTAGTTTGTACAATTTGACGCACTGGAGATCTGCAAGGTTTGATAAGCAGGAATCATCAGCATGATTGAAGGAAATGTTGAGAATATGTATACAAGCCTGGTGTACTATACTTGCATCATACCTCACCGTATCGCTCTAAGCCTGGCATCCATGCCTCGATGTCAAATTTTCGGTAGGCTGGTGCACCCAGATCCCCAGTTGCCATGTCCAGAGTTCTATAAAAAAAGGGAACGTTGGCACTGGCATTAGTACATCTGTGGCATGGAAATTCCTATAAAAAATTGGCATGGCACGGAAATTAAAAAGGAATAGGAAGCACTTGAAATGGAGTCCGAGTGATGCATAAAGATCCTCTTCAATTGTAATAAGTTCTTCATGCAATTTGTCACTTTCCTCTGGCCGACAGAATATGAACATCTCAACCTTGCTAAATTGATGTACCGATAGAGGCCCCTGTTCATGATAAAATGATAAAGTTAGCAATTTTACAAATGCGCTGTAAAATTAATCTCAATGCAGAGCATGTGAAAGTTAGCTTCTATCACAGCTTTTAAGCATTCAAAAAATATAACCAAATATATGCTCTTCATCATAAATCAATAAACAAGACAGCTAATAACCCAAGGAAAAAGGAGAACAGACCAACCTAGTGGCAGCACCTGCTGCACCAGCTTCCGTGCGAAAACAGTGTGAATATGCTACATATTTTAAAGGCAAAGAAGATTCGGCAACTATTGAGTCCATGTGGATGCCACCAACAGGAATTTCAGCAGTGCCTATGAGACACTGATCACTGTCCTCAATTGAGTAGACCTGCAGAGCAAAGTGCAAGAAATCATTTTAGCACACGTCAACAATAACAATTAAAAATGTATCTCTGGAACTAAGAAAGAATTGAAATGGTTAAATTGAACAGCATATAACACCACAGCAACATATCATGGGCAATCAAATAATTTAGTCAGGCAAGGTTGAAATTTTGGGTCGCATGTGGTCAAATTTTCTAAAATTTAGCTAGGAACATCCTTTTGGATTATATAAACATATTTAACCAGTAGTTTCAATTTCATTATAATATATAACTTCACTGTCATTTTTAATACATATATTATAATAGAAATAGTGGCTAGCATTATGTCTCAATGACACAATCGATGCCCAAAACAGAAATTATGTTGTGGTTACAGGAACTAATCTAAAAGACCAAACAGCTGCTAATGCAAACATAATGTAAGAATAAAATCAAGTCACTAGACCAAAGAATGTGCTAAAATGGCTATTCTCATGTCATTATGGTACAAATAATTAAATCTTAAATACTTAACAGGGGAGTTCATACCTGAGTGTTTTGAGCCCTTGGCTGGAAGCCACATTTCTCAACAACAGATGATCTTACAATCTCTGGAGTTATAAGTGGTGTGAAACCCTTCTTGGAGACCTCTGAAATAGCCCAATTTACTAAGGCCATCTCCAACAAAACAGCTTCATTCTTTAAGTAGTAGAACTTCGAACCACTGACCTGAGCAATGCAGTACAGAACTTTAGTACAAAGAAAAAACCAAATAAAAAATTTACTTATGTAGGAACCTAAAAAAAAACTCAGATCCATGAGGGAAACCCCCACAGCATTGCATTTAGAAGACACTTCTCATGCATAGGCAAAGAAACAACTCAAAAGCCAGCAGCCCTGGACGTGCCACTGAGTGCCCAGGACACATGGCTGTGGCCATTGTTTAACTCACTGAAAATGACTCAAATGGTTACATGTATAACTCAGGAACACAGCCAAGGAGGGGTGTTTTTTAACCGAACCCTGTTTAAATTCGCTCCCGCGGGGAGTCAAACCCAAAACCTGAGGTGCTACTAAGGTTGTTGTGCCCACTAGACTACAGACCCTTTCGCCAAGACAAGGCAAATTGACTAAGTAAGTTCTCAGAGAATTTTAGATCTATTTACTTGGCATTATGCAGTTTGAATTTTTAGGTGTATCCAAAAATATCTTATTGAACTACTTGCTGCAGTTTGTTACTGTGCATAAATGTAAGAGTGGAAGCAAATGTTGTTTGCAGTTATACCTCGGCTGCAGCATCAAAGTCAAACAAATCAAGTTCTTTCCCAGCTGAAGATGATCTTTGATTGTAAAATTGAAGCTCCTCTGACTGCCTACCTACACAGTTCGACCAAAATGAATTATCGAATGTATAAAGTAGAAAGGGAGCAGGAAGTAAAAAAAATGCACTTACCTCTTTCCGGAGGACAGAGCTTTCCTCGCCCCCAACAGGAACATCTGGATGGGTAGTGTTAGGAATACTTTGAGCTTCAAGTTGAAGCTTATCTGTCAGCTGAACAAGATCCTCCTCAAGTGCTATAAGCCCCTCTTTCAGGTTCTTACCTGTAGTAACTCAAAATCGTTTAAAAACCAATGTAGTGGTGAATCCTTATCTTCATGCTTGAATAAAGTACTCAGTCTACCTTCTTCAACAAGGGCTTGGCGTACAGATGGGTCTAGTTTCCCTTTCATCTTGTTAGCAACTGCATTTCTTTCAGCTCGGAGTCGTTCAACCTCCTGCCATCTGTCATAATTAGGAATCGTTGCCATCGTTCTGTTACCACCGTATTACATTATGGAACTGAATTAACAACCAATTGTGTGCATCAAGTGCATAAATAGGCAGATACTGTAGCTAACTACCGCTCTTAAGCAGAAGATAAAAGTTTTTAGAGTGGACCATTTAAAGGGAAATAGCAGGTGTGCACCACATGAACAAGAATCATAAGGATCATAAAAATTTGGCAACTTAGCTTTGTTACCATGAATGATAAATTGCTAAGAGAGCAGTCTGAAAACAGTTAAGGGCCAACCAAAACCAATTAAAGATTGAAAGAGTATATACACGTTCACTACAATTCAATAATTGTCTGATGTAATGCAAAACAAGGTATATCTGAAAGAGAGCTCCATAAAAAGCACAGGGTCTGTATGAATTCCTAGATTTGACTTTCATGGGCAATTGATTTCTTCTAATGTACTGTAAGCCATTTTTTGTGAACATTGGATCTGCATGCAACTCAAGTATTGTATGATTGAATGGAAATCCAATGGACAAAAGAACCTAAATCATATTACAGATATTCTATCCTGATCCATGTTCATCCTTTTGAGTTCTGTTTCTAAGTTTTGTTGCCAAGACAAATACAGGAGACACAATAGCCACGCTGACTAGATATTACTTCAAACCATGCCCTTCATCAGTCATATTATAGGACATCTGAATATAGGCTCAGATGAGAATCTTAGCAAAGAGCAACTATCTAGTAATACATACGGAGTACCCATCAGCCGCACAAGTCAAAATCCAGGCACTAGAACCTGACCCTCTACGGCGCAATCTTATCCATCCACGAATCTAGCGTGTAACAGTCAGATAACACGAACAGCTACAACAGAAAGCTCCAGCATAGGTAAGCAAGCCCCAAACCTTCTGCAGTGCGAGGTACTGGTCGTAGAGTTCCAGGACGAGGTCCAGATTGGCGGTAGAGTTCCGGCTCCGGATGTTGTCGGCAACGGCGTCCCGGTTATCCCGGATCCATTTGAAATCAATCGCCGCCTTCCACTGCGGCCTCACCGCACCGGCACCACCTCCCGCGCCACCGCCTGCTGAAAGAAGAAAGCGGAAGCTTAGATAGCTATACGTTGTTGAGATGAAGAGTGAAGGTTAAAGCTTTTACCTTTGGTGTCGGGTTCGACGACGGTGGCGGCGGAGGCAGAGGAGAGGAGGCGGGGAGCGGGGCGGCGAAGGAGGGAGCGGCTGAGAGTCCGGAACGGGGAGAAGGATGCGGTGCTGGTAGCAGCCGAGGAGGAGATGAAGCGGCCGCAGGTCAGCATCTCGCCGGTGTGGTGGAGGTGGTGGCCGGCGGGCGGCCGTTGCGGCGGATAAGAGAACTAGAGAAGGGTGAGGTTTTGTTTGGGGGCGCCGCGGCCGTATGGACTTTTGCAACGGCAACAGTCAATGTCAACCGTCCGATCTGACTAGTTCGATGAAATTATTGTGCAAGTTTTTTTTTTCAAAATAAGATTTCTTTTTTTTCAAAATGAGAATTTACACATGGACTTTTACATACATTTATATCTTTTTCAAATCATATATGTTGGAGTAAATTAGAGTGAAACCTACTTTAGTTCCACTCCATACGCGTTAGATACAACATCCAAACAAGTCCTTAGAATTTGTTTGAGTTCACATATATTCATCTAAATTCACATGTGTTGAAACAAGTTAGAGTGAAAGTTAGTTTAAATTCTATCTAATCCACCAGCACACGTGAATTGATATAAATATATGTGTATCTAAACAAGGACTTAGAGCTTACTTGGATGTTATCGATTTCACCTAAATCACATATGTTGGTGAATTAACACGAATCTAGTTACATTCAAATGAGGCCTTGTATATTTTCTAACATATGTGTTTGAAAGTATTAATGGAACACCATTTTGTATTATCATTGGACACAAGTTGTCCTATCCTATCATCGCAATATATGAGCTCGGGTTATGAGGTACTTTAACTTCTTTTACGAATCCATTACGTTATGTATATATATACTTCCTCTGTATAGAATCTAAATGTTGGACCACGATAAAGTCTTCAAAGCGTAACTTTGAATGCTTATTTTTTTAAAAATATTTATTGAAATATAATTTATGTATATTTTTAGGAAAGTATTTTTCAAGACAAATTTATTGATGATTTATTCTCAATGTTTAACTCAAATCTTATCCAAAACGACGTCTAAATCCTAACAAGAAGTATATAGATACAATATATGTTTAAATGTATTTTAGAAATAGATGTAAAAAAATCAAAATGACGGTATAGAACGAAAGAGCAATAAGTTATAGGGGAAATTGGCTACAGGACATGCAGAGTGGAGTCCATTTGCCGCGCACCCCGAGCCCCGTGGCCGGAAGTTGCCTCGGCATGTGCGCTCGAGCGCCGAGGCAGGGCGCCACCGCCACCCGCGCGCGCCAAACACCGCCTCGGCCTCTGGCGAAACAAAACGGCACGCGGCCGACGCAGCGGGGTCGCATGGCCCTTGCGGCCTACGCGAGCAGGCATGCACGATGACGGCTGGCATAGAGGACCGCACCCCTTGGCCTGTGCGGTGCGCACAGGCTAGTAGCGTGGCAGGCGGCCGCCGCGCTACGCAGCAGCGCGGGGGCGTGGGTAGGGGAGAGAAGGAAAGGAAGAGAGGAAGAAAAATAGGCTGACTGGTGGGGCCAAGGGTAATATGGACAATTTATTATCTTTCTCTCTCATTTCCAGCCAAATAATATTATTTTAATTGATCCCGTGTCTTCTAGCAAATCAGTACCAAAATACAGTGTCCCTCGGCAAAACGTGTTTTAAACGGTGTCCCTCAGTAAATGGACTCCACTTTGTGTGTGTTGTAGTAAATTTCCCCTAAGTTATATGACTTGAAATTGAGAGTTTGTTTTTTCGCAAAAAAGAAGGGAATTCAAAGTTTATTCATTCATACACCAAACTGATATACTACTAGCATGTACCCCCGTGCTTCGCATGGACCAGCAAGACAAAATATGGCACATCATATAACAATACATGGAACCAAAAGCTTAGTACCATTAGTTAGAATTGGGCAACTGGTTCTTATTTATTTCATCCCTTCTCAAAAGGGAAGATAAGTTTAGCATAGTACAGAAATGTCCCAGTTGGATATGGACTTATTTTGCCGCTGCCCAAAGGAATAGCAGTGGTTGGTAAAACTGGTCAGCCAGCTAATGAGTTTTGTTATGGGAATGTGGTCTACCAGACTGAGCATGAACATGAAAGATAATTGGAAAACTCGCAGCACCTAGAACTACACAACGACCATCTATATTATGTGGTATCCTGCATGTGTGAAAGCAAAGTGGGAATATTAGCCATATTGCGATTCGAACATGATATTCCGTTCTTTTACAGGTGGGATCGGTGTATGTTGCACAGACCACAGAACTATATATAAGCTTGCTAATAGGAACATGTAGAATACATTTGAACGAACCGGGTTCCAAAATCATAAGATGTATCTTATTTGATTTTATTGTAGAATGTTGAATCATAGACACACTGTGGTTTCAAATGAGAAACATTTATTCATTTTTCCTGGCATGTAATGAATGTGCAATATTCTGTGAATAAAATATATGGCAGGTGCCTATACGTTGTATTTTGCAGAACGCTGATAGTATAAAGAAATCAGGTTGACAAAACAATCGTACAGTCATAAGGTGGCGACACTATGTGTTGTATGATTCAAGGGCAACATTACCTTGACTCTTTTGGAGTGAATACCTTGGTTCTTTTGGAGATCAATTAGCTCCTTGTGCGACCTCTGCAAGCTATGAGCATGGTGCAGCTGAGCTGATTACAAAATCCAAACAGCAGGTAGAGAGTTTAAGAACCTCTAGCATGACTTTTTTTTCAACCAAACAATCAATATTGAATAGGTAGGGGTGATTGTAAGATATCACATAATTGACTCAATTCCTGATAATTCAATATAATTTTATGGATTGTATGGTTATCCACTGTCCAGAAGGGTGACGAAGGAACAAAGCATGTAATATTCTATAATAAAGATAGAAGTACACTAACATATGTACAGATATGTAGTTTCAGACCGCAATAAGCAGGATGGGAAAAGAATGGAATCCATAGAAATCACATATAAAATTGGGAGCAAATTATTTGTAGATGTCAAAATCATATTAGGACCTTCTTTGCTTCACACTGGAATCCATACAAATGACATATTAAATAGAAGCAAATAATCTGGAAACATCAGATTCATATTATAGCGGTCGGAAGTAAGCTGGGATAGAATTGCATTGGATAGGTGGCTTTGCACCCCAAGTAGAGCTAGAGCAAAAAGCTTCGCTTAAGTGTTATCCAACCTTTGCTCTAGTGTTTTGTAGAATTTTTTATTAGGCTATTCAACCCCCCCCCTTTAGCCATCTAGCGAGCATGGTCAACCCCCAAGCAACACACAGAGCGCAGTGAAGCAGGAGAAAGGAGGGCCCAATGGCTGAAGAGGAAGCAGCCAAGGCGGCGTCAGCGGCGGCGGGGGGGGGGGGGGGGGGGGGCTGGCGCTGGCAACGCAGGGGCTGGGGGTTGCTGGTGCAGGTTGCGGCCACTCGCGCCGCGTCTGCACGCGGGGCCCATGGCGGCCGTCGGGCCGTTCCGCGAGGTCCTTCCCGCGCGGGGTGTCGGTGGATGAGGATAAGGGCGAGGAGAAGAAGCGCGCAACGGATGGCGCCGGTCCGAAGTGGGCAAGGTACCGCAGTCGAGACGACGGAGGAGGCAGGCGGCCGCGGCGCATTGGCGAGCTAGGCTAGTGGGGCTGCGCGTCCTGCGAGATCGACGGCGTCGGCGCGGGCGCAGTGCGACGGGGCGATCTGGGGGCGGCAGTTCCCTTGCCCTTTTTTGTTTTCAATAGGCCTGGTGGGCGATGCTTGAAGACTGAAGCTTCTATGGGGGCCACGTGGGAGCAGAGGCACACAGTCACCGCAGTGCTGCTGGCAATAGGAAGGGTACTGTGGATTGAACAATGAACTGAGTCTAGGATTCGACATAACACTGTTCATCAACAGGAATCTTCACCGGGTTTAAAGATCTCTGTAGATTCCAATATCTTGATCCTTGTCGCATTAAACTTTTTTACCAACAAAATAACATATGTTTTTTTCTTACACATTTGACCAAAGATGCTCGATTTTATACGGCTCAACTTTGAAACGAAGAAAACCCATATCTTCTCGAGGTCAAGTGGTCAACCCACCCAAACGGAACTTTCCACAACCGCGTCAATATTCCCGTCACCACGCGCTCCCCTCCGCCGTCCGCCGCGCCTCCCCACCGGCGGCCACCCCCACCGCGACCGGCCCACCTCCCTCTGGCACCCGGGCGCTCCTCACTCTCCCCTCCTCCGCGCGATGGCGACTCGCGGCGACGGTAGCCAGTCCTACGGCTTCCCGATCTACTGCGCAGCCTGGCTCCCGCTCGCCCACGTCCTCAAGCCCGACCCTCCCGCCGCCGAGGCCGCGGACGCGGACGCGGATGCCACCTCCCCGTCCTCTCCCCCGCCTCCGATGGTTGTGCTCGGGGGCGGTGGCGGCGAGGGCCGGAGCGGCGTGCCGAACAAGCTCGTGGTGGCGGCCCTCGCCGCCGGGGAAGAGGCCCTCTCCCCCGATACGGTGAGCGATCCGTCCTCCAGATTCCGCTCCGATCTAGGGTGATGCTGAGTGTCCCGTGCTGATTTGGCGTTCCGCGGTGGTGGGCAGGTGCTTGAGGTCAACACACAGGAGGAGGTGCCGTACAGAATGGCCGTCCACCCGCGTGGCGGCGGCGTGTTCTGCGCCTTCCCCAACGGCTGCAGGTATGCACCCTCGTCCCCTACAATCATATCCCCTGGGGGCTGGATTTGTAGCCTGCATTGCGTTTGCTCCTGTAGCCTGGCTAATGTATTGGTTGGTTCTGAATTCTGATATGCACAAATGATCCGAATTCTATACATTTGTCCCCTTCATTCATTGTTTAGTCTAGATAATGGCCGAATGCGGGATATTCAATTATAGATTACTCCATCCGGGAAAATAACATCTAATGTTGAATCTTGTTAGTAACAAGTGGCATGCCTTGAAGTGAAGATATTTGTGAATTGCCTTGTATATAGCCTAAGCCCTGCTATTCAAGAAGATAGCTTATCTACTGTTGAATCTTGCTAGTAAGAGGTGGTATTTTAGGCATGCTTGATTATTCCTGTTTCCTTTGTAGTTAAATCCCTTACCATCTGATTTTTGTTGTCTAACATGGAGCATACTTGGGCTTTCTTAGTTGTTATTAGTATAGACGTTGTGGTTCAGAAAGTCAGCTACTAAATATACCTTATATGCTTTGCCATCATCTTATATTGTACAAAAGAGAATGCTGTCTTGTTTTGTATTCCTGTGAACAATAAATAATTAAACTTGGCTGAAAATTTTGCTTTTCATGATTTTAACTACGGAAACACTCATGTAGGTTGTATCGATGGGAGTCACAGGAAGGAGAGGGACAACAGAACCTGTCTTTGGAGCCAGACCATGAAGCTTTATCGGAACTGAATGATGTTGGTTTGCAGTTGGCCGTATCCTTCAGTGGAGAAGGTTCAATACTTGCCATTGGTGGTGAGGTAAGTAAATATGATGTACTTTTTTCATTGCAACTCTTTTACTTTTTTGTAACTCTTGTTGGTATGTTTAGTATTTAGCTTATTTTCCTTTCCTATTTGATTTTTTTCTGAAGGGGAAACTATAGGCATTTCCACTTCGAGTACCTAGTTTGGAATGCATTTTAAGTTTCTAGCTTTCAACTTTATGTGTTCTTCTGAGTCTGAAATCATAAATGGAAAAATGCCTTAGAAAGCCATGTTAGCTTTGTAGTTTCTAGGTGTACTAAAAATAATATCCTTTATGGCATCATGCAGAACAAATGTATATTACAGACTATGGCCATCATAAACAACATTTTTTTAGTACTGACTAATGAGCTAAAAAAATAGCTCATTTTGTCAACTTAATAATCATTTGGTACAATAGTATTATGGGGGACTCTGGTAGTGAGTTGACGTATCTGAAGAGGTGAGTTTCATGGTCAACATGGTACAGAAATCTTTGCCTAGAAAGTACAACCAGTGCCATTTTTAATGAAATCGTTTCACCTTATGTCTTTACCTACCGTATGGGGATACCGAATAATATTAAGTAGTTCTTGAGATGCATTTTTTATACATGTTTATGTCTTCACCTTAGTTTGTCGTTAAAAGCAACGATACACCTATCAGTTTTGATAAATTTTATCCTTTGTTGACTTTTTAATAGTCGTGTCTTTGAGCGCGGACATTTAATCTTGCTTTTATACATTATAACAAGGCAAATCTGGTTTGCCTCCATTTAAGTTGGTAACTTTTCAGTATGGTCTTGCATTTGCACTTTGAAGTTTTTGTCATGGTTTATATGTGGTTTTCTTGTTTCTCTTGGAGCTTCTGTTATGGCACTGAGATCTTATGGTTATTTTGTTTCTTTATATTCTTTTGTAGGATGGGCATTTAAGAGTCTTCAAGTGGCCTGCCATGGCGTCTGTTCTCACAGAAACTGATACTAAAACATCGATTAAAGATCTTACCATGAGGTAAATAAATGACACCATTAAACATTTAAACTCTCTTCCCACTTGAATATTGGTTGTGCGATACTGACGGGTTCCTCTGCTTTGGTCCATGCTTTCAGTTCCGACGAGAAGTTTCTTGCTGTGAATAGGAGCAGTGGACCATGTAGAGTGTGGGATTTGCAGTCATCTGAAGTTGTAGCTAGTCTGCCAAGAGAAGCAGTAAGTTCCTTTCTTGGACAAGATGCATTAATTCAATGATTTTCAAGAGAGTTTTGATCTGTGCATTTCCAGGGGGAAATATTTGGATTCTGCAGATTCTCTCATATGACTGACAACAGTCATGTCCTATTTATAACAGCGATGCAAGGTGACATTAAGATTGAAGTTGACCTAGTTACAAATTGAATTAGGCAACAAGCTTAAGGTCTGACAATACCTGAATAATATTGCTTTTTAGGTGATTATGGAAAAATGTTATCCTGGAATACTACATCATGGACAAGAATCGGATCAAAGAAAATAACTCGTGAGGCAATTTCAGCTTTTGCTGTGTCACCCAACAGTGCTCTTCTTGGAATGTGAGATTGGAAAAATATCCTGGATTTTATTATTAATCATCTTGTAGAGATAACATGGCTTATTTTTTTGAAAATTGTATTTGTCTGCCTTAGTGGAACAATTGAAGGAAGCATCATCATACTCAGCTCAAAAGACATGCGGACACTTGTAACAGTTAAAAAGGCTCATCTTGGTATTGTTACTACACTGGCCTTCTCCTTGGATTCAAGGTTAGTATCTTTAAGTTCGAGTTGATGAATCTTAAGGAAAGAAAATGCAATTTCTCAATGTAGTTGTTTTACATCATTTCAGAACATTGCTGTCAACTTCCTTTGACTCTTCTGCAAGGGTGACATCTGTTGGGTCCCCGAAGAGTAATGGTATGTAGCATCTTTAATTCACAGATTTGTTTTTTTCCAGCCATTCCTTGCAAGCCCTATACTAAAAATGGATGATTGTGTCCTGACAGGAACAAGCATATGGCCTGTGCTACTAGTTATTATTCTTGCAATTTTGGTGTACTACTGTATGCAGCACAAAGAAGACATTCTGGCAATGTTGCCGCGTTGAGATAGATTTCTGTTCAGCCCTGACTGTTCTACTTCACTGGACATATTAGTAGTATTGCTTCAGAGATTGAACAAGTTTTGGACTTCGATCAACTTCATTATTTTCCAAGGACAACAATACATCAAAAGGCATTGAACCCTGTCATATCTGTAGTAAAAAGGGTCAAGTTGTCAAAGTTTTGTAAGTTGATGGCCGCAAGTGATAGTCATCTGTAACAATGTTTATCCATGCCGCACTTATGAATTGCAAGGCGATTGTCTCAAGAGTCCAATATAGAGTGTTCAGAAATAATCTATTTTGTATGTGAAAATAATTCAGTATGTATGCGTATTCAATCTGTACAAAAAGTATTTAAAAACGCACATTGCTTCTTGGTGCTTCTATAAATGTGATGACCAATCGTTTGTTTGGATGACAAAAGGGTGTTGTGAGTTGTGACACTGCTCTCTGCACCTCTCTGTGTTGGAATTAAGGAGCAGTTTGTGTCGGTTTCTTGTTCTATGATATGTTTGGTGAACTCAAAGGTGTGCCCATCAGTGCAGTGCACTACGCTCAAACGATACTTCAGAATTATCTTCTGATGCAGTGGCATCAAAAGGTTGCTTCAGGAACGGACATCCCAAAAGGGTCACGATGAACATAAAAGAATCGTGAGCGGTACACCTAAAACTTTTTTGCAAGAAAAAATAGTCACTTCTGCACCCCGATGCCAAAAGGTGAAGGTGATTGCTATATGTTTCTTGCTTCATCTCAGAAGGCAGAAGCTTCACCCATAGCCATAGCCAGCAGCAGAGGCACACTGCAGCATTCAACCTCTCATTTGATGACCAACAACGACCTGCAACAACCGTCCGTTCCAAATAATTGATGCACACTGCCTTGAGAGGCGACTGGGCAGAACTGCCTACCCTGCCTACTTTAACCTCGCTCACACCAGTAGCATTGCAAACGGAAGCATCATTCTTAATGAGGTGTTAGTGGCCTGACAGAGACTTGGCAGGGCAGGTGAGATGGCCTGTCAGATGGAACTTTGTCCAGAATCCTGAGCTGGGCAGGCAAATTTATCTTAACAAGGCCTCTAGATGCAATGCAAATATGCAATTGCTTGCTTGGGTTCACTTTGGTCATAGCCTGATAGGTTTGGGACTTGGGACAACATCCATTTCATTTTGGATTGGGATAGGAACAGATCAAATTCCTTCCCTAGTTGGCATGATCCACAACAAGTTATTCAGCTCCCTTAAAGTTCATCTGGCCAATGATGTCTGAACAATCTGCACCTGAATCTGTATAAAATTGAGACTGATGTTTGGTACTTATCCCTGCAGCATAGACATACTCCTCCTACAAGACATAAAGTTCATGGTGGGTCATGATGGATACAGAGAAACTAGAGATCAGTGGCCCAATTTTGAGCAACATATTTCTCCAGTTCCCAGAATCTTTCAGAAATTCTGAACCCAGAACGAACAGGAGTGATCTTTTATATCTTTATTTACACGTATGTGTACTTTGATTTCGCACACAAAAAACATCTTTTGTCAGGAATTTTTATTTACAATTTCTGACGCTCCGCAGTATATGCACAAACTCACAAGTTATTTACGTACTTGGGATTATACGTACACGAAATTTGGAAAGATGACATTTTTACCTTCCCAAAATGTGGCACACAAAACATTGCAAACCCAACACAACCTTCACCCCTCCAAGCTCCAAACTCCCAAGCTGCAACTTTTATCCAATCACCTCATCGTCGTCGGCATCAACCAGTTCACTACGACTGTGGACCGACATCTCGTCGGCGGTGCTGACGTCAGGAGCCGATGGCCCCCCAGACCTTGGCGGCAAGCGCTGGCAGCTCCGGGCACTAAACGACACCGACCGCTCTACCGGCCCGAGTCCGGCCATCTCCAGCGCCGCGTCCGACAACTTGAGAAGCCGCCTGATCTTGCCGAGCCCCATCATGTCCTCCTCGCGGCCACTGCTCGACGCCGGCGCGGCCCGTAACGAGACGTCCGGCATCGCACGCCGCGGTAGCGCCACCATGGACGCGGCCCTTCTGACGGCAGCGCGGTCCGGCACGCCGCCGTCGCGCGCGGCCTCCTCCTCTGTCTGAACGCCACCGACAAGATCCAGATTCCTCTCCTGCCGGCGTCCCGACGACGTGGCCGCCGGCGCGCCCGGCGCAGCGACGCTAGAGTTCGCGGCGACCTGGACGACGGGCGCGCGGCAGAGCGGGCAGTTGACGTGTGCCCGGAGCCAGGTGTCGATGCACCCACGGTGGAACGCGTGGCCACACCGCGGCAACAGGCGCAGCGTCTCGCCGTCGCGGAACTCCGCGAGACACACCGCGCAGCTGCCGCCGTCGTCGCCGTCGGTCGCCCCTCCTCCGCCACCGCCACCGCCGCGTTGCTTCTTGGCGTCGTACACCACCGCGGCGATCGCCGAGATAGCGCGCTCGTCGAGTCCCTTAGTCCGTATATACCACACATGGTGCACGCCTGCACCGTCAACCTCCTCCTCCTCCTCCTCGCCGCCGCCGGCACCCGTCACCTCCTGCGCCACCGCGCCAGCCAGCACATGGTGGCCGCCTCCCTCCTCATCGCCGTGGTGAGCCAGCGCCGCGTTCCTTGCCCGCCGTCTCCGCCGCCGGACGAAGCGCTGGACGAGCAGCGCGAGGAGGAGGACGGCGGAGACGGCGAGGAGGGACGCGGAGAGCGCGATGAGCGGGGTAGGCAGCCGGCTCGAGGAGCGGAGGTGCAAGGTGGTGGTCCCACGGGACGGTGGAGGCGGCGGCGGGTTGCAGTGAGGTAAGTAAGCGCATGGGCCGGAGCAGTTGTCGTTGGCGGCGCAGAAGAGGTACGCCGGCGGGGAGGACGTGGCGACGCCGACGCCACCGGGGTCCGTCTTCCGCTCAGGCAACGGCCCTGTTGGCTTCGGCTTCGGTGGCTTTGGCTCCGGGTCGTCCGGCCCCTTTGGCTTCGGTTTCGGCGGCTTTGGTCGTGGCCGTGGAAGCGGCTTCGGCTTCTCCTCCTCCTCCGGCGGCGGTGGCGGCATGGGTGGTTCGTCGCTCGGCTTGACGCGCCTCAACCCTTGCCGTGTGAGACGCGGTGTGTGTGGTTGCAGTGTCGCACTACTCAGCTCGGACTTGCCTTTGTTGTGTTGTGTTCAATGTGAATGTGTCATTAGCGTGGTGATGATGTGGTTGAAGGGTGACCTGTGAAAAATGGCAGTGGTTTAGTGTGCTATAAGTATTTATCATGATTTTTTATGGAAATTTGTGTTTGTAAAAAGAAATGATTTTGACGGAGATTGTGACACTGCTGGACTATGCATATGCATGATGTGGCTATGCATGTAGTACGGACGGAGTATCTCTCTCTGTGGGTGGTAGTGAGAGACTACTGGACTGATGAGGAGTTTAAAAATAGGAGGGTGTTGGAAAGCACCTTTCATGAGATATCTTGCTTCCGACTCCAACTGACAGTGGGGTCATTGTTTTTTACGCACGAGCTCTTTTGCGATTCTTATTTATATTTATATAGGGGGGGCTAAATTTTGACGTTTTAGCCTTTTTTTAAAAAAAATATTCACGTTTAGACCTCTGCCAGGACTAATCTTGGTTTTGGACCCTGAGGGTTGTATTTCTTTTGAAATACGATTTTTCTACCGTAAGATGTGGCGTCGACATACGTTACCTCGGTGCCGTAAGGCATGGCGCCAACCCCCAGCGTCCAAAACCGAGATTAGTTCTGCCAGTAGCCTAAACGTGAATATTTTTTTTTAAAAAAAGGATAAATTTAATAAATTTGGGTGGGGGGGGGGGGTGGGGGCTAACGTGTGGTGAGCCCTTGTTCACTTCCCCCTCCAAACGGTAGATAATGCAAGATATGGACATGGACATATTTGTTAAAACGTACTGTTCATATTGTGCAAGACATGGACATGTGTGGAAATTAGACGCGCGAAGGAAATAGTAACGTCAGCGGTAGATAATGCTAGTAATGGTTTTGGTGATTGGTGTTGGGTGGCTGTTAGTTGCCATTACTGCACAACTTGCGGGTGCAGCCCAACCGAATTTGCAGCCAGGCCCTTATGTATTCGTGTTTTTGGGCTCGTAGTAGTACGTACTAGTAGGCTTTCCGATGGAGCCGTCTCGTCTGTCGTGCACGTGCGCATTTTAGTAAGTCCGTGTGTGTGTGTGTTTTTTTTTGTGTGCCGTTGTTGGCTTGTTGCAGTCTACTAATTACACTAGTATATTTACCCGTACTAACGCTAAGATTTTATCTAGAAAATGCTGTAAAAAAATAACCAATTTGTTTTTTTTCAAAGTTTATCTATGAAATATAGTAAATTCATGTTGAAACATGAGATTGGCTTATCAGCAAGGGTCTGGGCAAACACGTAGATCGCATTATAAGATAACAGTACTCCTTGTGAACAATATATTTTAGTTGCAGATAGAGATTTTAGAAAGATGACAATAATTTATTTAACAAGCTTATGTTTTACAAGTTTGTGTAACAAGCGAGCATTCACCTTAATCAAGACAAATTTATATAGGATATTCGCGTTCACTGGATAAATTCAAGTAGAATATTCGTGTTATTCAATTGCCAACTCCCAAAGTCCAATACATTTATTTCAGGTTAACTCAAGCACTACTAAAGTTAACTCAAGCAACCCTGTATCTGCCAAATCATGAAGGAATTCGAATAGGGTTATCACTAACCTCTGTAATGCTCTGATAAATGTACTATGTAGTGGGTTGAATGTAAACTGCAACTTTAGGACAGTTCTCTAAAAAAAAAAAAACGGTTCACACCGCTTGACCAATAACCAATTATCTGACAGCATAATAGACATACTTGAATTATTAGAAAGGTAACATGACTGATACTTAGACAAGGTCATGTTCCCAAATGGGCTTGACCAGGGCATTTCTAATATTGAAGAATGCTTTCATGCTAATTTACTCGATCAAGAAACTGCAATGCTATCATGTTTTACATTATGGCTAATTATATAAAGAAAAGATAACATTCTTCTTTGGCTTTGTTTATTAATATTCTGAACAATCTGGCTAATTATATTCTGAACAACAAACTGCTATTATTTTTTGCTAGATCATTATTAATAATTCCATAATGTATTTATTTCATACAATGAAGAATGGACATCATGTCACAAGAAAAAAAGCTGTTAGATCTGAATGCACCAATTTATTTCAGGTACTTATCATAGCATCTTCACATCCACATTTTTGACAGCTAAATATTATAAGGTTACAAAATGCAATCTAGGCGTTCAAGCAATTGTGGAGAGCTAGGCCCCGCAAGGAGCTACAAGCAAACCAGAACAAAGCTAGCCAACAAATGAACAAACATGAACAATAGTTTGCTGTGAGGGGAGCAAACACATACGACTGTCCTCACCGACTGCGATGGTGTTGCGGGGAGGGTGTAGAGCTCCGGCGCTTCTACACAGTACGCCCAGCCACAGATCCAGCCTTGAGCGATTCAGTTTCACACGTCCAGGTGCATGAATCAGTAGCTAGCGATTTAGTTTCTCACAGCAAGAAGGGCGAAGAGATGGCGTACTGCAGAGGCAGCGGATGCCCGGAGCGCAGGTCGCGGAACTGCGCGCGGTCATCGGCACCGGCTCGTGGCGGCGCAGGGCGGCAGGGGTGGCTCCTCGGGGCGTCGCAGGGGGCATTGGGGAGCAGGGGCGGCGCAGGGGCTGCGGGGAGCCGAGGCGGGGTCTGGGCACGACCGCGGGGGATCTGGGACAAGCGAGCCGTCGTGGATCCGGCGTGGGCTGGGAGGTGACCGTACGCAACGACAGCGAGTGCGGCTGTGGGAGCGACGGCGCGGGCGTCGTTGAGGGCGACGGTTCTCGCTTCAGGTTTGCCTTCTCCTTTGTACTGATTGGAGGAAGAGATCCTGCACACACCGGGGGAGCGAGTGGGGAGGAAATCAGGCAGCTCGAAATCAGGCGAGCGGAGATCACGCGCATGCGCCTAGGAAAGGGACCGAGCGAGCGATCGCAGCGGGCGGGCGACGGAGTGGACGAGCGATCGCAAGGTGTGGACGTGCGGCCCTGCGGGGTGGCGTGGGAGAGGAGGGTGGGAAGCCTGGCTCTGGGCTTGAAATTGTTTTTAGCTGTTTTTTATTTGGCTGATAAGTCAAGCTAATAAAACGAAAAATTATATATAATTTTCAAGCAGATAACCTATCTTACGTCTTCACCTAATAATAAATATAAGATTTTTTTTTTCTCTTTCCTTCATCTCTTCGTCTTTCCTCATGTGTTCTCTGTCTGTCTCTCTCCCAAGTCCCAACCTCAACAGAGCGAGCACGTACGCGCAGCGGCAAGAACGTAACGTGTGGTGCGGCCTCGGCGGACGCCAGCTAGCGTGTCCTGCGCAGCCTGAGTGTATCGCAATGGCGCGGCGGCATCACAGATGAACGCGTACGTGTGCGCGGCAGGTGGGCCAGCGAGCGAGCACGGACGTGCGGATCGTGAGCGCGGCGGCCTAGGCGGCAGCGCGAACGGACAAGCACACGCGAGTGCGGCCTCGGCGCGAAAGATCGAGCACAAGAAGCTTCCGCGCGTGGCCTGTGCAGCGTGAACGGCGAACGCGGCGACATCGCATCGCGGGCCGTAAACTACTCCCTCCGTCTCAAATTATAAGTTATTTTAACTTTGACCAAAGTTATATGATACAAACATAGTCAAATTTAAATCATTCTTAAAGACCTTTTGTTAATAAATCAAGTTATGCAAAAAAAAGTAATATTTTATATAAATTTTTGAATAAGACGAGTGGTCAAACTTGATGTCAAAAAAGTCAAACGTCTTATAATTTGGGACGGATTGAGTAATATAATAATATTTATGATATCAACTAAGTATTATTAGATTCGTTATCAATTATATTTTCATAACATATCTATTTAATAATATTATAAATCTTTATAGTTTTCTCTATAATTATTAATCAAATTTGGACTCTCTAAGATTCTTAGAACGTATTATAATTTGGGTTTCGTGCGCCTAGCTCGTTTATTTCCTCTCAACGTAAAAACGTGCGTGGACGACGTCGTTTCCCTCTCGAAGGATCGGAACGATTTCATTAAATCTGACACGTTTGATTTTTTCTTAAGTGGCGGTATTTAACGAATAAAAACTACCGTTAATAGTGTATTGTAACTGCCCTAAGTAAAACTGAGGTTAAAATCCATGTAATGTAATGTAGCATCAGTCAAAATCAAACAATGTAGAAAGTGAACAGAACAGCCATACATATCAGTCGTGTACGTGGTCAACGGCCGGCATTGGTTGGGCTCAGGTAAAGGAAAGCAGCCGGCCCGGCGAACGGCAGCGGCAGCGTCTCGTTCGCCGCGGGACCTACATACCGGGCCCATTGCGCTGTCCGGACTGATGGGTTGGACCGCGAAACTGTATTTCGCTGCCGCCGCGTGACGCCGGCGTTGACTCTTGATCAACTGCTATACTACGTACGTACTAGAAGACGACGACGACGACGACGAGTGCTTCGTCTCCTCGCTCTGGTCACTGATCGGTGGGGGGCAGAGCAGCACCCACCAACGGACTCCACATGGCCGGTAGCCGTTGGTACTGAACGTAGTACTATAATCTTATTGTTCTAGTCTTATACCCCCAATGTTTTATCCCAGTTTTCTACTTCAATCTATTTGTTTCAGGCTAAAAGCCTTCTTCTAGTGGAATGGTAACGAAAGCCCAAAAGCATCAAAAAAAAATTAAATTGGAGATGCGGGGTATCGATCCCCGTACCTCTCGCATGCTAAGCGAGCGCTCTACCATCTGAGCTACATCCCCATTTATGAACACCATCCAAACAGAAAGGGTTAAATATACTGTACCCTCTGATCTCTGAGTGACGCCCCCTGCTTCCGTGGACATAAGAGCAGGAGCCAAACAAATTACAAATGACAAGTGCTGCCTGTCTGCCGGCGGGCGTGCTTGTCGACCCAGCCAGCTGACGAGCTCCAAGCAGCAACCGTCCGTGTCCGTCTCTTCAATGGGTGACTTGGTAGGCCACGTGCTACCAGGCACGCTGCTGCTAGCGGTTGGCCTATGGCGGGTGTGGGCATCAGTGGCGCGTTTCGCGGCCGCCCCTGGAACCCCGTCCCGGCAGGTCCGCGGCTCCTGGAGCTGTACGTGGTAGCCGGCGGCGCGTTCCTGGACATGTGCGTGGAGCTCTACTACGCCATCCCACTCCCCGTCGTCCTCACCGGCGGCGGGGTCGACGTCGACCTCGGCGGCCTCGAGCACGCCGGCATGCTCCTCATGTTCGTCCTCTACGGCTTACTCGCACTCGTCTCCGAGAAGAAGAACACCCGGTGGCTACCAGCAGCTCCTCTGCCAGACGCCGCGCTGAGCCTGGTGTTCACGGCGGAGTTGCTGCTGTTCCACTTCCACTCCACCACGCACGCGGGTCTGGAGGGGTACTACCACGGCCACCTCCTCGTCCTCCTCGCCCTCTGTGTCGCCGCCCTCGTCGCCGGCGCGCTCCTTCCCTCCAGCTTCCCCGCCGACCTCGCCGCCGCCGTCCTCATCGCCGTTCAGGGCTTGTGGTTCTACCAGACCGGGCTGACTCTGTACGGCGCCATGCTCCCCGCCGCTTCGACGACTCCCTTCACTCTGATGCACGCATCGAGTGCCCCGGCGGTGGCGGCGCCGCTGCGCTGGAGCGCGCCGAGGTGCTGGTCGACTTCCAGCTGTTTGGGATCGTGTTTGTTGCGTTCGTGTACGTGCTCGGGTGCTACGCAGTCGCCGCGACAAAGTATGCGAAGAATAATCTGGAGCTCCTCACGACGACGGCCGGCCATCACGAACAACATGTCGCTGCGACTGCGACTGCCATGGACGAGTGCACGATCTAGTGGCTTCTCGATCTGGGAGTTTTTTTATTATTATTATTTTGAAAAGTCCTATAAAGCTGAAGCAAACATGACCTCTAACTTAGAGCAACTCCACCAAATATCTTTATCCACTCTCCCCCTACAATCAACTATATATGACATCTCTCAAATGTAATGTGACTATTTGAGCATGTATAAATGCACCAGTATCTCCAAGAGTTTAATATCTCAACTTGACATCAATTTATTATTGGCAAAGCAAGAAAATTAATTAAACTCCAACAGTTTAATAAAGCAACTTGACATCAATAGCAACTTTGCATATTTCTCCTCCTCACTTGCCAAAATATGTCAACCTAAGGGCAACTTGGCATCTTCACTTCTCCCGCCGCTGTCTCTTCTCCCGAGAAAAAAAAATCTTGTATGTCTTCTTTTTTCATTTTGTCAAGTTTAAAATAGCAAACTATTAAAGAGAGCTTATTTTTTTACTTTACATATTATTTTGAGATTTACCAAGTGAAATATAACAAACTTTTGAAGATGCTACCATATTTCATAAAATTGATCCCTTATATTTATCCAGGCACATCTCCTTCCTTTCCCATCCTGTCTAGTCTCTAGTTGGATAGGACAATCGAAGTTGCTAGGTCTCGTCATGTCTGGTGATCTTACGGGCTTATGGCCTTTGGGGCTGTGTGTCAACAAGATCTCATACTGGACCTTCACTGGGCTTTAATTTAGAGCTTCATGGGTTCAGGTTACTAACCTTTGTTGGGCTACAATTCCGAGGCATGCGACGCTTTCGTGGGTCATTGGGACCTTTGCCTGATTTGTTGCTTCATGTACCAAAGGAGATTGGGCGGCACTAGCATTAACATTGCATTAACATTCCACGAACATCACTAAAAATAGCATAGAACATCATATTTATACTAGGTGAACATCACATATATAATAAATATATAAAATATAAAAATAAATGAATAATAAAATTAGTTAAATAATTAATTATAATAAAAAAATGACATAGAACATCACGTTAAAATTGCACGAATACACTATATATATCATAGAACATCATAGGTATACTACACGAACATCACTAATATAATAAAAATATAAAAATAAAGTAATAAAAACAATAAAGTAATTAATTATAATAAAAAATAAGAAAACACGAGCAAAGTAAATTAAAATAAATAATAAAGAACAATTCAAATAAAAAACATGAATAACAAATGCTAAATGTATAGAAACAAACATAAAAAAGAAAGAGAAAAGAAAATTGGAAAATAGTCTATATGCATACTGCACGAAAATAGTATTATGTATCTCATGTAACATATAAAATAAAAATAAAAAATAAAAGAAAAGAATAAAGAATAAAGAATAAAGAATAAAAAGATGAAAACAAAAGAAACATTAAAAGAATGAGAGATAGAAAAATGAAAAATAAAACGAAAAGGAAAAAAGAAATAATCGAAAGGAAAGAAAAAGGAAGAGGAAAAAAGAAATAGAAAAAGAAAAAGAAAGAGAAACTCACGTACCTAAATGAAACCAGTGAACCACGTGGGTTCCACCACGTGCTGCACTACCAGAGTAGCAGTACAACTCTACGATGATTGAACCGCGCGCTCGTACATTTGATTGTCAGATGAGGCCCAGTAATTAAATTATGCGCCGGTGGGGGTGGAGGGTCGGCGGACGGCTCCCGTCCGACTGGTTGGGCACCGTCCGGCGGACGGCACCCGTCCGACTGGTTGGACGCGATCCTTTCCGAGATTGGGCCGACCGGGCCTTGATTGGCCGGGCATAGCTGATTGGAGCTTCGCTAGGCCTAGCCTCATAGGATTTCACATGCTGTCATTTCACACAGACGGGACCCGAGCACTTTAGACTAAACCGATTTGGTTTAAGTTTTTTCCTCTCATCTTATTTTTTTCTCTCCTAACGACAACACCAAATGTGAGCTAAATAGTAGAGAGAGAGAACAGGCTAGAATTTTAATATGTGAGGTGAGGGTAAACCACCCCTTCCATTGCCCAATGGGCTCTAATTGTACAAGAGGGTGACTATTTTACTCCCAAACTTCCATTACTTTACAAATTACTTAGGCCTTATCTATAATAACTAAGACCTTTTTACAAGAGGGCCTACGAGTATGACAAGATTCAACCTAATTAACCCTCAATGTCATAGCGTCTTTTTCAGGTAAAAGGTTAGTTGAGTACAGGATGTCTTGATGACAAAGGAGGGTCGTCGTTTTAGGTCACCATATCAATGCTAATATCTGTTGTTCGCAAATTTTTTGTTCCCTTTCTTTCTACGCTTAGTTGTGCAAATGAATAATTTAGGATACAAGTTGTATAATATGGACGATGGCCGGCGCTCGGAAATGATCATTTCGTCTGATGCTTGTGTCCATAGAAGATGTTGTCCATGTATATATGGAGATAACGCATCCCACAAATCAACATGATAAGTTAATACTATAGTAGGAAACATACTTTATTCAAAGTTCAAGCTGCACAACAACGTAAAGGCTACAAAAATACTCCCTCCATCCTAAATTATAAGACATTTCAAGAATTTTAGAGAGTCAAAACATCTTTTGACAAAATAATTTAGAGAAAACTATGAAGATTTATGACATCAAATATGCATACTATAAAAATCTAATTGATAACAAATCTCTAATAATACTTAGTTGACATCATAAATATTATTATATTATCATATAAGTTTGGTCAAATTAAACTTGAGATAATTTGACTCTCCAAGATTCTTGAGATGTCTTATAATTTGGAATGGAGAGAGTACAAATACAAAGGTGTGTTCTTCCTTCGTGTCCAAACACTAGGATACAATGTCGATAAGGGAATATGTTGGGGATATTACCTCGGCATATCCCCAGGGACCTTTTGGGCCTGTCGACCAGAAGATGGCCCGACCCACGAGGCCCTGCGGCACGCTGAGTTTGAATTCCGACCGTTGGCGTGCAACTCTGGGCACCGTCGGACCACCTTCATTGGTCCGGAGGGCTGGCCTGACGCCTCATCCGACGCCTTATCCTCAGTTTCCACAAACCATGCAGTACGCACCCTGCCTTCGGACTACCTCTTCAGACCATACCACTGGACTATGCATACTAGTCCGGAGCCTCCTCAGAGCTTTGAACATTTCACGCAGGGAGGACCCATGCTTCGGACTTCACCATCGGACCTCACCACCGGACCATTAGCCTATGGTCCGGAGCACCTCAGGACCACTGGTCCGGAGCTTCTTGGCCAGACAGTCAGTGCTAGGAGAAGCCGTCGGACCACCTCCGTTGGTCCGGAGCTCCTAAGCACAACTGGTCCGGAGCTTCAATCTTGGACAGATTTCACTTCTCTTTTCACCCTTGATCTCATGTGCCACCAAGTGTTTCACTGACTTGTGCATGCGTGTTGACATATTTTATCAAGTTATTCAAGGGTAGTTCATTAGGTTTAGATGCAATGCAATTATGATCAACCTAATGGCACTTGATAGTTGTAACCACTAACTATTTTCCCCTCTTTATAGTACGGTTATCTATCCTAAATGTGATCACACCCACTAGGTGTCTTGATCACCAAACCAAAAAGCCCTAGCTTATACCTTTGCCTTGTATAGCTCTTAGGGTCTCCTCCTTCTCTTCTTTTTCTCCAAGTGTGAAACTCTTGCTTGCTTTCTCCTAAGCCTTCTCCTTGCTCCATCACTTGTTATCTTCATCTCTTCATAGTGTACTTAACCTACTCACACTTAGAGCTAGGTTAGTACTTAGGTTTCATCAATTACCCAAAACACTAGAGATCTTTCACTTCCCAGAAATCCCTCCGGGCTTCAGAGAGATGATTTTTCAAGTTTCAGCCGACAGTGTTGCCCGCGACAATGAGACAGACGCCGAACGAACCGCCCGAGAACAGCACAACACCGAACGCGCGCAGAGGCATGACCTGGAACGCCATGAACGGGAGAAGCGCGACCAGGAGCATCATGAACAGGAACGCCTGGCGCAGGAACAATGCGAGCGTGAGCAAAGGGAACACAATCGCCCGCCACGACGCAACCTCTAGCACGACTTCGACCAGATGGGTGACGTCCCGGTGTACCCGACCCCAGCGCCAATCTGGCAGTAGCTGCCTGCGAGCTGTCTAAGGTCCCTGGCACACCCCGGATCGAGAAAATCAAGGCCCCCATCATGGCGGCTGCGGTCCAAGTCAACAAGATGGGCACTCCACCCGAATTCTCAGGCCAGTCCCATAGCAGGAACCACCCACGAAGCCCTCAGAGGCAGCACCGGCCAAGATCCCCATGATATGACGACCAAGAGTATGACAAGCCCCACCGCGATCAAACACCTGCACCAGCACCCCGAGCCACAGGAGGACTGCGCCCCTTCTCCGCTCGTCTCCACGCCACCAGGTGGGCCCAAAAATTTAGGGTCACGTCCGTGGAGAAATAGGACGGCAAGGCAAACCCAGAATAATGGGAGACCACCTACGAGATAGCTGTGTACGCCGCCGGGGGGAATCAAGACGTGATGGCTAATTACTTACCTGTGATGTTGTCAACCTCGACCAACAGCTAGCTCCAGAAGATACCGGAAGGCACCATCGATATCTGGGAAGAACTCAAGGAGGTCTTCATCAAGACATACAAGGCAACATGTGTCCAACCAGGGACGCGCTATGATTTAGAGAACGTCCGTCAAAGGAGCGGTGAAAACCTCTGGGAATACATTAGGCGCTTCTCCGACAAGCGGTTGAGCATCACAGATATCTCTGACCCGGAAGCCATCGCCATCTTCTCCAACGGCCTACGCATAGACGAGCTACGAAACAAGTTGGCCCGCAAGAGCATAACAACCATAGAAGGCCTTATGACAATCGCGAATCCTTACGCCAATCAAGATGACGCCACCCGCAACAGGAAAAATAGGCGTCGCCACTCTCGTTCTCCAGAACGCGCAAGGGATAGCGACCGTCGATCGGAATTACAACTAGAGTCAGACCAGTTGTAACTAGGCAAGAACCAGTTGCAACCTGACACGATCCAAATCACATCTAGAGTTGGGCCAGTTGCAACTCGGCAAAAACCAATTACAACTGGGCAAAAAACTAGTTGCAATCAGGTGGGAATGCACCCAGGTGCATGATAGGTGCATGATAGTTAAGGGACCATCTTTGTAATTATGAGGAACAGATTCACACGTCGGGTTCTACGCGAGAGCACCACGCACGTCAGCTAATTCAATCTGACGTGGTTATTTTGGACCGAGATGATATGCTTTTAACTAGTTTAGGGGCCGGCTTAAATGTGTTACGGCTAGTTTCATTGTTTGAGGACCTAAAGAAAAATCACGTCAACCACCATCATAATTTACTCCTTATTATAATTGATGAGCTCCGGATGATAGAGCATATTGTTGAATTGAATTTGGTAATGGAGATCACCGTGCACTCATCCCAGCCCGTGAAGCCAGACTACGGTGGCCACAGTGATACTGTCGTCGTCGCCTCGGCTGCCGTAGTCCCGCTCAGCGTTTTCGACAAGGTGAACTACGATGAATACATCTTCTACGTGTACGCCTTCCACCCGCCGGCGCCGCCCAACGCCGTCCTGGAGGCGGCGCTCGCCAAGACGCTGGCCGAGTACCGCGAGTGGGCAGGGCGGCTCGGCGTGGACGCCAGCGGCAACCCTGCCATCATGCTCAACGACGCCGGTGCACGGTTCGTCGAGGCGACGGCCGACGCCGAGTTCGACCTCGTTGGTGGCGGCGGCACCATCGGGATGCTTACTACGGGCGCCGCCAAGCTGAGCCTGCTGTACCCTGGGAGCTGCGGCGACGGCGTCGAGGAGCTGCTGCTGGTCCAGGCCACGCGGTTCCGGTGCGGCTCCCTCGTCCTCGGCTTCACCATGCATCACAAGGTCGCCGACGGGCCCGGCATGTGGAACTTGATGGTGGCGTGGGGCCAGGCCACTCGCGGCGTCGACATCGACCCTGTTCCGGTGCACGACCGTCGGACGTCATTCTTCGCGCGACGGCCGCGGATCAAGTTCGAGCACCGCGGCGCCGAGTTCAAGCCTCGCGGCAAGAGGCCCGCGGGGAGCGACGACGGTGGTGTCGTCGTCATCGTCCACGCCGCCGACGACGACGAGGTGGTGGTACACAGGGTGCACTTCAGCCGGGAGTGGATCGCGGAGCTGAAGTCGCGTGCGTCGCACGGCGGCGCTCCCCGTCCCCGGCCGTATACCACGCTGCAGTGCGTGGCGGCGCACCTCTGGCGGTGCGTCACGGCGGCGCGCGGACTCGACGGGGGGGCCACCACCAGGATCCGCATCGCCGTGAACGGGCGAGGCCGGATGGTCCGGCCCCGGGTGCCGGAGGGGTACACCGGCAGCGTCGTGCTCTGGGCACGGCCGGCGACCACCGCTCGGGAGCTGCTCGACCGGCCTCTGCGGTACGCCGTGGAGCTCATCGCCCGGGATGTTGCCCGGATCGACGACGATTACTTTAGGTCCTTCGTTGACTTCGCGAGCTCGGGCGCCGTGGAGGAGGAGCAGCTGGTGCCGACGGCTGACGCGGCAGAGGTGCCGCTGTGCACGGACGTCGACGTCGACTGCCTGCTAGCGATCCCGTTCCACAAGCTGGATTTCGGCTGTGGCCCGCCCTTCTTCTTCAGGCCCGGCTACGGCGGTGCGCCGGTGGACGGCGCCGTCTACGTCTTGAGGTCGTTCCAGGGAGATGGGAGCGTTGACGCTTACGTGCCTCTGTTTAGCCGCACCATGGACGCCTTCATCAGGTGCTGCTACTCCTCTCCGACGATGCCGACCAAGGCCGGCGCACGGCTTTAAGCGCTAATAAGGGCCTGGATGGAGGTTGATAGATAAACTTTAATGACCCCCTTCTAGCCCATTTCTATTTATATATAGTCCCTAAAGACCCAAACACAGGGTCACCAAAGACGTGACTAAACGAATTACTTCCTCCATCATCATCATAAATTATAAGACATTCTACAAATCTTGGAGAGTCAATCCATCTCAAGTTTGAGTAATCTTATATGATTAAGTATTTTTATAGTTTACATATTTGATCTCTCTATAATCTTCACCAAATTTGAGATGGATTGACTTTCCAAAAATTTTCGAATGCCTTATAATTTGGGATGGAGGGAGTAGTTCGTTAGTTTCTTAGGTGACTAAAGGGGGGCTAAACCGCCAAAAAGACACTCCCCTACCCATCCAGTATGTGCCTATGTGGTCTTGAAGCTTAGGCTTGAATTAATTAAGGGTGTTTTTGTCTTAGTATAGTAGTTTTAATGTCTATCAGTTCCTCCATCCAAACAGAGTAGGGACTAAACTTTAGTAAAGGGGGGGGGGGGGGGGGGGGCTAGGATCCAAACAGACCCTAAGGGCCGTCTTAGCTTGCCAAAGCATTTGATGCTTCCTTGTGCAGCTGCTTGGCATGTTTTCTTGTTGTCTTTGGTTTGAGAATTATATATTAAATAAACTTGTAGATGAGCTCAACATAGCTTTTTTTGCGCTTAAGAGCACATGCTCTCCTAACGTGCACCATCAGGAGAGAGACGTGCATGCATCTGAATGCACATCTAGTAGTGCATATAAGGAGGAGAGCACATTGCCTTAAGGGCAAATTTTACTTTTCTTGGAGAAGCCCTGTTGTTACTCCAGAAATCTCCATGTCACTAAAGAGGTCAAGTATGAAACAATCATCTCTTATCACTAGTAGACAACAAACTTTTGGTTTTTGGCTTTAGTCTGAGTCAGATTTTGCATGAGAATTAAAAGAGAGCATTAGTCTTAGTTGGAGTAACCAACCGGAACTATAATCTCCTGCCCAACGGCTACCATTGCAGGGTTTTGGAGGAGTGATTTTCTTTGAAAAAACCTATAAAAACTCAAAGTGCTAGGGTATGAAAATGGAGAGATGACAACTCTTAATTTTCCCATTTCTCAACTTTTAATGGATATATGTTAGACAATGTCATATACCCCACGTGTATAAGAAATATCTTGAGGTAACCTTTATGTTTGTCTTATATCTTAAAGATGTTATGATCATGTTTACTTTTATCTCTAACCTTTACTCGAGGATGAGCAAAGACATAAGTGTGGGGGTCTTGTTGATGGTAGATAATCCATTAAATTACATGCTCAAAACACGGTCAACGTGCTTCAAAATCAAAAGAAAAATAAAATAACATGAACATACTTTATCAGTAATTAGTTCCACTTGAGCCTTGAGGTGTGTTTTTTTTATTATTTACCTTGCACTTTCAAAATACCTTGCCAAATTCACTCAACTTTATTTTATTATTATACAAATATTCGACTATCATTTCATGGAGTTACAACTCAAATTCAAATCCTACATAAATAATATAATTGTGATTCAAAATTTAAAATTATCAAACACATCCGAAAAATTACTAAAACTATGAAACAATATATGTTGTGTATTGCCTGTACGGAAAGTTTTAAATTCAAATTTCAGTTTCACCGTCGTTTTCACTTCGAATCCTACTCAATCCTCCTAAGTGATATGAAACTTTATTGAAGATGATTGTAATTGTAAGAAACGTACGTGACAACTTATGAGAAATCATCCAAAATTTTTATCACAGGTTCCAAATATAATATCATGAGTACTTGATAAATTTTATATTTTTCGGAGTCCATTTGCTATTTATAGAATTTTCAAATAATTCCAACACACGTTTGAGATCATGTTTTGTGAACAAGATGTTAATTTTTTGTTTTACTTTCCTAGATAAGAACTCAAATTGGACTCAATAATATAGATATCATTTTTTCATTCAACTTTTTCCATTATTCAAATAACTTGCGGTTCAAATTTGACTTATGTTAAAAAATTCACTTAAATGAAATAAACTAACTAAATATAGCAAATACATCGAGAAAAGTGCCATACTTAAACATGTAGTTCCGGGTACTACTGGAGGATAGTAGAAAAAGTTTGGAGGCAAGAAGGAAAAAGAAAAAAAAAGTTTGTCGAGTGTCAGTGGAAACACTTGGCACAGAGGGTGCTTTCCCGAGTGTGAGTGGCTAGACACTCGGCAAAGAGTGGTTTGCCGAGTGTCTAATAGTGACACTCAGCAAATGACTGACGGCGTTTGCCGAGAGTCAGCTATGCCGAGTGTCGGACACTCGGTAATGAAGCAGTTTGCCGAGTGTAAAACTTTATCGAGTGTCGTGCACTCGGCAAACAAAACTGTTACTGAGTCTGGACGTTTGTTGAGTGCTCGACACTCGACAAAGACCTAGTTTACCTAGTGTCAAGATTTGCCGAGTACTCGGCAAACTAGATGTTGCCTCCTAGCATTATGGCAAAGCAGCTATCTCCGGTAGTGGGAGCTCACAACGGCCCATCACGAACATGTCGCTGCGACTGCGATGGAGTGCACGATCTAGTTGCTTCTGGGAGTTTTTTTATATTATTTTGAAAAGTCACAAAGCTGAGATGCAAAAACTCCTAGGAAGCTGAATCAAATAAGACCATAGTTACATACAGTTACTCTTATTTTAACTTAGAGCAACTCTACCCGATATCCTATCCACTCTGCCATACAATCACCTATATATGAGAAATGAGATCTCTCAAATGTAATTTGAGCATAGAGATGTACAACATATTTCATAGAGATGTCTAGTGAATAACCGGTTGTTTTAACCTCCTCTAACAACCAGATTTTTTTCCTACACATTTACACTGTCTTATAGCTATATTTACATCGTCTTATTACTATATTTACAGTATTTTTAGTATAATTTTAGATAAAATGATGTAATTTGAAAATTACACAAATATATGTAAAAAATTTCAAATAAAATTTACAAATAATTTTTATGGATTTCAAATATCTAAAAAATATATGTCGAATTGTTCTCAAATGTCAAATGTCAAATACGGAGTATCATATACAAACTCACTGGCCCTACCTGCCACGCTCCCGCACACTCCTTGCAATCATGCACACCTGACACCTGGATCGTCTGCGCAATATGACAGGTACGTGCATGATGCCGCAGAGAATCCTAGAGAGGCATAGAGGAGGGCACCGGTATATGTGTCCGGCCAATCACAATGCGAGACGTGGGGCCAGCGCCTCCGTTGGCAACAGATCAAATGGCGAGCAATTCGGTTGTTCGCAGACGCTAAAACAACCGCATGTCATATAGCAATTGTCTTCATAAAATTGATCCTATCCTCTCATCTCAGGTCAGATAGGGCAGTCGAAGTTGCTAGGGTTGTTATGGCCTTTAATTTGGGGCTGTGGTCAACAAGATCTCATGCTAGACCTTCACTGGGCTTTAATTTAGAGCTTTCATGGGATGAGGTTAGGGATTTTTTTATTATTTTTAACCTTTTTCAAAAACTAATTTTAAATTTAACACGGGTTAACTTTATATTTTAAAACTAACCCTTTTGGCCGCGCCAATTGCCGTGGCGCGGCCAAAACATGCCGCCGCGCCATATGCATCGGCGCGGCACGACGATTTTCACGTGGAAATCATTGCCGTGCCACCACCCACGGCGCCGCAGTACTGTAGCGTAGGCTGGCGCGGCAAGGTGCAATCTTAAAAAAGTTATATTTCTTTCATACGATCTCGGATGAAAATGATTTTTATATGAAAACTTTCTAGTTTTTAGTTTTTCAATTAAAGGTCGTTAAGATACTCAAAAAAAATTAAACAAAGTTTTAAAAGTATATTAAACGCGTCCAAGTGTCTGTATCTCTTTGAAAAACTCATATCTTTGTTATAAGGTGTCAAATAGAGATACTTTGTATATGAACGTTATAGCTCTTGTTGGGATCTACAACTTTGTAGTTTTGAGTTTTTTCTTTTAAAATCGTTAAGATGCTTAAAAAAATTAAACAATGTTTCAGCAATATATTAAACGCGCATAAGTGCTTGTAGCTTTTAAAAAAATATATCTTTCTTATACGGTGTACTTTAAATATGAAAGTTATAGCTCTTGATGAGATCTACAACTTTATAGTTTTGAGTTTTTTCTTTTAAAATCGTTAAGATGCTTAAAAAATTAAACAATGCTTCAGCAGTATATTAATCTTCGCGTACAAGTGCTTGTTGCTTTTAAAAAATTATATTTTTTTATATCGTGTCAAATGAAGATACTTTATATATGAAAGTTATAACTCTTGATGGGATTTACAACTTTATAGTTTAAAGTGTTTTCAATTGATATCCTTACAAGGCTAAAAAATTAAACGCGTTTGAGCAGTATATCAATCATGTACATGCGTATATCATCTAATATATATATATATATATACTAACATTAATTGTGTAAAAACTTTTATTGTCTCAGAGAATCTTCGCCACGGTTTATACTCATGTGTGGTTGCGCTTGAGAGCCATCGAAGGTCCCACTTGACAGCCGAGGGTTCGCCTGGGCGGCTTGCGAAGGTGCTTCCCCCCCCCCAACACACAATTACTATCTCTCTTACTACTTGCATCTTGCCAAATAAAACACGACACAGCTGCTCTAGTATATTTTGGTGCCAAAGCTAGTCAAATATGTGAAGTGCAATTTGAGCGCCACACTTTTTTTTTACGACGAAAGAAGAATTATATTATATAATAGCTGGGTACATCAACATATTACACGCACTCTGAATTACACTAGATATATCCAGAAACTGATTTTCATCTAAAATATACCCACGCCGTGAAAAGCTCCAAATCTCAAAACCAAACCTTTTTGACGCTTCGTATAGATGACCGCACAGGCAAATACTCGACACCAGCAATAGCGGCAAGCCTGAGAACAGATGCCCAACGGACGGCCAACATTCCTGTAGGTGGATTTGAGGATCTTTTTCTTCTTGCTGGTGTCTTCCTTCTTCTTTCTGCCACCAAAGAATGAGGAAGACTGATCTGAAGGATATTCTCCCTAGTCTTTCATTGTGGCCAGATCTAACCACAACAAAATGAAGAAAAGACCGGAGAAAATTATTCCATGACGGCAACATCATCTCCGCCTTGATGCCGCCGTCCGGAAACAAAGATCTCCATGTCGTCATGTCGATGAAGATGGTGAGGTCGAAGTTGTCGCCCTCGTCTTCAACGAAGCTGTCATGGAGAAAACGATTTCACCCTTCTCCTTCGTCAATGTCGGAGAAAAGGAGAACGAGGAGATAAAACTCCAATACCAATAACTTTGGCATGGAGAAACCCTAACCCTAAGGACTCGATCTACTGGAGAAACTTATTAAAAACAATGGATCCCCGCTCCCTTCAGCCCCCGGCGAGATGCCGGAGGGGAAGGGAGGGGGACCCGCGGCGACGACGAAGGGCGGCGGGCGGGAGGCGGCGGCCTTGCGGGTCGCGACCTTTTTTTCTTTCCCGTGGCCGAGCGCCGCACTTTAGGCGAGCGCAACTTCGACTAAAAATAATTTAGTAATAATTTGAATAAGTTATTTAGTCGAATTTATAAAAGGGCGCATCTCTATCCCCGTTACGCTAGAAACATCATGTTAGTTCCATCTGTAATATGTTTTCGTCTAACTTATCTTTACCAATCAAAATAGAATTAGATTCCCTGTAATATCTCTTTAATTAATACGCACCTCGTTCACATGCACAGAAAACGAAATCTAAATACAAATCATGCAAAACGAAATCTAAATACAAATCATGCAAAACGAAATAAAATTCTATGTTAAGGAGTCAAAGAAAAAGAAAATTAAATACTTTGTATGCACCTCGCCTTTACGCAAAGAAAGGTACCGAGTCTTTTGAATTTCCCTAGCATCCATATTGATCTAAGTAGGCAGGTGCATAGGAATCAGTGTCAGAAGAAACTTACTAGCTAGAACTGGTCCACGGATAAGCTAAAAGGCAGGATGCAGGTACTTTTATAGCAGCTGCTCGGGCTAAGGTACAGCGTTCTTCAATGGGCCCCGCTTCAGTTCTGGTTGCTGAAAGCAAGAAGCTGGATCGGAACTAAACATTGTTTCCAAACCAAGCTGGTGAGGCCCTTTTTTGATCTATCTACATTCAAGGAAATTCATACGCTCCATGGATAGAGCAAAAAGTGGAGTGTTGGTCACAACCTAATAGAGGTAAGGAAGGGACCGAATCGACAGGCCGTGCGTGCTAGAAAAGCCAGAGAATTCAGCACCGTAACGCCAGGGAGTCCCATTGAAACGCGGGACATGATTATTCATCTGTTTCTGTTGGAGGGGGATGGAAAACCGTTTGAACGACCATTCTCTGCGGAAGATAGGTAAACATTTGACGAGCGAGAAATGCATGTGAGAAAGACCGAAAAATACATTCTCCCTAAATGCTCCATTGCTCCTGTGGTTCTGAACGAGATTCTTGTTGTCTCAGTGGCCATGAAAGAGTACAATCCTTCAGCATTTTACTGGAGCAGAGGGATCATAGCTATACACAATGAGCGTTGTTTTCTACATGCGAGATGAAATGTCATTCAAGAGCGGATAAGGTTAAAAAGAGAAAAAACAGGGAAAGACAAGCTTCAAATGTCAAGCTGACTTCGTACACCTATCCAACTAGTTAAATTAAAGAAAGTTTTAGAACTCGAATAAATTTTGTGATTATAAAATATTTCTTTTGCCTTCTCTCAGCATATTGTTTTTACTTTAAATATGGTTCTTTTCTTTTGAACTTTACAAGGTACAAGAAAGATATAATTTTCTAAGGTAAAATCACGGGTACATGATTCATATAATATTGAAACTTTATGTTATTTGCTTTAGTATCTTAATGTCTTTAAAATAAAACACTTTAAACTATAAAGTTGTAAATCCCATCAAGAGGTATAACTTTTATATATAAATTATTTTCATTTGACATCGTATAAAAAGATACAAACACTTGTACGCGATTATTATACTGCTGAAACATTGTTTAATTTTTTAAAACATCTTAACGATCTTAAAAGAAAAAACTCAAAATTACAAAGTTGTAGATCCCAATAAGAGTTATAACTTTCATATACAAAGTATCTCCATTTGACACCTTATAATAAAGATACGAGTTTTCCAAGGAGACATACACTTGTACGCGTTTAATATAATTTTAAAACTTTGTTTAATTTTTTTGAGTACCTTAACTATCTTTAATTGGAAAACTCAAAACTAGAAAGTTGTAGATCTCTTCGAGGGCTACAATTTTTATATAAAACCATTTCAGCCAAGATCGTATGAAAGCGATATAAATTTTTTAAGATTGCACTTTGCTGCGACAGCCTGCCTCCGCGCCGTGGGGGGTGGCGCGGCAAGGATTTCCACGTGGAAATTGGTGCCGCGCCGATGCATGTGGCGTGGCAGCATGTTTTGACTGCGGCAATTGACGCGGCCAAAAGGGTTAATTTTAAAATATAAAGTTACTCCGTGTTAAATTTAAAATTATAGTTTTTAAAAAAGGTTAAAAATAAAAAAAACCGAGGTTAGTAACCTTTTGTTGGGCTACAATTCTGAGGCCTGCGACACCGTCGTGGGTCATTGGGACCTTTGCCTGATTGGACTGCCTGATTTGTTGCTTCATGTACCAAAGGAGATTGGGCCGACTGGACCTTGATTGGCCGGGCACAGCTGATTGGAGCTTCGCTAGGCCTAGCTTGATAGGATTTCACATGCTGTTGTCATGCATTTCACACGGACTGGACCTTCCCAAGTCAAGCAGACCGCTAAACATGGGAACGGAAGTTTTTTTTTTGTTTTTTGTTTTTTTTAAGTTAAGTCAGAGCACTTTAGAAGAAACTGATTTGGTGTAAGTTTTTCCTCTTCTTAATTTTTTTCTCTCCTCCTTGGAACAACACCAAATGTTAGGTTTAGAGAGAGGGAGGGTATATGTTAGTCACCAAACTAATATTTGTTCTCTCCTCCTTGGAACAACACCATATGTATAGAGAGAGGGAGACACTAAGCTAGGATTTTAACATGGAAGGGTAAACCACCCGTTTAGATATAATGTGCTCTAATTGTACAAGAGGGTGACTATTTTACTCCCAAGCTTCCATTAGTTATTGAATTTTATATTTGTCATGTTTTTTGCATTAATTTATTGGTTTTTTATGTTCTTTTTAACAAAAAAGCCATTTGTCGTACTGCTGTTATAGTGCGGCTATAGCTTAATAGCTGTTGAAAAAAAGTACCACTGTTTTCAATAGATTGCTATTTTAAACTATACGTCAATGTCATAACGTCTATTTCAGGAAAAAGGTTAGTTGTACAGGATATCTTGATGACAAAGGAGGGTCATTTTAGGTCACCATATCAATGCTAATATCTGTTGATCCCAAATTAAATTTTATTTTGGGTGCAGATTAGTTTGGCAATTGCGGCATGCATGTTCCCTTTCTTTCAACGCTTAGTTTGTGCAACTGAATAATTTAGGATACAAGTTGTATGGATCATGGATGGCCGGCGCTGGGAAATGACCATTTCGTCTGATGCTTTTTTCCATAGATGATGCTGTCCATGTATATATGGAGATGCTGCATCCCACGAATCAAAGTTCAAGCTGTACAACAACAACGTAAAGGCTACAAAATACAAAGGTATTTTCTTCCTTCGTGTCCAAACACTAGGATACAATAATGTCGATAAGGGAATCTGAATTTGCATATATAGAACGAAAAAATGAACGAACCTCCCTTTAGGGTACTTGCAGGCGGCCATGCATGCATACATATTCTAAGGGGATGTGAATCCAGGGTCTAAAAAATTAGCACATCTCTTTTAGCTCATTTTTAGCACTAAAGATTCAAACAAGTATCCTAAGAGTGGTCTACGTCTAATTTTTGTGCTAAAAACTTTAGCACCCAAATATGTCCTAAACTGTGCTAAACCCTAATTTTATATTGTAGTCATAAACTTTAGACCATGGATTCAAACACCCTTGTGCTAAAATTTAGGAGCTAAAGTTTAGCTACTAAAATTTAGCATGGTGCTAAGATTCAAACATGCCCTAAGTGGTAAGTGATAGCACAATGATAGTGATTCACCTTTTTACGACTTGCTCAAGATTTGTTGGCCTAGTCTATCATAAACAAGGCAACTGAGATGGCATGGAAAAATTATACCAATCTTTTTTTAGTAAATTCAGTAATACTTCCTGTGGGTTTTCATGCACGGTCATTTTCAGTTTGCAAAGATGGCTGGTCCGATGGGGCGTGCTATGCGCGGACCCGGTGGCACCTAGTCGCACGCCGACCAGAACAACCATTGGGTCTCACACCCGCTTCACATGGCCCATTGCAGGTCTGCAACCAAAACCACCCCCACCGCCGCCCCCACCTTCCTCCTTGTGACGCGCTGCCACTGCCCCGCCACCCACTACCCACTATCGCAACTGCACTAGGGTTCGTTGGAGCTCTGCCACCACGGTCGTTACGACCTCCTCCTTCTCCTCCCCCACCCTACTCCTGCCACCAGCATGACCATGCTCATCGACGAGCCACGACACCCTAGCTTGGACTTGGCCTAGCCGGCGTCGTAGTTGCCACCAGGGCCCCTAAACTCTCTGATCCACTACCTCCATCGCCTGTCTTCCCAACCTCCCACGGCCGGCCCCTTCCTTCTAATCCCGTTGGAAAAGTGAGCCCTGATAGATCCCTTTTCGATCCAATTTTTGTAAGAAAATTCTCAACTCTTCGAAATCTCTCATCTCTCCCTCAAAGAAAGAGGAAAATCAATGGTTTTTTCTCAATCCCCTTCTCTTTCGTCTACTCACAATCATCATCGTCATTGTTAGGATGTTGCTAGCTACTTGTTGCTGACAAACCTCCACCATTAGGGTTGGTTGCGCAACCGTATGTGAGCTGAGCACCACTCTATGAGCGGTGGTGCTGAGAGAGAGAGAGAGAGAGAGAGAGAGAGAGAGAGAGAGAGAGAGAGAGAGAGAGAGAGAGAGAGAGAGAGGATAGTATTAGTGAGATTTAGTCCAAATGTGTAGAAAAATACTGTCTTTGGATTTTTACCATAGCGTTAGCATGAGAATATTGCTTATAGAGAGGAGAGAATAAGAGCCATTACTTGTAAAGAGGAGAGAATATGAGTCATTTATCATATTGACACGTGGGTCTCATAAAGGGATGAAGTTTTATCATCCCTTTCCTCTCTATTATTGTATTGATTTTATATAATGATACCTACTAAATTTTGAGTTTAGTGGTGTGTATCGGTCAATTCCATGTTTGTTCAGTGTTCCAAAGCAAATTTTTCCTAATTGTTGTAGGTGAGGTTACCTTCCTCATTTTATTTTTTCTTGTCATTATATTTTCTCCACCCTTCTTGGGCCAAACTAACCTTAACTGTGACCGCCATGTGGGCCTGATTTTCGTCAGCTTCCTTCCAATTCTCAAATCGTGGACATGGAATGCTCTCCCGTCCAGACTTCAGCGCCGCCACCTGCTACCTCGCCGTCGCCGCCTGCTTCATGCCGCG
Organism: Microstegium vimineum; assembly: GCA_022036555.1. Lineage (NCBI taxonomy): Eukaryota > Viridiplantae > Streptophyta > Magnoliopsida > Poales > Poaceae > Microstegium > Microstegium vimineum. Next base: position 9,730,139 of record CM039133.1, read on the forward strand.
GCGCACTGCTGCTCTTCCATGCCAGCTGCCGCTCCGCTCGCACCACCGCTCCCCAACGCCGCCGCTCGGCCGCGGCGCCCGCTACAAGGGGATGCATGAAATGGACGGCGCATGCGCATCAAGTGGAGGAATGGAGATGGGGCAAGGAACGGGGATTACCCTATCCATTGGAATTGGAGGAATGGAGCCGCCCTGCATCTTAGAGGTATTATATATAGTATTTTCTGGGATTACCTGTCTCTTATGTCTCTCAATCAAAACAGCGGTAAAAGAGGGACCAACAGAATTTCATCCACCTGACCAAACATACCGTAGGTTATTTTGATGAGTAGCCATCTCCTAAAATTGTATTTGTAGTAACGACTTCCAAACTGTGAGACCTAATTCAAACTTCTTTAGCTTTGATGGATCATATACACAAATGTGTTAATATTTGGAAAGCCAAAAAAAAAAGTATTATCAATATATATTTTAAGTTTGATATGATATATCTATTTTGATGTGCTAGATATTAAACCATTTTCATATAAACTCAGTTATATAGTGTTGAGACAAACAGTTTTGACTGAGTTAGTTAGTACTCAGGCGCCACGACGATGACCTGCGTCATGTGCTCTGAGTGCACTCTCTGTTGTAACGTGTATTGATACCATTCAGACTGTTGGCCCAATTCCTCTTCTCTACATATTGTTATACTAGTTTGACATATATAGGACAGAAACAAAACTAACATGACCTACAATTTGAAATAGATGGAGTATTTAGTATATCACAAGGAATATTAATTTGTTGCTTGATGTAGAATTAGTGGCACACCATTTCATTTTAATGTTACTTCTGCCTCTGCTACTTTGGTCCCTGCTTGTAAACATTCATATATAGGTAGCGTGCACTTGGGTGTGGTGGGGTGTCTGAACGTCTGCATCCACCCCTTATTTTAACAAAACACCACCCTCACATTTGGCACTATCAATTTTTTTTTTGTATTGTCCAATATGCAACAAGCATAGCTTGCTTCCACCATGCATATATAGTAGCAAACAATAACAAAAGACAGGAGAAGAGATTCAGCAAGAGCACAAGAAACAAGAAAGGATCAAATAAACAAGAACAACAGAGTTTGAAGAGGTCGACTGTGTTGGGGCTTTAAGTATGGAATAGGACAGCAGGTGGGTGGATACGGTGTGGATGGGGATCAGCAACCCGGATGGCAGCTTGCTGCGGACATCGTCATCATGGTGGGCGTCGAGAGGAAGCAATGCATTCTGGTCGTCGGCGAGTGAGGAGGACGACGAGGAGGCGTTGCGATGGGCGGCCATAGAGAAGCTGCCACCTACGACCGCATGAGGAAAGGCATCCTAACTGCAGTGGGTGCCGGCATACAGGAGGTGGACATCCAAGGGCTCAGCATGCAGGATAGGAAATGCCTCATCCAGCGCCTCATCCCTATCCCCGAAGAGGACAACAAGAGGTTCCTTCTGAAGCTGCGTGAACGGATGGAGCGGTGATTACTCAGTACTAACTCCACTTCATTCTTCCTTATCAGCCATTGATCACACACTTTCAGAAACTTCAGAAAGCACCTGAGGAATGATATGCACAAGCATTTGTAAACTGTTTTGATTTTGCGCGTAGCACGCAGTAGGACAAGAAAAAATAACTATATTTTGAACTATGTAATATTGTCATCAGAAAGCTGCTTGATTATGCAGCTAATTTCGACTTTTGAGGATATGCTCTCAAGTCGTCTTGATTTCCACAGTTAATTTCTAAGCATGTTTTTCTTATTTTTGTAGAGTTGGGATTCAGATCCCGACGATAGAAGTGCGGTTTGAGGACTTGACCATCGACACAGAGGTCTATGTTGGCAAACAGGGAGTCCCAACATTCACCAACTTCTTCTCCAACAAAGTTATGGTATGCATTTGTAATGGCACAAATATTCATGCTATCTAGCCATGGAAACATAGGATTGTCAAGTTTCTTCAGCTCCTGACTGTCGTGAACTGTTCCTATCTCAGGATGCGATGACTGCTTTGCGCATCATCTCGAGTGGGAAGAGACCTATCTCTATCATTCATGGCATCAGTGGAATCATAAGACCAAACAGGTCTGGAGCCGAGATCTTTAAAACAAAATATAGTAATGATTTTGCTTTAGGTTGGAGTTTAATCACAACGTAGAACTTGTTCAGAATGTCTTTGTTGCTAGGATCTCCTGGATCTGGGAAAACGAGTCTACTTCTGGCTTTGGCACGGAAGCTTGACTCAACTCGAAAGGTATCACATCTTGCATGTTTTTTCAGTTTGAGTTGTTATTAACTTTAGGTAGAAGACTACTAAATTACTAATAAGAAAATTAAACTAGCTACAGGTTCTAACATTTCTCTTCAATGAACTTTGTAATGGAATTCTTCAGTTGTTAGGAAGGGTGACTTATAATGGACATGACATGGATGAATTTGTCCCCCAAAGTACATCATCATACATCGGGCAGCACGATGTTCACATAGGTGAAATGACGGTTCGTGAAACATTGGTGTTCGCTGCAAGATGTCAAGGAGTTGGAACCCGTTACGGTATGTATAACTATGTAACAAGTGACAAGTCATACATGGTCATATGAAAGGGACTTTTGTTAAGTAACTTTATGGTGTTCTACAACACAGATATGCTTACTGAACTCTCAAGAAGAGAGAAACATGCCAAAATTACGCCAGACCCTGACATTGATGTTTACATGAAGGTAGAGGTAGAATGTCACTAAATTTGAATCAAAACCCTTATTTGAAAAAGAAGTAACAAGGGATCTTTAAAGTATTATGCTATTTTGTGCGAATAGGCCATTTCCCAGGAAGGACAAGAGAACTTCATCACTGATTACATCCTCAAAGTGAGTTAAAAAAGAACACACTACACGGAGAAGGTACAGGAGAAATGGATATGCCCCTTCGCCCCTAACAGTAACAGTATGCATTTCTTTGGCAGATTTTGGGTTTGGATATCTGTGCAGATATAATGGTTGGAGACTCTATGATCAGAGGTATCTCAGGGGACAAAAGAAGCGTGTCACAATTGGTATGCAATCTGCAGCGAAGAAATATCCATAGATAAAAGTATAAAACCCTGAAGCATAGCAGAAATATCTGACTTCTCAATCTGTTGGATTTGCATAGGTGAGATGCTTGTTGGGCCAGCAAATACATTATTCATGGATGAAATCTCCACTGGTCTGGACAGCTCCACGACCTATCAGATCATCAACTCTCTAAGGCAGTCAGTCCACATCCTTGGTGGCACTGCACTCATCTCATTGCTTCAGCCTGCACCTGAAACATATGAGCTATTCGATGATATTGTTCTCCTTGCTGAAGGCCAAATCGTGTACCAGGGTCCTCGAGAAAATGTCCTAGAGTTTTTTGAGGCCATGGGTTTCAGATGTCCTGACAGAAAAGGTGTTGCAGACTTCTTGCATGAAGTGAGTGATCTGAGAGAATGCCATTTTTTACTGTACCTTCTGAATTTCTAGAATCCAATTTGACATTGTTCTATTTAAATGGACAGGTTACTTCTAGGAAGGATCAATACCAGTACTGGTGTAGAAGTGATGAGCCATATCGGTACGTCTCAGTAAATGACTTCGTAGAGGCCTTTAAAGCATTCCATGTTGGGCATGCATTGGGATTGGAGCTTGAAGTGCCCTTCGATCGAACCAAGAACCACCCTGCTGCCCTCACAACATCAAAGTTTGGTATCAGCAAGATGGAGCTTCTCAAGGCATGCTTTTCTAGGGAGTGGCTGCTGATGAAGAGGAACTCATTTGTTTACATCATCAAAGTAGTGCAGGTAAGAAACATGCATTTTGGCTCCTAAAATCTTCTCTATTTTGAAATTCAAACAGTTATAGATCCGGATGGTTGGTACATACTTGTACCAGCTCATGATCCTAGGAACCATTGCAATGACGGTCTTCCTGCGCACAAAAATGCATCGACACAGTGTTGAAGATGGAGTCATCTTTCTAGGCGCAATGTTCCTTGGCCTAGTCACACATTTGTTCAATGGTTTTGTTGAGGTTGCCATGAGCATTGCAAAGCTGCCAATATTTTATAAGCAGAGAGATCATCTCTTCTATCCATCATGGGCATATGCACTGCCTACATGGTTGCTCAAGATCCCAATATCATTCTTGGAATGCGCTGTGTGGACTGGCATGACTTACTATGTCATTGGTTTTGATCCAAGCATCGAAAGGTTCTTCCGTCATTACCTACTGCTTGTACTAATAAGTCAGATGGCATCTGGTCTTTTCCGGCTTCTTGCTGCAGTAGGAAGAGAGATGGTTGTTGCAGACACGTATGGCTCATTTACTCAGATTGTCCTGCTGATTCTTGGTGGATTCTTGATAGCAAGAAGTATGTAATGCATTCATTAAGTCATTGTTTAGTGTCCAGTGTGTGGGACTTAGTTCTCTTTCTGCAGATAATATTAAGAAATCATGGATTTGGGGTTTCTGGTCCTCCCCTATGATGTATGCCCAGAATGCCATAGCGGTGAATGAGTTCCTTGGCAATAGTTGGCAGGTGGTGATGCAACCAACAAAAGCTTGATGTCTCTGAAGTTCAGATTGATAACTGAAATGACAAATGATATAAACCTTTGTGCAGGTCGATAGGACAGAAAACAATGACACGCTCGGTGTCCAAATCCTAAAGGCACGTGGCATTTTTGTAGACCCAAACTGGTACTGGATTGGTGTTGGAGCATTGCTTGGATACATCATGATCTTCAATTTACTCTTTGTACTGTTCCTTGACTGGCTTGGCCGTGAGTACTCTCTTCTATGTTTGTCTTTTACAACAAAACCATCTTATGTTTGTCCTTTTGAAAAGAACTTATGTTTGGCTTGGCCGTGAGTACTCTCTTCAATTTGGTCAAAGATAGATTGATTCACTCACTTCTATGTTTGTCTTTTACAACAAAACCATCTTATGTTTGTCCTTTTGAAAAGAAACCATCTTATGTTTAGCATGATGTCATTCCTGTTACAATAGCACTTAGAAAAGGCCAGACTATTGATTCTGAGGGGGAACTGAGAGAGAAGCATGTAAACCGTACCGGTAAGAATGTTGAACTGCTGCCTCTTGGAACAGACTGCCAGAATTCACCATCTGATGGTCTGCCATAAGTATTCTTTGTTGTAACATGCGCTAAACAGTACATGTCAGTCTTCCAACCTTTGAAGAATCAACGATTTAAAATTGCAGGAATTGGAGCAATCGCCAGAGCCAACTCCAAGAAGAGAGGAATGGTACTTCCATTTAGGCCATTGTCAATCACCTTTGACAATATCAAATACTCCGTGGACATGCCTCAGGTAAGCAATATCTGTCATTTATTTTTTTAATGAACAACACAGGAGAGCTTTAAGCATTTCATTAAAGAAAAAAAAAATACATACAACACAATCCTATGCTAGCACAGGCCAAAAACGAAAAACAAACAACACAGGCACAAAACAGAACAAGAATTATTTACAAACAGAGACGGGAACGCGGATTTATTTTGTTTTTATGCATACAGAAACTGCTAATAGTAAATAGTAAGTACTAATTGTACTCTACATATCTAAATCTATTTATCCTCGACAGGAAATGAAAGACAAAGGTATTACTGAAGACCGGCTACTACTGCTGAAGGGGGTAAGTGGAGCCTTCAGACCTGGAGCCCTTACGGCACTGATGGGAGTCAGCGGAGCGGGTAAGACGACTCTGTTGGATGTGTTGGCAGGAAGGAAAACTAATGGCTACATTGAAGGAGACATTTACATATCTGGATACCCAAAGAAGCAAGAGACCTTTGCTCGGATTGCTGGTTACTGCGAGCAAAGTGATATCCACTCTCCACATGTCACTGTTTATGAATCCCTCCTGTTCTCAGCATGGCTTCGATTGCCCCCTGAAGTTGACTTGGAAGCAAGAAAGGTAGATCGAAAATAATGACCTTCATTCTGGGAGCTCATAAGTAACTCGTTGACCTTTTTTTTTTTTGGAATTGCAACGGATTACAAGAGATTTTGGTGTGACTGGATCACTTTTATGGACGCAGATGTTTGTGGAGGAGGTTGCTGAACTTGTGGAGCTCATGCCACTGAGGGGAGCATTAGTGGGTCTGCCAGGAGTGGATGGTTTGTCTACCGAACAGAGGAAGAGGCTCACTATAGCAGTTGAGCTTGTGGGCAACCCATCCATCATATTCATGGATGAACCAACTTCGGGACTAGATGCGAGGGCAGCTGCAATTGTGATGAGGACAGTCAAAAACACAGTCGATACTGGACGAACAGTCGTCTGCACAATCCATCAGCCCAGCATTGACATCTTTGAAGCTTTTGACGAGGTAAGTAGCATAAATCATGAGAAAATTGTAGAAGTAATTCTTGAACCAGTGTTAAGTTGTTAACGGTTACATGCGGTTCTTGAACTTTTGTAGTTGTTCCTGCTAAAACGGGGAGGTGAAGAAATATATGTTGGACCCTTGGGACACAAGTCATACCACCTAATTAAATACTTTGAGGTGAGGTTCATTACTCCTTTATTGAGCAAAACATCTATCATTTGACCTATGCAAAGCATGGTAATAAGTGTTAACCTGTAACCATGTTTGGTGCTACAAATGTATAGGGAGTACGAGGTGTGAAGAAAATCAAGGACGGTTACAATCCTGCAACATGGATGTTGGAAGTGACCACCCTAGCTCAAGAAGGCATTCTTGGGTGCAACTTTGCTGAAGTATACAGGAATTCAGATTTATACCGGTATGTTCAGTGACACCAATCAAATTTCTTGCTTTTAACTATGATCCATTTTTTATGTTACCGATTGGGTTGCACCTTTGTAGGAAGAACAAAAAATTGGTCAGTGAATTAAGCACACCTCCACCTGGATCCAAAGACTTGTACTTCCCAACACAGTACTCACAGTCCTTCGGCATACAGTGCATGGCTTGCCTATGGAAGCAGCACAAGTCATACTGGAGAAACCCATCATACACTGCAACTAGAATCTTCTTCACCACACTTGTTGCCTTTGTATTTGGAACCATCTTCTTAAGCTTAGGCAAGAAAGTGTAAGTAACACTTATTGCCAATTAAGGCTTGACATGTTTTGAGTTGTGACAAAGAAACTTACTTGTGCTTCACCTATCCTTTCAGTGGCAAGAGACAGGACCTGTTCGACGCTTTGGGATCCATGTATGCCGCAGTTCTTTTAATTGGAGTGCAGAATGGCCTAACCGTACAACCGATAGTAGAAGTTGAGAGAACAGTATTCTATCGAGAAAAGGCTGCTGGAATGTACTCGGCTGTACCCTATGCTTTTGCACAGGTAAATGGTTGTAGCAAAATATTTTAATAATATTCACACTATAAGTCTCCCAACTGACTGCCGGGTTCTAACAATCTAACTCTTCAACAGGTTGTAATTGAGATCCCACACATCTTCCTCCAGACCCTTGTGTATGGTCTCATCATATATACCCTGATAGGCTTCGACTGGACAATCCAAAAGTTCTTTTGGTACATGTTTTTCATGTACTTCACGTTCATGTACTTCACATTTTATGGGATGATGCTAGTTGCCATGACACCAAACAGCGACATTGCCGCCCTAGCTTCAACTGCATTCTTTGCAATATGGAACATCTTTGCTGGCTTCATTATCCCCCGACCAGTAAGTCTCTAAGAGTAACTCCATGTACATTTGCAATATGTTTGAATTTTCTTTTGCAATGTTGAAGCATACATGACTGTTCTGCAGAGGATACCAATATGGTGGAGATGGTATTCATGGGCATGCCCAGTGGCTTGGACGCTATATGGACTTGTGGCTTCCCAATTTGGAGATATTACAGATGTTAAGCTGGAAGATGGGGAAATAGTGAAAGATTTCATCAGCAGATTCTTTGGGTTTACGCATGATCATGTGGGTCATGCAGCCACTGCCGTTGTTGGTTTCACTGTTCTCTTCAGTTTCTTGTTTGCCTTCTGTATCAAAGTATTCAACTTCCAGATAAGATAAGAACACATCTCAAACAGATTCAGCTAGATTTGGCGTGCTTTTAATATAGGCACAAATACATGTAAGATGACAATAACATGTGTGTAGTACAATGTTTAAAAATGTGGGCTATAGAATTTAGCGGGAGGCTGGCCAAAACGCTATAGCTGCTATAGCGGCCGCTATATGCAATACTGGTGTACCAGAAATCAGCAAAATATATGCCAGAACATGAGTAATTTGAATGGTTTTTTAGTAGATCTAGATAAGAAAGCATCCACAGCAGAAAACTTATTGATAAGTTCATATTTCATAGACTCGTAGTTCATAATAACATAGCCCATAAGTTTCATACTGTCATACAATCTAACAACCATGAACTCATAATAGGAAAGATTAAAACTCTAAACTTTAAAGACTTCATTCCACACTCTACGTCCACATCAGAACAGATCAGTGATCACTCAGACTCAGAACCAGAAGATGAAGCATTTGACTCCTCGTCCTCTAGAGTAGAGATCAACATCTTTCTCTTCCTGTTCCTAAGTTTCTGTTTACCTCCCTTTTTTTCTTGTCCTTGAGCTGCAACCGCAACTCCCTGTGATGATTCTCCAATTTTCTCTCCTCCTTTTGGCTGAGTGCCTGTGATCCACTCATTGTTTTCACCTTCTAAAACATCAAGAACATGTTTTCAATGGGATCTCTATCCTTGTCTTTCTTTTGCCTCAATTTTGAGTTGAATCACAAACATAAGGTCCTTCATTTTGTCGTGAAGGAGCCTGTTGTGTCTCTTTGTGCGAACCTGCATAAGTTCGATTTTAGTAAGAGAAGAGGTCTGAAGAATTGCACAAATGAACATACATCAAGTGTTCAATATTTCAGTAATTCAGTTTCATACTTGTTCATATAAACTCAGCATCTCCCGCAACTTGAGGAGCTGCATGCCAAACTTGGAATTTTCACAGTTAATTTTCTAAGGTTTGGTGAACTACTTCCATTACTCAGCCACCACTTAGCTACATTAAAAAAACAGAGGACCATGGAATAATAGTGGACAGTTCTAAGAAATTAATTACCTAGAGAAAACTTTACAATGAAGGTTTTCATACCTGGATCAAAATTTTTATTTTTTCATTGCCTTTTAGCAATTTCTTTGCCAAATGATCCTTCACCATCATGATACTGATGAAGATCTTCAATAATCTTGTCCTGAGTGTCTTCATTCGGAACAAGCTTGTAATGCAAGTTATTAAACCATCTCTAAATGTTCCATCTGTCTCTATAGCCAACTTGTTTTGATAATAATAGAAAGGGTTCAAGTAGTAACCAGCCCTATGTAAAGGTGTCTTCAACTTACTATCCCATCTTCCATCAATGATTTGAAACACTTCTTGAAACTTACTCTGTTCATTATTAAACCTCCTAGAGATCTCATTCTTAGCCTCCACTAGACTCCCATACAAGAACCCCATTGCTGGCATGTCACTGTCCATTCTCCTCAACACAATAGCTAATGTCTCAAAGTAATTGACAATAGTCTCAAGTCCTTTCCAAAAAGTTTCAGACCTCACAATATAATCTTGTTTTCTTTCTTCCGTTTGACCGAGTTTAGGTATATCCTCGTTTTCATTGAGCTCATTTTCCCTAAAAAGCCTCTGCAATTGCTTCTTGTTGTCTATCAAACTCTTCAAGTTGATATAAGTTGTAGCAAACCTAGTAATACCACGACTCACCAAATCTCTAGAAAGAAACTTTCTCATCAGGATCAAAACTTTAGTATGTGCATACAAAAAACGGTCAAGCACTTTGCTTTGTTAATTGTCTCTACAACTGATCGATTGCATCTTTCCTATATCTTCCAACATTAGATCAATGGTATGGTCAACACAACCATTCCAAAAAATAGAGGAATGCTTTGCTTTCAATAAACTTGATGCTGCCTCATTGGGTCTTGCATTGTTAGTCACAACTTGAATTGCATTCTACAACCCTATTTCTTCAATACATCTATCCACCAGTTCAAAAAAGTACTTGTCATATTTCTTCTCAGCTGAGCAATCCACTGAATCTAGAAAACAAACACCATATGCACTATAAACCACCAAATTCATCACACATCTACCTCTCTTATCTGTCCAAGCATCTGTCATAACTGTGCATCCATTTAGCTCCCAAGACTCCCGGTGTGACTTCAATGACTCCTGCACTTTTGTCTTCCTTTCTGTAAGTATATTTCTTGTTCACATCTGGCATTGTGCTTCCAAGCTGGGTCAGATGCTTCAACAACAGAATCATTTGTTTGTTGTGCTGTGAATGTAGTGCTAGATAAGCCTATAGAGTAGATGAAGATTCATTTCACTAATCAAAACCACTACACTGGCTAGAAATCAAATATCATATGCAGAGAAGAACATGTCTACGCCCTGCAACTAGAAGAACTTGACTATATCTAAATGACTAAATCTAATAGAAATAGGATTATAGACTACATAGTACAGAATGATCTGGACTTCGATTGCTTTCTCTTGGGTCAGACATTGTTGTTGTCCGCCTTCTTGCCGGTGCAGATGCGTGTTGCTAATCTCAGGTGAGGCAGCTACTCATCGCAATCAACTACGCTTGTTGCCGTCGACCAATCAAATCAGCTGGCGACGTCTGCACTCGCATGGAATGGTGTTGTCTACTCTCTCTGTCTTTAAATGTGTGTCATTTTCCTTTCCTGAGACAAATTTGACTAATTTTATATTAAAGATATTAATATTTATAATACATAATTAGTATCATTGATTGATAGATATTTGAATCTAGTTTTTAATAAATTTATTTGAAGTACAAATGTTACACGTATTTTTGATTGACGATAGTTTTTTATGCCTATGTGGCCAGTAGTGGGTTGGACAACGTTAGAAATTGAATGGGCTTTAGTTTTGGGCCCACATCTATGAACCAGGGAACAACGCTGCTACTCGCTACGCTAAGATATTCAGTTTAGCAGCGCTATTGCGCACTATAGAGGTGCTAGCGGAAATAGCGCAAATATGTGCAATATGGTCGCGACAACTGCTTTTGGCTGCTATAGCGGCATATTTCGGTGCTATAGCCTACTATTTTTTTTACATTGATGTGTAATAGCTAAATTGGCACTCTAAAAGGTAAAATTGAAATAGCGTGCTATTTTAAAGGAAATTTAGCAGCGCTAAAGCCTAATATAGTGGTCATAAATGGCATAGCGAAAAATACAAATAGCTTAGCGCAGGCTCTCTCCCGCAATTTTAAAAATAATAATGCATCCCACCGTGCGCCCCCCTGAGATTCGAGCCCGAGACCTCCCGCACAACCTCGCGCATACCTTACCCTTCCACCTACACAACACATCTAACAATAAATTTGACTCTTCACTTTTGAAACCACCGACGAGGACATTTAGTCCTGGTTGGGAACACCAACTGGGACTAAAGGGTCTACCTTTGGTCCGGATTGATATTACCAACTAGGACTAAATGTTCTTGACCTTTAGTCCCGGTTGGGAACACCATCTGAGACTAAAGATCTATTAGCCCCAAACACAAAATTTTTTGAGACTAAAACTCATTTTGGACATCGACCAAAGACCTGTTCTTTAGTAGTGCATGCGAGAAATATATTATTTGATTTGAATTTTTTCAATCAGACTTAATGATATTTATAAGCCTTTTCGAAGCACTACTACATGGGTGGCCTGTAGTCCCGGTTGGGAACGAGCTTTAGCCCCAGTTTTCCCAACCGAGACTATGGATCCGGGACTAAAGGTTAAAGGCATTTACCTTTAGTCCTGGTTCTAACACCCGGGACTAAAAGTCCCTTTTGCTAAAAAAGCCTCCCGCAACTGCGCGTATGAGATTCAAACCCAATACTGTCGATGTTTTACCACTGATAGCCTGCCACAGGGTGACCCGAGACAGTTGTTCATGCCTCGGCGAATAGTGAAACCTTAGTGGTTGGACACGTAGGGACACACGGTTTATACTGGTTCAGACCCTCGACACAGTTGAGTAATAACCCTACGTCCAGTTAGGTCGCTTGTTATTATTCTGATCTCGTAATACAAGGTGTTGCGTGTCGCTCTACGTATCGGGTGTTACGTAGTATCTTCAAATGTTTTTGGGTGATACCCTCACCAACCCTTTATAGTCCACGGACTGGCCGAGGGTTACTTCTAATTCTACTCGGTTACAAACTTAGAGTCCTAAGCTATGCTTCGGTCTTTGCTGGTGTATCCGAGTAGAATCCTGGTTTGTGCGTTTGCCTTCCTTCGTGGGCCGAGTGATTGAGGCCTAAAGCTCCGGTAGGCCGGTTAATGGGTACCCCATAGGATATCCCATTGACAAGCCCCCGAGCATCTCATGATTTTTCTTCAAAGCCGAGTTCTTTTTGGAAGCAAAATCATGGGATGATCTTCTCTGTCTTCGTCTTGTGGTCTTCCTGTATTTTTTGTTTTCGGACAAAGAGTGCACTCATTGAGTGTAGCCCCCGAGCCTCTGGTTACTTGACACAAGTATCTAGAGGATCAGAGAAATTTTTTTATAGGGTAGGTATTTCCAACCCCCGAGCCTTCTCCGAGTTCTTTTGGAAACTAAAGAACTCGGCAGAAGGGTCTAAAATACTTGCTCCTGTTAGCTTTTGTTCACGGGTGAGTACTGTGCTTTTCACGGGTATGCAAAATCTTGCTTTCACTGTTTGCTTTGGTCGGCTTTTGTACGTTTGTCATTTCCTCGCTTTTCTTTCTCGTGACCTTTGGCTTCTGGTTTCTTGTGCTCGTTTCTTGCTATAAATCCTATGGTGCTCAATTGTGTATTGTGCTGGTACTTGGTCTTGAGGGTTCCATTTTTCCTCCTTAATGGCTGTGCTGCTGAGTGAAACTGAGCAGTCCCCGAGCTTGTGTTCGGTTGTTGGTAGTTGAGTGGGTAGAAGAATTCTTGTGAAAGGAGTTAGAGGTAGACTAACTCCTCGGTGAGATTTTCCTAGGAATTTTAGTACGGTAGGTAGAAGAAGTCTTGTGATATGGCTTCCATGCTTTCTCTATCTGTTTACTGAACTCCGGGTTGTCACCGTTGATGCTCCCGAGTTGGTTGATGTGGCACATTCCATCTACCTGGCCGTGCATGCTTGCACCAAACTCCTGCTGGAAAGGCTAGAGTTGGGGCTGTCCAATCTCATTTGTTGGGAGTAGTTTTCTGCCTACAGGCTAGAACTTTCCTCATGCTGTGTGGAGGTTCTGGGTTGTTTTATCTTGTAAGGCTTTGTCTGGGTGCTGGGTCTTCTTTGGTGGTAGACCTGATGTACCTTAGGTTTCAACCTTTATACTTTGTCACTTGTGGTCTTTTGGTGTAGATGAGGCTTCTTTTGGCCTTGTGAATGTGCCCTTCCGATATTTGTGTCTATAAATTTCGTAGCCGAGTTGTTTACCGGATGTCACGAGCTGTATGATTGCCCTTGGAATATTCCTTTTGATATTCTGCATGTTGTACTGTCGTGCTGCCTTGTTTGCATTCCATTAATGCAGTCCTTGTAGAATCTTTTGCCTTTATTGTTTTCTTTATGTACTATTACTGTTGTTCTCTCTTCTTCATGGACTTGGTGTATGTACACCCACTATTCTTCTATAAATAGTTGTAGCCTGGCTCTCTTGTCACACATCTTCTCCCTTCCCTTCTAAATCCTTTATTCTTGAATTGTTTTTATCATGGATACTGTAGTTGGTGAGCTTGACGAGCCCCCGGGCGTCTTTTTCCCTTTTCTTGTTGTAATCTGGTGAATGGTGTAAGTCTTGTGAGAGACTAGTTGCAGGTTAGTTTCAGGATAGTAGAAAATTTGGGAAGAAATCAAAACAAATGGTGTAAGCCTTGTGATGGTATTGGTGTGTGTTGTTATGGGCCTTTCAGTCACTTGTTTGTGTTGCTCCTGGGTTGTTCTAGATTTGCTGCGATTGATGCTGCTTGTCTTGAATGACTTCTTGGTTCTACTGTTCATTATCAACGAGGATGCGCTTCCTCTCGTCTGAAATCAAGTGCTTCCGAGTTGCTTCCTCCTGCACGGCGATTACTGGTTTCATCATGTGAGGTTGTTCATCGGGGTACTTTTTGTATCTGTTGAGGCCTTCTATTTTGATGTAACTTAGTTGTGTACTGATATATGTGAATAAAGACTTGTCTTGCTTCCGAGTGTCTTCTATCAAGTCGAGTTGTTTGCATTTCGGATGACTGTTTCCTCTAACATGTTGTCTATTGCTAGGTGTAACTTTATTTATGGTACTCGTTTGCTGATGGCTTGATTTGACCGTTGTTTTTCCTTTTCCGACGCTCGCTTTTTTAGGGCGATGGTTTTGGTAACCGTTCCGCCGCTTTTCTGTAATTACCATTTATTGGGGCAACAGTTATTTATGGGAATCAAACCTTTTGCTTTTCCTTATAAATGTTTTAGCCTTTTGTTACTGTGTTTCTCCCTTCATTAGAGAGAATTTTTTGTCCTTTCTTTTGGCTTAATCTTCTTTTGCCCTTCTTCCCGAAAGGATTTTGACAAGTTGCGATGAAGAACAAAGAGACCTCAAAGTCCTCTGTTCAGCAGAGTGATCTTGATCTTTTGGTTTCACAAGGTCTTCTTCCGAATCCAGCTTCTTCTGGCTGTGAATTGCCTAGTGACCAGTCGCCCCCGAATCCATCTCCTAATCAATCTGTTCTTTTTCGTCTCCTTTGTCAGATCTGGACTTTTCTTTCCTCCATCTGATTTTTTTAATTTTGTTTCTTAACTTTTATGGCCTTCAGCTTCATCATCTTGTTCCTAATGCCGTACTTTTCCTTTCTTGTTTCACACATCTTTGCGAGGTTTTCTTAGGAAATCCTCCTTGCCTTTTGTTCTTCTGATACTTCTTCCGAGTTCGTCTGACTAGTAAATCGAAGTTGCCTTGCTACGGTTGATGTTTGATTCAGTGTCGGCATGGTCATAAAAATACTTTCCCCTCCTTGTCCCTTTCTGACTCTGTTCGTGATTGGGCTGAGAAGTGGTTTTATGTTTCTTAGACGTCTTCCCCTATACCTTTTGATCTATCTTCTCTTCCAATTTCTCTTCCTTGCTGGACTGAAGAGGTCCCTTCTTCTAAAAAAACGAGCACTTAAACCTTTGATTAATCATGTTAGTTTTTGAAACAGTCTGGTTTGATTGACAATGGGATTGTTGTTAGTTTCTTGTGTCGAAGAGTTCAACCTCTGATGAAGAGAGAACATTTTGGTTTTGAGTATACTGGGTTTTCTGATCCATCTCACCTTATTCCTGAGACTGAGTTATCTGATGAAGTTGTCCTTGATATTATGGAGTTTTGGGGAATGTTGTTGCTCTCCCTGCTGCGATTCAGGAATACAACGCTGCCAACCCTCCACCTGTGGTAAGTTTTATCTTTTGAGTTCTTTTCTTTTCTTATTTTCGCCGACTTGTTCTGATGTGATTGTTGTAGGATTACGGTCGCGTTTTTACTCTTGTTGTGCGTGATGTTGATGATGGGGATAACTTGGGTGATGAGGATGATGGTGATGATGATGATGATACTATCCCTGGCTCTGATGCTGCATCTTTAAAGCATAAGCATTTGGATGTGATTTTTAGGCCTCCACGACCGAAGAGGCAGCGATTTATTCACTAGGGTTCTTTGTCAGGTTGTACTTTTACCGAGTTCTTTTGTTATGTTTCCTGATTTACCTTTGTCTCATGAATTCTCTCTTAATAGACGGGCATTCTGCTCTTTCGTCCGAGGATGAATCAGGTGATCCTTCGAGCCCTTCTGTGTAAGTCCCCTTTTTCTCTTTCATATCTTTCTTTATGCACTTGTTTCTTTTTGATATATATGTTGACATTTTTTCCTTATTTTAATGTAGTCAGATATCCATTGATGCACCTTTTGCTTTAGACTATGTTGCTCCTTCTTCCTCTGTTTTACCTCCTTTTGACAGCAGTTTTGATTTTGCTATTCCTAAATTGTCCTTCTCTCAATCTGTGGCTCAGTTTAAGAAGGCCTTGTTCAGGCTCTGCAATCAGTTCAGAATTTGCAGGGAAAGCTGATTTCTGCCCGAGTGTAGCTTAAGTCTTTATTTGAGATTGTGAAGCCTATTATTGTTGTTGTTTGCCACCCTGGAGATGAAAGTGCAGGTTTGGACATCATAATTGTAGTATTGCCTCTTCGGTTTTAGGAGTTTGTGAAGAATGGTTTTGAACTATGTATCAATGATGTTGTCTCCTTTGTTCGTGCTCTTGCTCCTGAATTGCCCACAGATCGGATACTCGAAGACCCTATGAAGGCCGAGCTCTTGGGAAGGTGGGAGCAATCGAAGCTTGAAGTGGGGCACCTTTGTAGTAAGATATTTGATCAGATGGAAGTATTGTCTCTTTTCTCTTGAGAACATTTGTTTGTCTTTTGTGTAATATACACTTGAAATGATCTTTTGTTTAATATATCATCAGGCTTCGTCCTGATTTTCAATGTGTACATTCATTTGCTCTTTAGATGCTTCCTGTTTGTCTTCTCTATAGCAACCGTGTAATTGGCTTTCTGATCGGCTTATTTGTCAATTTTGCGATGACTTTGTTCTCTAGATTTTGTAAGCCGTGTAGAGCTCTTCTGGTTTATATGATACTTGCAGCCTTGTGCCTCTAGATTAGGCTTTGTAGTTCTTCATATTGCACTTTGTTTGGATTCTGTAGAGTAGTTGCCGAGTTGTTTCGGAGTAGTATTGTCGACTTGTCAGTCGTGGAACGATTGCTATGCTGAAGTAGACAATGTCACTTTTTGGTGTAGAAGTAGTCGGTTTGTAGTCGTTGTTGTGCCGAGTTGTGCTGCTCTTCAAGCAGTCAACTATATGTGTCATGCCGCTTTGTATAGCGGTTGACTTGTAGATGGCAGACTGTGCCGCTCATGGCAGACTGTGTCGCTCATGGTGCAAATCAGTCAGCTGTTTGTCATGCCGTCTCACAAAATGGTTGACTTGTAGATTGGAACCAGACTGTGTCGCTCATGGTGCAAAGTAGTCGGTTAGTTTGTCATGCTGCTTCACGAAGCAGATGACTTGTAGATGCCATCGAGCTAGACTGTGCCGCTCATGGTGCAAAGTAGTCAACTATTTGTCATGCCGTCTGACGAAACGGTTGACTTGTAGCTTTGAACCAGACTGTGTTGCTCATGGTGCAAAGCAGTCGATTGGTTTGCTGCTTCATGAAGAAATTTACTTGTAGATGTCATCGAGCTAGACTATGCCGCTCATGGTGCAAAGCAGTCAGCTAGTTGTCATGCCGTCTCACGAAACGGTTGACTTGAAGATTTGAACCAGACTATTGTTGGTATTTCTTATGACTATTGGATAAATCCGCAAGCGCACAGATTATACCGATGTAGCACTTCACCAAGGAGTATTCCGAGGTATCGTAATTTATATTATCCCAAAGGAAAGCCTTACTACAAATGATAATTGGATAGAGATCCTAGAGAGCACCTCAACTTTAGTACCAACTAGTATAGGGGGGTAAATGATAAATGTGATAGGAAGGGGTTGATGAATGAAGAATCTACGGTAAAGGATACTTAGAACGAACCTCAGAGACTAGCTAGGTGGGAGGACAACGAGAAGAGAACAGGGACTCCTATGTACTTCACTCTACTTCAATATACTTAGCTAATGAACTAGTCTAGACACTATAGTTTGTCTCCTCAATACAAGTATGCTAGGCGAGGGGATAGATCAGTTGGAGGGCAAAACTCCTACCGGACCGCGCCCTCTTCTTATGGGGGCCTTACCTTTTAAGAACTTGCCTAAGAACACATGGTGGAATACAACGACTAGACAAGGCTGTCACCTCTTGCTAGCTACCACAAACAATCTGTGCAGCAAGCGATAACCAAGAATAAGATGATGTATAAGCACCACTCTTACACACAACTTACTACTCTGACTACGATCAAATAATCAAAGCACCCTATGACAGACAATGATCGCATACGGGAAAGGTCACAAGGATCACAGACTATGGGTGTGAAGGCTATTAAAGAGCAAAAGCATATAGCAAGACTATATCTAGTATAGAAATGCTCAAAGTAAATACTAAGTAAAGTAAATAGAAAGATATATATTGAATAAGATAAAGTCTTACAAAGAAGGAAAGATACAAGAGCTATACCAGACTTTCCAGAAGAAAACTCCGGAAATCCTGAGTGCAGCTCGACTCAACTCTAACTCCCACTCTAGACTAACTCCTAGAACAATCTAAGGAATAGAGCTTGTAGGCCTCTTCTTCATGATTAGAGAGGGGGGTGTGACCCTCTATTTATAGTAGGAGGTGGAGTAGGGGCTACTCCGGCGCCACGTCAGCGATCCAGGGCCATCCATTCTCCGCCCTTGGATCCAACCGACCTTGGAACCGACCAAGGCATGGATGGTGGTGATCCAACATGTGGGGAGGAGCTATGGCGGTTGGGGGATCCAAACCGACCTAGGGGGCATTCGGCCGAACCCCCCTATGGTCAGTGGATCCTCCCTTGCCTCCTTGGATGAGGTCCCACTAGTCAGGGACTGAGTGGGGCCTATTTGGGCCCAAATGTGATTCAGCCGAACCCCCTAGGGGGTGCCTGGCCCACCTCTTGCTCCCTGGTGCTGGTCCCACTTGTCATAGGTGTTGGTTGTTGGTTCTGTGGTGTTTGTCACATTTATCTCCTTGGTGTGGGCCCATGGATCCATGTGCTTTGCTTGTGAGCCGTTGAGAGGAAACACAGAGTGATCCAATGGATGGATTCCACTCTAGAGTGCCTCTCTTGGATCATGGTCAAGAGGAGAGAGCATGGTGGGCCCATATGGCTCTCCTTTGCTCCATTTGTTCATTCCTGCACTCAAACACTCATGGACATGTGGAACTAGTTATTTGATAAAGTATGCTCATGATGTGTTTGTTTATCCTTGATCCTTCGATTGGTGGCACCATTTTAGCTATGTAAAAGATGGTCATAATTTGTGCCAACAACTATGCCGCTCATGGTGCAAAGAAGTCGGTTAGTTTGTCATGCTGCTTCACGAAGTAGTTGGCTTGTAGATGTCGTCGAGCTAGACTGTGCCGCTCATGGTGCAAAGCAATCAGCTATTTGTCATGTCGTCTCACAAAACGATTGACTTGAAGATTTGAACCAGACTATGCCGCTCATGATGCAAAGCAGTCGGCTAGTTTGTCATGCTGCTTCACGAAGCAGTTGACTTGTAGATGTTGTCGAGCTAGATATGTCGCTCATGGTGCAAAGCAGTCAACTATTTTTCATGCCATCTCACGAAACGGTTGACTTGAAGATTTGAACCAGACTATGCCGCTCATGGTGCAAAGCAGTCGGTTAGTTTGTCATGCTGGTTCACGAAGCAGTTGACTTGTAGATGTCGCTGAACTAGACTATGCTGCTCATGGTGCAAAGCAGTCAACTATTTGTCATGCCGTCTCACGAAACGGTTGACTTGAAGATTTGAACCAAACTGTGCCGCTCATGGTGCAAAGCAGTCGATTAGTTTGTCATGCTACCTCTCGAAGCAGTTGACTTGAAGGTCATTTGTTCTGAAGTCTTTGTTAGTTGTAGAATTTCTTGAGTTGGCTGATATGCCAAGTGTTGCTTATTTGTACTCCTTCTTCTGTCATTAGTTCGTATGTTCCGGGTTGTATTGCTGATTTGATGATTAAAGGGCCCTCCCATGGGCTGAGTAGTTTGTGTCTTCCATCTTTCTTTTGAATTAGTCGTAATACCAAGTCTCCTGGTTTTAGTGTTCTTGGATGTGTATTCCTGTCATAGTGTCTTCGTAGGCCTTGTAGATATCTTGCATTTTGAACTAGTGAGCTGTCTCTTATTTCTTCGATTGTGTCAATTTCTAACAATCTTGTTTCTTCGGCTTCTCCCTCATCATATTGTTCGATTCTTGGTGATTCCCATATTAAGTCAACTGGTAGTACATCTTCTGATCCATATACCAGAAAGAATGGTGAGTATCATGTTGCTATGCTAATCTAGGTTCTTAAGCCCCATACTACTTTTGGTAATTCTTCTATCCATTTTCCTCCATAGTCTTTCAAGTCTTCATATAATCATGGTTTTAGGCCGTGCAGTAGTAGTCCATTAGCTGTTTCGAGTTGTCCATTTTCTTAGGGATGAACAACTGATGCATAATCTATTTTTATTCCACAATCTCTTGCCCAATATTGGAATTCCTTTGCTATGAATGATGACCCTAGTTCTGTAATTATTTTATTGGGCATCCCAAATCTTTGCATGATGTCTTGTATGAATTCTGTTGCTTTTTCTGCGCTATATTTAACTATCGGCTTGTATTCGATCCACTTAGTGAACTTATCCACTGCAACAAATATGTATTCAAATCCTCATTTTGGTTTTTTGAGGGGTCCGACTTGGTCTAGTCCCTAGCATGAGAAGGGCTAGGCCTAGTGGTATGCAAATTAGATTATGTGCTGGGACATGTGATTGTCTTGCAATCATTTGACAACTTTTGCAAGTTTTGACTAGTTGTTCTGCATCTCTGAGTACTATTGGCGAGTAAAATCCGCTTCTAAATGCTTTGCCGATTAGTATGTTGCATGATTTCCACAACAACCCGAGTGGATTTCCTCTAATATCTCCTTTCCTTTTTGTGTTGATACGCACTTGAGTAATTCTCTAGAAGATGCTACCCTTTTGTATAGTTTGTCTTTTACAAGGACGTAAGCTTGCCTTTTTCTTATAATTCTTACTGCTTCTGCTTTGTCTTCGAGTAGTTTGTTTTCTCTTTTGTAATCGATGTATGTCTGTCTCCAATCATTCTCTATGTTGAGGATTTTTCTTGAAGTGTTGAGTTCTTTTGTTTTGTCTATGTCCATTGGGTCTTCCTTTTTCCTGCTGGCTTCTTGAATTGAAGGTTTTGTGAGTTCATCTACGAATATTCCTATCGGTGTCTAAAATGGCGGGGTCTAGACGACCAACAAGTAAATTTCTAAGCGTGTCGGAGTTCGGATGGTTGCGCTCGGAGAACACGGAGGTTTATACTGGTTCGGGCATGAACGCCCTACGTCCAGTGTGTTGCGGGGTTGTATTACCGAGTGCGGAGAGCTCGTAGAGGGGAGCTACAAGCTTTTGGTGAGAGAGGGAAGGCGGTTCCCAGGTCTCGTGCGTATGAGGTTCTTGGTTCTGGTGAGTGCTCGCGTGTGTGCGAGTTTGAGTGTGTGTGAATGAGAGTTGGAATGTCGAGTCCCCCTGAGATTGGGGGGTCCATTCCCTCCCTTTATATGCAGGGAGAGATGGAGGAGTATAGTAGAGAGAGAGGGAGTCAACGTGGGCCCGGCTTGGGCTGCTGCCGAAGGAAGCCTTTTATCTTCATCCTGTCTTCCTTCTTGAAGAAGATTGCGCCAGTGGACGCATGTCCGAGTCCTGTTTGCCCCTGACGAGCTGTAGCCATGCGCCCTGTGACCGGGAACCCTGCTGTCCCCCCTTTCCGGGTATGGGCAGAGGTTGGTCGCACAGGACCAGGCACCCCTGCATTCTGTCGTATAGTGCTTGATGACGCCCTAATCCCTATTGGAGTGTCCTTCGGAGCCATGGCATGGATATCACGTGCGGAAGTCGTCGGTTAGGCAACACAGAACCATGTACCGCAGGGTGAATAGGGGTCGACATGGTGGCTCATGCTCTGAACCCCATCCTTGAGGATGGAGGGTACTGTGGACCTTTTGACTATGTGGGCTAGAGTGCCTTGGGCCGCGGCGTGGCGGTGAAGTCTCCGAGGGCGAGGGTCGTCACGAATGACGTTTTCCGGGTTCGGACGGGGCGGAAGGGCCCCCGAGGGTAGATGACGTCACGGGCGACGGCACCTAGGATCAGACGAGGCGGAAGAGCCTCCGAGGGTTGATGACGTCACGGGCGATGCCATCTTGGCTCGGGCGAGGCGGAAGAGCCCCCGAGGGTCGATGATGTCATGGGCGACGCCATCTTGGCTCGTGTGAGGCGGAAAAGCCCCCGAGGGTTGATGACGTCCCGAACGACACCATCTTGGCTCGGGCGAGGGGGAGGAGCCCCCGAGGGTCGACGATGTCACGGGCGAGGCGGAACAGCCCCCGAGGGTCGATGACGTCACGGGCGATGCCATCTTGGCTCGGGCGAGGCGGAAGAGCCCCCGAGGGTCGATGACGTCACGGGGGATGCCATCTTGGCTCGGGCGAGGCGGAAGAGCCCCTGATGGTGATTTTTGTTTTCGTGGAGTCCGGTAATTTGGGTACCCTATTTCTAGGTATCCGACAATTCCTGGTGGTACTTTTTCTCTATCTGATCCCAATTTTGATGACATCGCTGCCACATTTGAATCTCTTGGCACATGATGAATTTCTAGTCCTTCAAAGTTCTTTTTAAGCTTTCTTATTTATGTGCAGTAGGCGTCCATGTTGTTCTTTGCGCAATCCTATTACACCCCAAAATTTCTATTTTGTGTTGTGAATAGAAAACACTACATAAAATGAAAGGATTTATGTTTTTCCTAAAAGTTATTAGATTTAATTAGGTTTTTAGTAACTAAAGATGTGCAAATGTGAGTTTTAAATTCTTTTAAATAGAATATGTGTGGGGTGTTGGATTCATGCCTTTGCATTTAGTTTTATTGGGTGAAAAACAATTTATGAAAACTCGGTTTTGGTCCAAAGCAAATATTGATCTATTTATAAAATAAATAAAGTTTTAAAATATTTTCTCAAAAATAAGTTCAAAGTTTAATTTCAAAACTTAGAAAATGATTTGTAAAGTTTTACAAAATTTATTTGGCTTTAAAAGGTGTTGATTTGGTTTCAAATGAAATTGCAAAATAAAAGAAAAGGGCTTCTTTCTTTCTCTCTCCCTCTCTTTCCCTTTTGGCCCAGATCAGAAACCAGCCCAGCTCGGCTCCTCTCCTCTCCCGTACTTCATCTCGCCTCTCAACCCTGCTCTCGGTCCAGTACCGAGGCCCACACCAGCTCCTCTCCTCACGCAAACCCTCCCTCTCTCTCTGTCCGTGGGTCCCACCCTATCGGCGCCCAAGCAGACCCCACCGCACCCTCTCTCTCTTACTGCCAAGCGGGACACCCTCGTCCGGTCGTCCCCTACCTCCTGCTGCGCCTTCTCCCTCTCTGCTTCTCCATTAATGGAGCAACCGAGCTCCAGCCGAGCCCCTCCTTCACTCCCCCATTTAACCAAGTCCCTAAATGCACTCCTTAACCACCCTTCTTCACCCGCCCCTCATCAACCGCCGGTTTGAAGGACCCTAAAGGCCCTAATGGCCATAATCGCCAGCCCCCAGTAATGCCTCTCGGAGCTGCACCTCCCCCGGTCACTCCCTTCCTCCTCGGCCCTATAAAAAGATCCCTCTGGAATCGCACGCGTGCGGTGATTCTCTTCCACCCCTTCTCGCACCTCCTCCTCCCCACAGCGCCGAACTCGGCCACCATTCCGCCATTGCCGAGCTCGGTTCGAGCTCGCGGTTCCCTGAGCTCCGACTACGTCCGGTCCCATATCCTCCTCCGTCGATTTCGCGGTGGCGTGGCGAGTGTTCGGCACCACTCCGGGACGCCAATTCGCGCCCGCAGCGACTCTTCCTCGACCTCACCGGAGCGGCCATCCGCCTCGCTTGGCTCCCCGGCCCTCTGTGCCATCGTCGACGACGGGAACCACTCCTACGAGCCCGCGGTGAGCTCCGCTCTCTCCTCTGCCCCCTACCGCAACCCCACGCCATCCCTAGCTCGCAACCGAGCCGAACCGACGGGATCCGGCCATGGCGCCGCCGCAGACACGCCATTCCGGCGAACCATCGTCTAAACCGAACCCCCACCTCACTCGCACGAGAACACAGAGCCTCCCAGTGCATTTGGTTGAACTCGAGGGGGTTTGGAACGCCTTACCCGCACTCTCCGGCGAGCTTGCGCTGTCGGCAGCCATGGAGCCGCCGTGCTCTGCGCCGCCCCAGCGAGCAAACCTGCCCCAACCCTCTTGCACCCTCCGATCCAGGGCTAACGGCCTGTATTAGATCCACCCCCCGAACACACCCGCCATGAACCGAGTCTACCGCGTCCACGCACCGCGTCCACGCGCCCGCTGTGGACCGCGCCAATCGCGCATAACCACGTGGCATGACGTCATCACCACGTCAGCGCCGCGTCAGGACTCTGCGTCAGCATGACGTCATCACGACGCCAGCAGAACCGCCACAACCCTGCTCTTTTTCGATCTAGCCCCTGTATTTTCCAGAAATCAACCCGCACTCCATCCAGTTCCAATTCCTTTTAATTTCAGTCTTGTTTTCTTATGATCTAGCCCCTGACCTTTTGGATAATTGAACCCGCACACCAGAGCCTTTTTCCTTTTCTGTTTTATTTATTTAAAATCTAGAATGAGTTCTTTTATTTATAGATTTGCCCCTAAACTTCAAATGCCCATATCTTCTTCGTTTTAACTCCGTTTTGGCTCATTCAAATTGCGTTAGATTCGTAAAATCATGATCTACAGTTTAGTATCCTTTAAAACTATGTTAATAGCTATGTAATTTCATGGTTAACCCCTAACTTGATTAAAGACTATGCAATTCACTTTATAAATAAAATGTGAGTAGTTCAACTTTAGTTTTTCAAATCCAAACATAAGTTTGACTAATTACAACTTAGCTATTTCTCTGAAATACCTTATTCATCCTTTTTCATATCTAAAACCAACAAAGCTCTTAGTTCTCTTTTCAAACGTTAATCTACCGTTAGTTGTATCTTGCAAACCGTAGCTCCATTTTTGGTGGTTTTTGCGCTCACAAGTTGGTAGCGATGCGTAGAATACGTTAGTTTCCTTTTTAGTATGCTTTTGTAATATATGGTGTACTTATTTTAGGTTATTTTGTGATGCTTGTGACGTTAGATGTGGAGCTTTGCAAGAATGATCAAAAAGAAAAGTTGGAAGGTTGAGCAAGCATATGGAAGGCAAGTATAGCATGAGACTCTCCTTGTTACCTATACCCTCTAATGTCACTTAATTCATATGCATGTGTCTACCTTGTTACCCCTAAGGAATAACTAGATATTTGATATCCTGTACCTTGTCACGTTTTGGGATGCATATGGGTAGCTTGTGTTAGGGCTCATAAATAATAACCATGATCGTGAAACTTGATTAATGATATATGCAATGATGATAAAATATGACTTTTTAGCAACGTGGACTATAGGTGGAACATCAGGAACTTACACCTGTGTTCTCACTCATAGGGATATCTCTGTAATATGATAACTCGGGAAAACAGTGCTACCATAAGCCAATGGGCTCTGGCTTGACTCAGTATTAGGCTTCTACTAGTTTGTAGCAACTTACCTGAAAGGGCGCAGGAGGGGCTCTGACTTATTGGGCTCGGCCTGCCTAGGGAGTGTGCGCGACGGCTCCTAGGGGGAGAGTTCCGATATTTCACCGAGGAAACTTGTAGCGGGTTGCTACTTATTAGTGGGATCTATGAAAGGTCTCGTAGTGAACCCTGCCGACCTACCTTGGAAGTGGGTTAAGAGACTAGCTACCTCGGGCAAAAGGGAAATTCACGACTTGTGGGTAAAGATGTACGACCTCTGCAGAGTGTAAAACTGTCATGATAGCCATGCTCACGGTTAAGAATGGCTTGGGCTCATTACATTGTGATGTTCTTATGTCATAGCTCATCAGTTGTTATTTTGTCATTGATTATTATTATTTGTTCATATAAGCATTATATCTTGTTCACTTGACCGGGCTTATGATGATCTTGATGCTACTCAAATGCGAAAACTATGACTTACTAAAAGCAAACGCAGTTAACACCCGTGTCTATCCTTTTTGAGCCTCATAAACCCCATAGTTATACTTGCTGAGCATGGTGAGCTGACGCTTGTTGTCATCACCTTTATATGAAAATCCCGGATGGGTACCAGATGGTGGTGCAAGTAAGGTGTTACCAAAGGAGTGCTAGGCGAGTGTACCCCCAGTCAACTGTCCCTGTGGAGTATGGAGACCCGAAGATAACAGATATAGACTGCCTTCCGCGATGCTTTGTTATAGATGTAAGTTTTGTTGTAAATATGTTTCAATATATAATAAAGCACTGACTTTGATAATCTCCATATTTGTATATATGTTTTGTGTGGACATCCTGGGCACACATATACATTGTATTCAGTATTCTTTGGAAAACCGGGTGCTACAAATCCCATTCTTTGTTTACTTGGTTGATCACTACTACTGAGTCTCCATAGGTGAGTACCCTTTTGATCCTCATTGTAGTTGCTACTTTTAGTCCATGTATGAGTGCTTCGTATTCCGCTTCATTATTTTTTTGCTTGCCATGATATTTGTAATACATACTTCAATTGTCTTCCGTCTGGAGAGATTAGTAGTACTCCTCCTCCTAGTTTCAAAGATCCATCAAAGTACATATTCTAATGGTATCGTATTGGTTCGGGTTCCTTTTGGGTGATTTCTGTCCATTCTACGATGAAGTCGGGTAGTATTTGTGATTTGATTGCCGTTCTTGGTTTGAAGTATAGGTTAAGGGCTCCGAGTTCCACTACCCATTTTGATATTCGGCATGTAGCGTCCTTGGTTATGAGTATGTCTTGTAGAGGAAAATTGGTCACAATTGTTACTTTGTGCTCATGGAAGTATTGCCTTAGCTTTCTTGATGATATAAGGACTGCATAGTGTAGTTTTTGTACGTGTGGGTATCTGACTTTTGATTCTGTGAGTACTTCACTTATGTAGTATACTGGTCTTTGTACTTTGTAGGCATGTCTGGGTTCTTCTCTTTCTACTATGACTGTTGTGCTTACCACATTCTTTGTTCTGTGATATACAACATCATGTCTTCCTTGTTTCTTGGTGTTGACACAAAAAGCGTCTGATCTGCGAACACCTCGGGCTTATACCCGAACTCGATATCCAAAGGTGTGCCAGCCGATTTGACCAGTTAATCGACAAGGACGATAACTAGAACAATGATGAACGAGACAACAATGATACGCCCGGATGTCAAAGCTCAAATTGTTCAAAAAGCGGAACTCGCGAAGTAGACGGAGATCTTGTAGATGCAGCCCATCGAGATCGTAAGAACTCGTAGAAAAACTATAACTAATGCGAAAAAGTAGATGCTGGAAAAGTAGATAAAAAGTAATAGATGTATTTGATTGATTGTATTGGTTATTTCTCATACGGACCCTAGGTACATATTTATACTCCGGTAAGGGGAGTTGTACATAAACACAACTCATACCTAAACAAAACTCCTACTTTTAAGGAAATAAATGACTCGTGCAAGAGTCGGACTCAAACTGGTATAATAATACTAGTATAAAATCACCAGTTTCCTTATCTATTCCCTTCGCGATGACACTTTCCATCGGCAGATTTCTTTCCATCCGCAACCTTCTTCCATTACCATCGGCATCTTTCCACTGACGTCAGCTATATTCTGCATCCATCGACAACACTCCCGACCGGCAACATTTTCCTGTTTCCATCGGCAATCTCTCCTTATCGGCAAACACATCTTCCTCTTCTGACGCCCTTCGTCATCGGCAACCTCATTTATTCCGATCAGCAGTAAACCAGCAATACTCCGATGCCGATAAGAAGCAATCACTATCCCTTTGCCGATCAGCAACTCAGTTCATATTGACACGTCAAAAAAAAACGGTGTCAACACATGCCCCCTAATTTCGGGGTATAAATTATTTTATGCGTCGAAATTCTCTCTACTATGATCTTTTCCTCCAAAATATTTCTGACATTTCCTCGATCACCGTGCATAATCATTGCAACTTACCAATATCCCCTGCAACTGCAATGCCAACGGGTATAATTCCCAAATCGCCGCATAATTTATCTTTTACACCCCCATTAGGTCAAGAAGGTAAACTTCAAAGACACCCCTGATGCTTCTAATCTTATAAAGACTTTTGCGCAGTCATTTCCCTTTTACCCTAAGCTCATTCTCTCAGTTCACCGGCATTTTTGAAGAACACTCCGACAACCTTCAAGCAGCGGCATCTCTTTCTTCCATCCAGACGCAAACCACAAGAACCTTCTGGCTTCAATGGCGATCAGCTTCAACGTCCCTACGGTTAATCCTTCCTCTTTCATCCTCTGTGATTTCCTTCCGCCTATTCTTGTTCTTCGCATCGACTCATGACCCTTCTTCCTTTCTCTTTTTACCTTCCGAATCTAGGAGATGTGCAACGAAATAGTGATTCCTACCAATCAACCATACCTCTACTGTCTGGGTCCAATGGGAGATGCTGACCCAACCAAAATTATCAACGCAGAAGTCAATCGCATCCCTTTCAGATCGACACACTTTAGCCTATGGTTATGGAAAGATGCTTTCCGATCTTGGCCTAACCCTACCAATGGGTAGAGGAATTGGTACCTTAGGATGGACAGGAGGCAGCAAGTCTACTAGGCAGAACGCAAATTAGACCAATGTATCAGATTGTCTATTGCAAATATGGCTAGGAACGAAAACATGATGATTGCAGCTTCCTACTTCTGGTCGAACACAATGAACGCTTTCTTATTTCGTCATGGTCCAGCCACCCCCACGCTTGCCGATATACACATGCTGACTGGTCTCGACATTTCTTCTGCCGGCGATGCCCTTCTCTTCAACAGAAAGCTTGAACACAGAGTGGCCACCTGTAACATCGGCGGTTGGACTGGGTATATTGCAGAATACCACAAGACCGGATCAGTAGGTTAAAGGGAACACGCTACCTTCCTAAACATGTGGTTGGAGAAGTTCATCTTTTGCAGTAAGACAGTTGGACCCACTAACATGTACTTCCCTGCAGCAGAGCTTCTAGCTAATGGAACAAGACTCCTTCTTAGCCGATACCTCCTCAGCTCGGTCTACCACCTCCTACATCAAGTGTCGGAGAAACTACTGCTAGGTGAACCCATCGACAATCTTGGAGGCCCCTGGTGGTTTATCAACATGTGGCTAAATGCCCATATGCATAAGTATCTCCAATTCGATTTATTCAGTCAGCAATTCCCAAGGGACCTAGCTGAAGATCATGTGCTTGCTAATGATGAATCGGCAACCCGCTCCCCTTTGAACTTTGGAGAAGCTATAATAATGCTGCCGGGAACCGATGCTAATAGAAATCAATTTGGCATGTTCTTCCAAAGATTCTACTGTGGAATCCCTGTAGCAGAACAGGTCTGGTGGCCTTACGTTGATGAGAACAACCAATTTCCGCTTTCTTTCAATCTCACCGATGGAAACATACCACAGAACGAAAGAATTATGAAGGCCGCTCTCACCCCTTGGGCTATTCTAGTCAACATCTTTGGAACTGGGAAGAACACTCTCCCAACCTACGAGTTTTATTATCCATCGGCAGCAGCAAGGCAGCTAGCGTTTGGTCAACTACCGATCAAACTTTGCTATGCCGATGTAATAAAGCCAAGAGAAACCATCTCCAACGTCATGGACTGGAATAAGATCACTACTCTCCCTCCTCAAACCAATACAACTAGCATCGACTTATCCTCTTGAGCGCCGACTTCATTCATTACTGAATCGTATAAGTCTTGGTGGCAAGAGTGGAAATATCAGCTGTTTGCCAAGTCATCGCACTATCATCGGCATCTGATCGACGCTGATCACATTATTCCCAATGACGCAGTAAGCCCATTCTTCATTCCGATTTACTCCTTATAATTTATTCCCATCAGCATTTGACCTTCTCCTACTAACAGGTCGACGACCTAATCCCTCGAAATAGCAAAAGTGGCAAAGCTTTTAATTTACGATCGATGAATCCTTCATCGGTAATTGGTAGCAAGGCTCCCTCACTAGCTTCCCTCATGCACTACAAGGCTCCCAGGTTTACACTCAAACCCTAGTCAACAACTGGTGTTGCTACTACTCCATCGGCTGCCGCTGCCACCTTGGCGCAAGCTTTCGAGGTAACGACTTCTACTTTATTTATTTATGCCGATTGCAAATTCTTGTCAGTAGCACCCACTTAATCTTCAACCCGTACAAAACGTTCTTCTTTGTAGTCAACGGGCCCATCGACATCTATTCCCGATGTACAAATCCTTCCAATTCGGCCTACCGATGTCCCCCAAGCACAAGGATCAAAACGCCAAAGCTCCTCAAGTAGTGCTGCTCGACGAAAACGTCTAAGGCCATTGTCGATGGCATATTCTCAACCTCCTACCAATATACCAGTGCCAGAATCAGCATCGGCATCTATCCCTGATCAACCACAAGCTGAAATTCCTATTCAAAGGACAGCATCACCGCAAGAATTAGTTGCAATGGCAGAAACAACACCGGCATCATCACCAGCACCAGCACCAGATGACAACCCTAACGAAGGGACAACACCATCTCCACAGGGACTAGCTGCAGCAGCAGAGACAATACCAACACCAACACCAGCACCGGTACCACCCGTTCTCCCCACACAGGCAAGTTCATCGACAACCATCGCCGATCTGCAAGATACTACCGTGCCAACCGATTTACCAAGCCCGAGGCAAGAAATTTGTCTGAAGATGGTAACTTGATTGTCACAAATCTTACAAAACACAAACTTGTGATTAGAGAATTCTAACTCTCTTCTTTTCAGGCCCAAGACTCTCCAAATAGTCTATTCTCTTTTGCCATCAACTTGTCGGAAGAAGATGAAGAAGAAGAAAACTCTGCTCCATTATCAGACACTATATCGGCAGACGTAAAGACCAAACTTGAAGCACTGTTATCCCTATTGCAACAAAGTACCTCCGAACTAGTCCAAGACTCCAATGTAGTAAGGGTAGCCTTCAAGGAAATTCAGGGCCAACTGTTCGCCGATATCGAAGAGATACTCTTCCAAGCAGCGTTTATTGAAAGCCGACAGCCCCAATACCAACGGGCTTTACGCCGTATTGCCGATAGGGTTACCCAATCAAAGCTTGAAGAGGAGATACTCAAGTTCAAACAAACTGCGGATGAAAAGCACAAAGACATCGGCCGCCTGGAGGCTTCTGGCAGCGTGCTTGAACAAGAGATCGCCCGCCTATCGGCACAAAGAGAAGAACTGTTGGCTGAACTGAAGAAAGTGGATGAAGCTTTAAACTCAGCCAACTAGAAGAAAATTCAACTCCCAATCACCGCCAATATTTTGCAACAAGAAAGGGATGCCAATGCCCGTGAAGCTCTTCTGCTAAGGAGGAAAATCAAGCCAGTTGAGGGTTCTGCCGATGACGATGCTAGGGAAATAGAGGAGACGAACCAAATTCGCTTGCATGCGATCTCATCCATCCAGTCCTTGTTGTAATCTGCTGAGTCGGCAACTATGAACCTGACGACCGATTTTGCCTGTAACCTAATGTTAATACGCTTCCTGCCGATTTTTTGCATAACACTTCTTCTATCGGCATTTTTGCTTATGTTATTCTACGCATCTACCCAAATGCTGGGGTAGTATTTCTTTAAATATTTACCATTTATTGCTCTAGAAAACGTAACTCCTTCGAGAGTTTCCAAAATATAAGCGTTGCCAGGAACAGATTGATTTATCCGAAAAGGACCTTCCCAATTAGGAGACCACTTCCCAAACTTTGAACTCTTAGTCCCAATCGGTAAAATCAATTTTCACACCAGATCACCATCGGTAAATTCTTTCACCTTTACTTTCTTGTTATACCATCTGGCAACCCTCTTCTTGTTTTCTTCAATACTAATTAGAGCCCTTAACCGATGACCTGCCAGATCTTCTAATTCATCCTTCATAAGGACGTCATATTCATCGGTTATCAATTGGTCCTGAGAAAACAATCGCCTAGAACCAGTTTTAATTTCCCAAGGTAGGACAGCATCGTGTCCATATACCAACTGATATGGCGAAACCTTAGTAGCACCATGACACGCCATCCGATATGCCCAAAGAGCTTCATTCAACACCGTATGCCACTTTCTAGGGTTCTCTTCAATTTTGCGCTTGATAAGCTTAATTATCCCCTTATTAGTTGCTTCAGCCTGACCATTAGCTTGAGCATAATAAGGAGAATAATTCAACACTTTAAACCCCATACGGATAGCAAAATCATCGAACTCTCCCGATGTGAACATAGTCCCCTGATCAGTTGTAATAGTCTGAGGAATCCCGAATCGGTAAACAATATGTTCTATCAAAAAATCTATCATGTTTGCCGATGTCACATTTTTCAAGGGAATGGCTTCAACCCACTTCGTGAAGTAGTCGGTAGCAACAAGTATGAATTTATGCCCTTTACTTGAAGGTGGATAAATCTGACCGATAAGATCGATGGCCCATCCTCTGAACGACCAAGGTTTGATTATAGGATTCATTGCCGATGCAGGTGCTCTCTGAACATTACCAAACTTCTGACAATCTTGACACCCCTTGAAATATTCAAAGCAATCCTTAAGAATCGTCGGCCTATAATATCCATTCCTCCTGATCATCCACTTCATTTTGAATGCCGATTGATGTACCCCACACACTCCTTCATGAATCTCACTCATCAACTCCTTTGACTCTTCTTTATTAAGACATTTGAGCAAGACTCCATCAACCGTCCGATAATACAATTCATCATCAAGGAGCACATACTTGGTAGCCTGAAACCTTAACCGCCTTCCAACTTTCCTAGATGGGTTTCTTAAGTAATCGGCAACTTCTTTTCTCCAGTCATTGATGGCCGTTACCAGTGTCATCGCTTCTTGAATCGGCTGATATCCCGAAGCATGTTGCGCCAATCGGTTGGCTTCTTCGTTATGCAACCTAGGAATATGCTCAAGACGATACTCTCTGAATCCCTTTAACAATTGTAAGCACTTCCCATTATACTCAATTAAAATATCACTTCGGCATTCATATGTTCCAATCAACTGATTGATTACCAACATAGAATCGCTAAAGACCTCAATGGCATCGGCACGCACATCTCTGAGCAACTCCAACCCCTTCAGCAACGCCTGATATTCAGCCTGATTATTCGTCGAAGTAGCAACAATCGGCAATGAGATTTCATACTTTTTCCCTCGGGGCGAGACCAACACAACGCCGATACCCGCTCCTTCCTTACATGTAGAACCATCAAAGAATAGAGTCCAAGGAGCAATTTCTACAGAATTTAGCGCACCACAATGTTGAGTAACAAAATCGGCCATCACCTGTCCTTTAACTGCCTTAGCTGATTCATACCTTAGATCAAATTCTGACAGCGCCAAAATCCATTTGCCGATCCTCCCGTTTAGAATCGGCATTGACAACATATACTTAACCACATCATCCTTACATATGACGGTGCATTCGGCCGATAGCAAATAATGCCTTAATTTGGTACAAGAAAAGTACAAAAATAAACACAATCTCTCAACGGCCAAATACCTGGTTTCAACGTCCACCAGCCTCCTACTCAAATAATAAATCGCACGCTCTTTCCCCTCAAATTCTTGAATCAAGGCCGACCCGATACCACCGTCATCGGCAAACAAATATAATCTGAAGGGTTTCCCATGTTGAGGCGGAATTAACATCGGAGGATTCACCAGATACTTCTTAATTTCTTCCAACGCTAATTGCTGCTCTTCTCTCCACACAAATTCTTGACCGGCTTTCAGCTTCAATAATGAGCGAAAAGATCTAATCTTCCCGGACAAATTAGATATAAATCTTCTGATAAAATTAATCTTGCCGATCAAAGATTGCAGCTCAGTCTTGTTCGTAGGAGCGACCACCTTGTTAATCGCATCAATGGATTTGCAGCCCCTTTGATGCACCATGAATGCTAGGAACTGACCTGCCGATACGCCAAATGCACATTTATTCGGATTCATCTTAAGTCCATGCTCCCTTGTGCATTCCAAAAATTTTCGTAGATCGGCAAGATGCTTTTGAAAGTCTTCGGATTTCACTACCACATCATCAATATAGATCTCGACCAATGTGCCGATATACTTGTGAAAGATAAAATTCATTGCTCTTTGATAAGTAGCACCGGCATTCTTCAAGCCAAAAGTCATCACGATCCATTCAAACAAACCGACGTGCCCTGGACACCTAAAAGCAGTTTTGGATATATCTTCTTCAGCCATGAATATTTGATTATATCCAGCGTTATCATCCATAAAACTGATAATCTTATGTCCAGCAGAGGCGTCAACTAATAAATCGGCAACTGGCATCGGATAACCGTCCATTGGCGTAGCTTTATTCAGATTCCTGAAATCAATACAAATACGAAGTTTTCCATTCTTTTTATATACAGGAACCACATTAGAAATCCACTCGGCATATCGACATTGCCGAATAAACCCAACCTCGATTAGCTTTGTAATCTTAGTTTTAATATCGGACAATACGTTAGGATTGCATCAGCGTGCTGGCTGTCGATGTGGTTGAAAACCCGATTTAATAGGTAACCGATGTTCAACTATTGATCGATCTAAACCAGGCATTTCTGTATAATCCCAAGCAAAACGATCTTTATATTCCTTCAGTAAATCACTCAACTGTTGCTTACATTGGGAATCTAACTTAGCACTAATAAAAGTTGGCCTAGGCTTGCCACCGTCGCCGATGTCTATTTCCAGCAAATCATCGGCTGATGTGAATCCCTGCCCCAGTTTTCCATCATCAATGAACTGATCCATTAAAACACCTCTTCAGAACCGACTGCTTGGATCGGTGTAATTTGGAAATTAGAAAACTTTGTGAAATTCGGCACCTCGTACCGATTTGGAAGAGGAATAAAGCCATATGCCTAAGGATATGGTGTCCGATAAGAATATGCATCGACCTCAGACTTACTACCGAACTATCCTTTCTTCAGTTCGGCGATTTCATCGGCCCGACGTATATTTTGACCCTGCCGACGCATTGGCCGTATGCTTATCGGCTGGACTGGTGGATACATCCCTTCTTGCCTCTGTAGTAAGTAAACTGATCCGATTAGCGTAAGCGCAACACGATGTTGCTGAACATTATACATCGGCTGATCTGTTGATGTATATCCTTGGACACCAGCTGGAGTATTTTGAGATACTATCGACATCTCATTTTGAACATCCGCTGAGTAATGGCATTGCTGTGCTCTTGCCACCTGATATCTGGGTTGCACCAACTGCTGTTGCATTGATGTCTGACCAGTCCATCCAGGATCACAAGTCATCGGCATGTGATTTGTCGATAATTGATATCTATTCGGAGCTTGTTGCCCTTGCATTCTAGGACAATCAATAGATTGACTTCCTTGTTGTGTTGATACCCCCATCTGAGGATTTATCATCAAAGGATGGTCTGCATCTGCCCTATTTTGTTGCATCGGCAGAGCGCTTGCCGATGGTCGCCCGCAAGGCATCTTGGGTACCGCCACCTGAAGACTTCTTGTCGACGGCTGCCCATTTGGAGAAGGAGTAGCATTATGCATCACTGGATTGATTGGCTATACTGCTACTGCTGATTCCACATGGGCTTTTCCCGCCGTGCCGTCACCTTGGATCGACTTGACATTGGTCGATGAATTTGTAGGCATATCATATCCCCACCGGTTAGTAGGAATCGGCCGGCTTTGGATTGCAGGCCCTGACACTTCCGATGCTACTGGGTCTGTATTTAGCCGAACAACGTTTACAGGGCTTGATTTTAGAGTAACTTCACCGGCAGATAGCTTCGCAGGCTGGGAGGATCCCGTTGGGGTTGCCGATGGAGTTATAGTAGATGCCGATCCAGATTGATGATACGATGGACCAACATAACGAGATGCCTGCCCTTCTTTGAAGGACAGCATAACAGCGTTGTGTACAGCGTTGGACATCATAGTAGAGTGGTTAATCAATGCTTGATTTAATGCAGAATTAACCATCTCTTGAAATTTACCAGGATTGGCGTCGAAAGTGACCTGCTGTGGCGACGGCGGATCTTGCTTCTGCACTGCATCGCCACTCCTGTTTAGGCTGAAGGATTTCAGATACAACTGCTTGTATTCCTCCATAGCCCGCTCCATAGCCTGCTTCTGATCATCTTTCAGATCTGCTTCGGAGACTTCGATGACGTTCCTTGGATTGACGTCAGTAGAATCACCCATGATCGTGATCAAGAGATGTATTCAGGGTCCCACCGGGTGTGCCAAAAGAGGTGTTGACACAAAAAACATCTGATCTGCGAACACCTCGGGCTTATACCCGAAATCGATATCCAAAGGTGTGCCAGTCGATTTGACCAGTTAATCGACAAGGACGATAACTAGAACAACGATGAACGAGACAACAACGATACACCCGGATGTCAAAGCTCAAATTGTTCAAAAAGCGGAACTCGCGAAGTAGACAGAGATCTTGTAGATGCAGCCCATCGAGATCGTAAGAACTCATAGATAAACTATAACTAATGCGAAAAGTAGATGCTGGAAAAGTAGATAAAAAGTAATAGATGTATTTGATTGATTGTATTGGATATTTCTCATACGGACCCTAGGTACATATTTATACTCCGGTAAGAGGAGTTGTACATAAACACGACTCATACCTAAAAAAAACTCCTATTTTCAAGAGTCGGACTCAAACTGGTATAATAATACTGGTATAAAATCACCAGTTTCCTTATCTATTCCCTTCACGATGACACTTTCCATCGGCAGATTTCTTTCCATCCGCAACCATCTTCCATTACCATCGGCATCTTTCCACTGACGTCAGCTATATTCTTCATCCATCGGCAACACTCCCGATCGGCAACATTTTCCTGTTTCCATCGGCAATCTCTCCTTATCGGCAAACACATCTTCCTCTTCTGACGCCCTTCGTCATCGGCAGCCTCATTTATTCCGATCAGCAGTTAACCAACAATACTCCGATGCCGATAAGAAGCAATCACTATCCCTTTGCCAATCAGCAACTCAGTTCATATTGACACGTAAAAAAAACGGTGTCAACACTTGGTGGAGTCATTACTAGAGATGATGATAAGTATTCTTTTAACTTGATGAAAGCTTGATTCGCCTCCTCTGTCCACTCGAAATTTTCTTTCTTTTTGAACAGTTTGAAGAAAGGTAGTCCTTTTTCTCCTAGCTTTGAGATGAATCTGTTGAGAGCTGTCATACACCCTGTCAGTTTTTGTATGTCCTTGATCTTCTTTGGTGGTTTCATTTCCATGATTGCTTTTACTTGTTTTGTGCTTGCTTCGATCCCTCTGTTGCTGACTAGGAAACCGAGTAGTTGTTTTGATGGTACGCCAAAGACGCATTTTGTAGGGTTTAACTTCCATTTCCATGCCTTTAGATTTTTGAATATTTCTTCTTGGTCTTCTAGCAGCGATTCCGGCTCTTTTGTCTTGATTACCACATCATCAATGTAAAGCGTTTCTTCCGATTTGATCTCCGAGACAAGTTTGTATTGCTCTCTGATATTTTTCTCCTGCGTTTTAGTCCAAACGACATTGATTTGTAGCAATATGATCCAAAAAGTGTTATAAAGGATGTTTTGCTCTGGTCTTCTTCTCTTAGTGATATTTGATGGTACCCTGAGTAGCAATCAAGGAAGGACAGTAGTGATGATCCTGCCGTTGAATCTATGACTTGGTCAATTCTTGGTGGTCCATATGGGTCTTTTGAGTAGTGTATGTTGAGATCTGTGTAGTCGACACACATGCGCCATTCTTTCAAGTTCTTTTTCTCTACTAAGAATAGGTTTTCTAATCAGTCCGGGTTGATTATTTCTCTGATGAACCCTACCGTCAACAATTTTGTAATTTCCTTTTTGATTGCTACTTTCCTGTCTGGAGCGAATTTGCATAGCTTCTGTTTCACTGGTCTTGACCCTTTATTTGTATCGATTTTGTGCTCAACAAACTCCTTTGGGACTCCTAATATGTCTGTAGGTTTCCATGTAAATATGTCTTTGTTGTCCCTTAGAAAGTTGCTGAGCATGAGTTCCTATTTGGGGTATAGGTTTGCACTGATTATTGCTATCTTCTCTGCATCCCCGGTTAATAAGTCAATTGTTTTTGTAGCGGCTTCTTTTGGTGGTGTAAAGTTGTTTGTCTTCTTTGCTGGTATTTGAATTTCATCCGTGTTTATTTCTTCAACCTTCTTCGCAATGTCTTCTTTTTCTTTGAAGTCTTGTAACTTTTCTGATATTTGTATAGCTTGTACGTCACAATCATAAGCTTTCTTTGGGTTTCCTTTTAGTTATAAAACTCCTTTTATCATCGGCATCTTGAGCAATAGGTATGGGTAGTAGGGTACTACCATGTATCTTGTGCGCGCTAGCCTTCCAAGGATTGTGTGGTAGCATGATTCGAAGTCTACTACATCAAACTTAATGAATTATGTTCGATATTTGTCTCCGAAGGTGTCTGGTAAAGTTATTTGCCCCAATGGTATAGAAGCTCTTCCAGGTACTATTCCGTAGAAAGGAATACTTGTTGGTGTGATCATGCCTTCATAGTCTATGTTCATCTTCCTCAAGGTGTTTGCAAAGATTATATTTAGTCCCGCTCCTCCGTCGATGAGTACCTTGGATACTGCCACTCCTGCTATTGTCGGTCCCATTACTAAGGGATAGTAGCCAGCGTTTGCCGCACTCGTCCATTGGTCTTCTCTTGTGAATTGTATTAGGTATTCTGACCAATCTAAGTATCTTAGGGTAGCAGGTTCAATTGGCATGATGGTTCTGTGGGCTAGTTTTTCCTGTCTTTTACTTCTTGCATATGATCCTCCGGAAAACATTACGACTAGTTGTTGTTGGGGTTCTTGATAATTTCCTTCCACCTTCTTTATTTCTTTCCGGGTTCCTCTGTTCTTTGTTCCGAGTTGTTGGTATGTGTAACACCCTAAATTTTACTTTATGGAAAATAGAAACAAAATGTTTTATTTTTGGATTTGGTGCTCATGAAATCATAGGAAATAAAAACTTGTTATGAAATTAAAATTTCTTTTGGTAGAAACATGTTTGATCATTCATGCCTTGCATTTTGGTCTTTGTTTGAATGACTCTATTTCAAAATTTAAATGAAGTTTCACATTTGAAATTGAAAATGGTTTCAAA
This sequence comes from Microstegium vimineum, assembly GCA_022036555.1. Lineage (NCBI taxonomy): Eukaryota > Viridiplantae > Streptophyta > Magnoliopsida > Poales > Poaceae > Microstegium > Microstegium vimineum. Next base: position 9,769,307 of record CM039133.1, read on the forward strand.
TTGTATTCGAAAACGTGTTTGGAATTTCAAAATAAAAGAAAAAGGCAAAACGCCCCCTCTTCTGCTTCTGGCCCGAGATGGCCCAAGCCTCCCCTCCCTCTCTCGGCCTCCCCCCCCCCGTAGGCCCAGTTGGGCAGGCCGGCCCACTCGCCTATGCGGACGCGCCCTCTCCCTCTCTCTTGCGCTGACAGCCCGACCCCGCCCGTTCTTTCGCTGACCGGAAGGGCCCACCTGTCAGTCCCTCTTTCCGCCTTTCCTTTCTTCTTCCTCGGCTCTTTCCTTCCTCGCGCTGCCGTTTCCTTCCGCCGAACGGGAATGGCGCCCGTGTTTCCCCCTCAACTGCGCGGGTGCTCGCACCCCGCCTCCCCTCGCTGCCAGAGTGGACCCACACCTCTGCCGCATCCCCACCTGCCTCTTTCCTCCTCCCTCCTTCCTTCTTCGCGCGCCGCCGCGCACCGCCTTCCTTTTCCGCCGCAGCGCAATTGGCGCCTGTGCCGCCGTTTCCCCTCTCTATCGTGGCCCTGGGGCTATTTAAGCCAAGGCCGTGCCTCTCACCGCCTCCAATACGCCCTCCCCGAGCACCGCAGCAGTGCCCCAGAGCGCCGCCGCCGCAAGCCGCGAACACAGTCTGCCGCCGCCGTCGTCTCTCTGCTGCCAGGCCCCCTCTGCTCCATCCAGCCGCTCTCCGAGCTCCGCAGCATGGTAAGAAAGCTCCCTGACGCTCCAAAACCTCCCCATGCCCTCTCTCTACCTCCGCGCGAGATCGCCGGATGTCCCGAGCCGCCCAATCGCGGGCACCGCCGCGTTCGTCGCCCAATCGGTCCGACCGATAGCACCTTCGTACTCCCCGTCTCTCCCTCGGTCTCCCTGTACTTTTCGCGTTGAGAATCGAGCACTGAAACGGCGTTTAGCTTCGCGCCGCCGCATCCCGGCCATGGCGCCACCGCGGGAGCGCCGCCCCAGCGACCTCACGCCCGCGCTCTTTCTCCCTTTCTCTCTGGACCGTCCGATCTCGCGCCGACGGCTTAGATTAGAAAGACCGAAGGGGTACGCCCACCGGTCCATGGTGGACCCGTGGACCAGAGCCCATACGCCGTCCACACTGCTCCCGTGGACCCGTCCAATAGCGTAGCGCCACGTGGCAAGATGCTGACCCGCATCACAGATCCTTGGCGCCTTCCTTCTTTGTGCGTTTCCGCTCTGAAAACGGAAAACCCTCTCCGTTAAGCAAAATACGTTTTCTCTCTTTTTACAGATCTGCCCCTCCTTTTCAAATGCTTATAATTTCCCCGTTTCAACTCCGTTTTGACCCAAACGAGTTGCGTTAGATCCGTAATTTCATAACCTATCTAATGGTACAGTTTTTATCTATGTTAATTACTTTTGAAAATCAAAGAAAATTAATTTGTTAATGATTTAATCTTGTCTTTTCAAAATCCTGTTTAATCCATATTTCCTCCGTTTTAAATCCGATTCGTTCCGTTCAAGTTGCGTTGGCTTCGTATCGGCGCAACCTTTGTATTAGTGATCTTTAATACCATGTTAATAGTTCTGTATTTTCATGAGATCAAACCCTAATTTGATTAACCACTTTGCAATTTGTGTTATACATAAAATAATGTTTACTTTCGTTTTCGAAATCCAAATACAATCTTGACCTAACCTAATCAAGGTGTTTCTCTGGAATACCCTATACACTCTTTTATATAATAATAAAATTGATAAAGCTCGTAGTTCTATTTTATAAAAGCAAATCTTCCGTTAGTTGTATCTCGATCATCGTAGCTCTGTTTAGTGTGATCTTCGCGACTGTGAGATCGTAGAGTTGCGTAGGTTCCTTTTTAAATACTTTTTATTGATTGGTGTATTGTTCTAATTTTAGTCATGTTTGTATGCTTTGTATGATCAGAATGCTTGTGTGGTGTTTGGTTAATTGTCGTCCAATCGGTGAGTTTTGCGTTGGTGATCAAGAAGAAGTCGTCTAAAGTTGAGAAGCAGTTGAGCAAAGGATCTAAGCTGTTAAGGCAAGTATTACATGGGATTATCCTTGTTGTCCTATTCATGATAATCATTCATCATATGCATGTGTTTCCTTGTTACCCTGTAAGGACTATCCTAGTTTTGTACCTTATACCTTGTTACCCTGGGAAGTTATGCATTTGGGTAGATCAAGCTAGTGCTCTTTGAGAACAACTATGATCATGTAAACTTGATTAATGAATATGTGAATCGACAATAAAAGATGACTTTTTAGCAACGTGGACCATAGGTGGAACACCAGGAACTCACACCTGTGTTCTCACTCATAGGGATATTTCTGTAAGAGATTACCCCGAGAAAATAGTACTACCATAAGCTAATGGGCTCTGGCTTGACTCAGTATTAGGCTTTTGCTAGTCTATGGCAACTTACCTGAGAGGGCTCAAGAAGTTCTCTGAGATGTTTGGAAGCGCTGCGGTGACTTCTGGGCTCTTGGTGAGGGAACTTGTAGCGGGTTGTTACTTTCTAGTGGAACTTGTGAAAGGTCTCGTAGTGAACCCTGCCGGCCTACCTTGGAAGTGGGTTAAGAGGGTCGCGTCCTCTGGCGAAGGGGCAATTCACGACTTATGGGTAAAGATGTACGCCTCTGCGCAGAGTTAAAAACTATCATAATAGCCGTGCTCATGGTTACGAGTGGCTTGGGCTCCTTGCTATGTGATGTTCTTATGTCATGGCTCATCAGTTGTTATCGGTGATTTATTATTGTTACTTGTTCATATAAGCATTAACTCCGGTTCACTTGATCATATGGATATTGGGTTATTGATAACATTGATGCTATCCTATGCTAAAATTGTGACAACATAAAAGCTGATGCAGTTTAACCAGTGTCATACCTTCTTGAGCCTCATGAACCCCATGTATACTTGTTGAGTACGAAAGTACTTACGCTTGTTTATTCTTTTCAATACTTTGGATAAAAATCCCGGATGGGTACCAGTTTGCAAGAATTGGAAGAGTTAGGCTTGTGCTCAACCAGTCAGTTGGTCCCTGTGGAGTGGAGTCTTCACCTGAAGATCGGAGTGCCTTTCCGCTGTTTGCTCTCTCTCTTAAGGTTATCTCTTTGACCTTATATGTTATATAACTAAGTATTGTCTTTTGATATTACCTTGTTCTGTGACTATATGTGGGATTTGACTTCCTGGGCTCACATATAGGGTATATCTGGTTTTGTTCTTAAAATCGGGTGTGACAGATTGGTATCAAAGCAATGCTGACTGTAGGATGCAAGCCTAGATAGAACTGGACGTTTTAGCAAGCTTTCAACCTTGTCTAGTCCTTGCTTTTCTCTGTAACCTTGATATATGTTTAAAGCGATGCTCACTCTATCCCTATTCTATTTTAAAAACACAGTTGCAATTCTAACGTTTCTCTCTCTGTCTCTTAGATGGATCATAACGAGACGCCAGCTAACCTCAGAGATCTAAAAGACCAAGCTATGTCATCCTTGATCGCGTCCGATAATGAAAAGCTATCAACCATGCAGAGCCAAGTACGTGAAGAAACGACTCAACCACAGTGCTTACCTCCAGGACAGATCAGTGTGCCAAGGTCCCATAGGGAACAGGCGCAAGGAAGTAAAATAAAGCAGAACTATAGCAAAGGAAAGCTGAACCATGTGGATATGAGTACCCTCCCTGGAGCAAAGAAAGTCGTGTGTGGTTTGATCCGAGTAGGCTCAGCAAATGCCATGGTTCTATTTGATCCTAGAGCCACGCATTCGTTCATCTCTACCAAATTGGTAAAGGAACAAAAGATGATGCCAGTGCTAATGAAGAAAACCGTGATAGTTCAAACCCCAACTGGAGAAATGATGGCAAACCACATATGTCCGAAGTTTAAACTTAATATAAGAGGTGTGGAATGCGCAACGAATCTTGTTGTTTTGAAGCTCTCAGACATAGATGTTATCCTCGGAATGGGATGGTTCTCCGCTTTTGGAGGTGGAATCAGTAGTGCCCGGCTTTTGGAACATCTAACAACACCGTCAGGAGAAAGGATTAAATATGAGGGGATACAACCTTTTACCAAGGAATATGAGACTCCCGCTTTTGAAAGTGGTAACAATAAGAAGCATGAAGTTCAGAATCAATGCCAGTGTTGTAGGCATTATGGAGTTGTTTGTCTTCAAAACCAGCCTCCTCAAGGGGAATTCAAGATGAATCGGAACTGTGAATCAAATGATGATAAGAAGAGGAAAGCTATCTCACTTGGGTCACTCTCAGAGAACAACCTACCTTTGAGTTCAACCACTTTGCCACATCTGCTTCAGAATCCTAGTCAGATGGATCCAAAGGGTAAAGCGGTAGAAGTTCCTCAAGCTAAATCCATTTTTGGTGAGGTATGCATAGATGGATGGACAATCACTTGTACAGAGTTCCAACCCCGAAGGGTCAAACGAGTTAGAAAGCAGAACGGTCAAATGAAGATGAACCCCCAGAGTCTGCCAGTTAATCACTCCATCACCAAAGATCCAACCAAGAGAAAGTGTTTTCATTGCCAGCAAGAAGGGCACTATGTTAAATCCTGTCCACAGAAGAACCAGCAACTGAACTCTGGAGGCAATCAAATCAGTAGCATGCTTTATGGAGGAAGCTCTTCATGACCGTCATCCCCCTAGGCGTTTATGTCCCTTGTAATAAGTACGTTAGTCAAGTTTGTGTGTCTTGTGAACCTATAAGTGATTGGTTGGTTTGTCATAGTGGTTATGTTTGATTTGCATCTTTGTAATGAGTGCAATGATCTTGTGAGGTCTTCCCACAATTTCATTTAGTTTGTAAGTTTAAGTTTTAATGAAATAAAAGTTGGGTTTCGTTTATCTCCTGTGTCCCTTTATCCCATCTTTCAAGTGCAATCTATCTTTCTCCTCTATAATCTCTGTTTGTTGGAAGATAAGAGTTACGGGAAAATGTTGGATAAAAGTACAGCTCCTTATCTCTTTTCTCTATCCACAAGAACCACCCTAGTTGCTATCTTGGATATGGAGTTGTGAAAATAACAAAGTGATACATCTGTGCCGTTGTTTTCTTGCCCTCAAGGAGAGTTGTGTTCATACTATGGCACAAAAGTTTCATTGGAATAACAAAAAGATATGAGGACAGTTAGTTTAAGTCAAGGAATATGTAAGCTACCTTGGTGTCCCCTAGTTCATCTTTCTTAAGGGGGGTAGCCAAGTTAAAGAAGTTGCAACATGGAGTTGCATTGATGTTAGTACCTGGCTTTCAAAGATTGCTTATCACCATGATTGAGTTTTCTTTGAGTTTCCGTGCTATACCTGGACATCTTATGGAGCTGCATTTAAGGAAGCCTTGAATGACCCAAAATCTAATGCAGTTGTGTTCCAAACAGATGGACGCTACATGGGAATACACTTCTCAGGATGGAAAAAGGAATGTTCCCAATCCGGATCCTCCCTCTATAGAACAAGCTTTGGTTACACAAACCCAACCGCTACAGTTTCTTGCTCAAACCTCCTTGCATCATACACCACTTATGGATACACAAGGTGAAGTTATGGAAGGTCACGCACCAACTTTCTTTCACGGCACTGACCCACTAGAAGCAGATGCCTGGCTTAGAGCTATAGAGCAACATCTTGACATAGCTCAGTGTAAAGATAATGAGAAGGTGCTTTATGCTTTCAGTCAACTTCAAGGAACAACGTTAGATTGGTGGGAATCAGAGTTTGGTCAACGGGATGTAAATCAGATTGATTGGAAAGAGTTCAAAGATGCTTTCTGATCTTACCATGTTCCAGCTGGTTCGGTAGCAACCAATAATGAGGAGTTCCACAATTTGAAGCAAGGTTCTATGTCCGTATGTGAGTATAACGATCGGTTCACTCAGTTGTCTCGCTATGCCCTAGGAGAAGTGGATAGTGATGCTAAGAAGCAAAAATGCTTTATGAAAGGATTGAACATTAGTTTGCAACAACAACTGATGACCGTTGAGTATGGGGATTTTCATGCAATGATGCACAGAGCAATTGCAATTGAGAAGAAGCAACGAAAGAAGGGGAAGAAGAAGAGAAAGTGTGATCTTCAACGCCAGCTAAGAAACAGCCATCCCCGTCTTGCTACGCAAATCGTATGTCAGTCACAGTCGATGAATCTACTAGAGAGTACAGATCAGGATCAACAACCCCATGATGAAGTACCACCCTCCAATCAACGCCAAAACCAACAACGATAGAAGTCAGAATCGAGTCACCAAAAGAAGTAGGATGAAAGAGTAAAAGTGAAGGGAAAATACATCCAAGGGACGTTGAGAAGTGTGTCCGATGGAATTGTGTATGGTCGCATTTCAGTGAACTCATCTCCTGCCTTAGCGACGTTTGATCCGAAGGCTACACATTCGTTTATCGCTAAAGCATTTTTGCAAGAACAAAAGTTGACAATGCTCCCAATGAGGAAACCAGTGCTAGTTAAAACCTTTGCAGGTGAAGAAAAGGCAACCCGCATATGCCCAAAAGTTAGTCTCCACATAAAGGAGGGAGACTTTAAGGAAAACCTGATTGTTTTGGACCTCATGGCAGAGGATGTTGTCCTTGGAAGAGGATGGTTTGATGCTTGTAAAGGAGTTATTGATCCTACCCAAGGTTTGATGTTTGTAACCACTCCGACAGGAGAAAGAATTGAGTATCAAGGAATGCCACCTGGACCTGATGAACGTGAAGAGAACCTACTCGACAGTGGGAACACAAAGGATGTTGAAGTAGAACATGAGTTCTCAGATGTCTATGTTGAAGAACAGATGCCTTGGGAAGAGCTCTATACAATAGATGGTCATGGTTATGAAGATTATCCGTCTAAGCAATGTCAGAACACTCCAGATGACATATGAAGTTTTCTTGTGCTTTCTAGATCGAGGTTTTGTTTCTAAGAACAGATGTAATCTTTGTATCTTAAAGAATGGTTATGCTCTCGTGAAAAAGTCTTAGGTCCAAAGCAGTTTTAATCTGGAGGATATCTGTATTTCTTTATCTCTCTATCACCATCTTCCGAATCTCGAGGACGAGATTCATCTTAAGGGGGGTAGAATTGTAACACCCTAAATTTTACTTTATGGAAAATAGAAACAAAATGTTTTATTTTTGGATTTGGTGCTCATGAAATCATAGGAAATAAAAACTTGTTATGAAATTAAAATTTCTTTTGGTAGAAACATGTTTGATCATTCATGCCTTGCATTTTGGTCTTTGTTTGAATGACTCTATTTCAAAATTTAAATGAAGTTTCACATTTGAAATTCAAAATGGTTTCAAATTGTATTCGAAAATGTGTTTGGAATTTCAAAATAAAAGAAAAAGGCAAAACGCCCCCTCTTCTGCTTCTGGCCCGAGATGGCCCAAGCCTCCCCTCCCTCTCTCGGCCTCCCCCCCCGCAGGCCCAGTTGGGCAGGCCGGCCCACTCGCCTGCGCGGACGCGCCCTCTCCCTCTCTCTTGCGCTGACAGCCCAACCCCGCCCCTTCTTTTGCTGACCGGAAGGGCCCACCTGTCAGTCCCTCTTTCCCCCTTTCCTTTCTTCTTCCTCGGCTCTTTCCTTCCTCGCGCTGCCGCTTCCTTCCGCCGAACGGGAATGGCGCCCGTGTTTCCCCCTCAACTGCGCGGGTGCTCGCACCCTGCCTCCCCTCGCTGCCAGAGTGGACCCACACCTCTGCCGCATCCCCACCTGCATCTTTCCTCCTCCCTCCTTCCTTCTTCGCGCGCCGCCGCCGCCGCCTTCCTTTTCCACCGCAGCGCAATTGGCGCCTGTGCCGCCCTTTCCCCTCTCTGTCGTGGCCCTGGGGCTATTTAAGCCAAGGCCGTGCCTCTCACCGCCTCCAATACGCCCTCCCCGAGCACCGCAGCAGTGCCCCAGAGCGCCGCCGCCGCGAGCCGCGAACATAGTCTGCCGCCGCCATCGTCTCTCTGCTGCCAGGCCCCTCTGCTCCATCCAGCCGCTCTCCGAGCTCCGCAGCGTGGTAAGAAAGCTCCCTGACGCTCCAAAACCTCCCCACACCCTCTCTCTACCTCCGCGCGAGATCGCCGGATGTCCCGAGCCGCCCAATCGCGGGCACCGCCGCGTTCGTCGCCCAATCGGTCCGACGGATAGCACCTTCATACTCCCCGTCTCTCCCTCGGTCTCCCTGTACTTCTCGCGTTGAGAATCGAGCACTAAAACGGCGTTTAGCTTCACGCCGCCGCATCCCGGCCATGGCGCCACCGCGGGAGCGCCGCCCCGGCGACCTCACGCCCGCGCTCTTTCTCCCTTTCTCTCTGGACCGTCCAATCTCGCGCCGATGGCTTAGATTAGAAAGACCGAAGGGGTACGCCCACCGGTCCATGGTGGACCCGTGGACCAGAGCCCGCACGCCGTCCACACTGCTCCCGTGGACCCGTCCAATAGCGTAGCGCCGTGTGGCAAGATGCTGACCCGCACCGCAGATCCTCGGCGCCTTCCTTCTTTGTGCGTTTCCGCTCTGAAAACGGAAAACCCTCTCCGTTAAGCAAAATACGTTTTCTCTCTTTTTACAGATCTGCCTCTCCTTTTCAAATGCTTATAATTTCCCCGTTTCAACTCCGTTTTGACCCAAACGAGTTGCGTTAGATCCGTAATTTCATAATATATCTAATGGTACAGTTTTTATCTATGTTAATTACTTTTGAAAATCAAAGAAAATTAATTTGTTAATGATTTAATCTTGTCTTTTCAAAATCCTGTTTAATCCATATTTCCTCCGTTTTAAATCCGATTCGTTCCGTTCAAGTTGCGTTGGCTTCGTATCGGCGCAACCTTTGTATTAGTGATCTTTAATACCATGTTAATAGTTCTGTATTTTCATGAGATCAAACCCTAATTTGATTAACCACTTTGCAATTTGTGTTATACATAAAATAATGTTTACTTTCGTTTTCGAAATCCAAATACAATCTTGACCTAACCTAATCAAGGTGTTTCTCTGGAATACCCTATACACTCTTTTATATAATAATAAAATTGATAAAGCTCGTAGTTCTATTTTATAAAAGCAAATCTTCCGTTAGTTGTATCTCGATCATCGTAGCTCTGTTTAGTGTGATCTTCGCGACTGTGAGATCGTAGAGTTGCGTAGGTTCCTTTTTAAATACTTTTTATTGATTGGTGTATTGTTCTAATTTTAGTCATGTTTGTATGCTTTGTATGATCAGAATGCTTGTGTGGTGTTTGGTTAATTGTCGTCCAATCGGTGAGTTTTGCGTTGGTGATCAAGAAGAAGTCGTCTAAAGTTGAGAAGCAGTTGAGCAAAGGATCTAAGCTGTTAAGGCAAGTATTACATGGGATTATCCTTGTTGTCCTATTCATGATAATCATTCATCATATGCATGTGTTTCCTTGTTACCCTGTAAGGACTATCCTAGTTTTGTACCTTATACCTTGTTACCCTGGGAAGTTATGCATTTGGGTAGATCAAGCTAGTGCTCTTTGAGAACAACTATGATCATGTAAACTTGATTAATGAATATGTGAATCGACAATAAAAGATGACTTTTTAGCAACGTGGACCATAGGTGGAACACCAGGAACTCACACCTGTGTTCTCACTCATAGGGATATTTCTGTAAGAGATTACCCCGAGAAAATAGTACTACCATAAGCTAATGGGCTCTGGCTTGACTCAGTATTAGGCTTTTGCTAGTCTATGGCAACTTACCTGAGAGGGCTCAAGAAGTTCTCTGAGATGTTTGGAAGCGCTGCGGTGACTTCTGGGCTCTTGGTGAGGGAACTTGTAGCGGGTTGTTACTTTCTAGTGGAACTTGTGAAAGGTCTCGTAGTGAACCCTGCCGGCCTACCTTGGAAGTGGGTTAAGAGGGTCGCGTCCTCTGGCGAAGGGGCAATTCACGACTTATGGGTAAAGATGTACGCCTCTGCGCAGAGTTAAAAACTATCATAATAGCCGTGCTCATGGTTACGAGTGGCTTGGGCTCCTTGCTATGTGATGTTCTTATGTCATGGCTCATCAGTTGTTATCGGTGATTTATTATTGTTACTTGTTCATATAAGCATTAACTCCGGTTCACTTGATCATATGGATATTGGGTTATTGATAACATTGATGCTATCCTATGCTAAAATTGTGACAACATAAAAGCTGATGCAGTTTAACCAGTGTCATACCTTCTTGAGCCTCATGAACCCCATGTATACTTGTTGAGTACGAAAGTACTTACGCTTGTTTATTCTTTTCAATACTTTGGATAAAAATCCCGGATGGGTACCAGTTTGCAAGAATTGGAAGAGTTAGGCTTGTGCTCAACCAGTCAGTTGGTCCCTGTGGAGTGGAGTCTTCACCTGAAGATCGGAGTGCCTTTTCGCTGTTTGCTCTCTCTCTTAAGGTTATCTCTTTGACCTTATATGTTATATAACTAAGTATTGTCTTTTGATATTACCTTGTTCTGTGACTATATGTGGGATTTGACTTCCTGGGCTCACATATAGGGTATATCTGGTTTTGTTCTTAAAATCGGGTGTGACAGTATGTGTCTCTTCTTTCTTCGCAAATCTTCGTAGAAAGACATCACACTCGACTAGCTTATGCCTTATGTAGGGATGCATATGGTGTTGTGAGTATGCCCTAGAGGTAATCATAGAGATGATTGTATTCCTTGTATCCATGACATGTTTTGAATATCCATTAAAGACAGCTTGAATCGATTAGCAATTATGTGAATTTCTTGTGAAACTCTTTTACTTGTATGGTTATTGTAAAGTTGTCCCTGATCGGAGTTCATGCAAGAATGCACATGAATATAAGATCAACACATTATTAGTTGATGACTATGTTTCACAAGTCATGAACATGAGATGTCAAGCTAATAATGTTGGCACATGTATGACATGGGGCTGGACAGACCCAACATGAGATTGTCTCTAATACACATCATATACGTTATGTCCTTAGATCTGAGATTGTCGTATATACTCAAGATGTGAAACGACCTACTTAGGGACTACCAAACGCTACTCCGTGACTGGGTAGTTGAGAGTCCCTATGTGATTTTGGTAATTTAGTGACAACCTAGGTGAACTAATATGTGTTTGAATGATCTCTGGTGCGTTGCTTTGAGAGATAACTTCGTGTGGCAAACAACTAGTTTCGTGGGGATGGCTATTTATAGCCCTTGGTCGGCCCTTGGGGGCGGGTTGAGCACCTTGGGGTTGTGTTACCCTTAGTCATGCTTGGTGTGGGAGCCCTCTAACTCACTTGTGCTAGCAAGAGTGCAATTCGATTGCGAGTGAGTGATCTCTGGTGCGTTGCTTTGAGAGATAGCTTCGTGTGGCACTAGGTGATCGTGTTGCAAGCCGGTGGTGCTTGTTACTCTTGGAGGTTGCCACCTCCTAGACGGCTTGGTGGTTGTGGCTCCGTCGAAGCACGCAAGAAACTTGTGTGTGGCTCCGGAGAAGAGCTTTGTGAGGGTGTTGTGCTCGGCCCGTGGGAGATCACGAAGAGCATCTCTAGTTGAAGGTATCGTTGAGTGCCCTCATCTTAGGTTGGTTAGGCGGCAACCCTTGAGGGGGTTAGGCAAGTGAGGCCTGTAAAAAGTCGTAAACCTCCAAGTGAATGAGCCGATATAACGGGGACTTTCTTGGTGGCGACCAAGTGAACCTCGGGAGAAAAATCACCGTGTCAACCTTGTGTACATCTTCTCAATGGTTTGCATTCTCCGAATCACTAGCTTGTATTTACTTGTTCATATCTTGTGCTAGTGTTTCTTTGTTCCTGTAGTAACTAGTGTAGCTTGTGTAGCTTTCTTAGTTACCTTCTAGCTTGTGTAGCTTAGAAGTAGCTCTTGAGTGGCTAATTGGCTTGTGTAGCCTTGTTAGTCACATTGCTTAGTTTGTGTAGCTAAGTAAGTTGAGCTCTCTAGTTTGGCTTGTGTAGCCTTGCTATTGAGCATTGCTAGTGAGCTTAGGTGCTTTGTGCTTTGCTTACTAGCATGTGTAGGAGCTCCCGGTTTGCTTAGAGCACTAGTTGCTTAGGTTTGTGTGACCTTGCAACCTAGACTTGTTTAGGTGATCTTCCTAGCTTGGCACCTTAGTTAGCATAATAGACATACTTTGTTATATGCTAAAGTTATAGATAGAGGGGTGTAGTCTTGGCTAGACCGATAGTTTTAATTCCGCATTTAATTTGGTTAGCCAAAGCGTTTAAGTTTTAGAAAAGACTATTCACTCCCCTCTAGTCCGCCATCTCAACCCTACAGTAGTTATAAAGGTAGCTTTCGGGTTTGTCGAGAAACATGCTGTGAGACATAGTCGATCAAGATAGTCGATCTAGATAGTTGATCTAGATAGTCGATCGGAAGGGATTTGCCACTCTTTATGTGAGAGAGATATCACTGGACCACTCAAATGATTAGATCATGAAATGCATGGTCGTGCTTGGGTTAAGTGTTAACCTATGGGCTGGACCAAATATTGTTGTCAAGGGAATAACATGTATATAGCTTTGTGGTGGTTCGTCCGATATGATCGTAGCGTATACATAGTAGTTGACACGCCTTGCTAGAGGACGCTATCGACTATTGGTCAAGTAGGAGTACTCGGGCCATGTCTATGTGTACGTGAACCCATAGGATTGCACGCTTAAGGGGTTGGAAACCTAATTCGGGCTGGACCCGAATTAGACTAGGTTTAGTGTTTCTGATGGACCTCCATCGTGGGAGCTCATTAGGACGCCTATATAAGAGAGGGGAGGGCACGAGGTGAACCAGTCGATCCACGCCTTTGACAGCCGTCGTCGCCCTCCCTACGCTCGCGCCTAGTACTCCTCGCAGACCTAGCAGTCTGGAGGTGTAACGCTTCCTCCCTGCACGTGTGGGATACCTCAGAGGTGTTGCATCTGCGGCACAAGGACGGAACCTGGTCGGAGGTGGTCGGCAACTGGTCAGAGCTGGTCGGGGATCTGCTCCGACGATCTGCGCGTGGACGGATGTGATGGACGACCACGCAACTGCACTGCACTGATGCAACGTGTTCGAGTTCATCAAGTCATCTCCGCTGCACTTGCGCGTCTAGTGGCAATCTCGTGATCTATAACTAGCACTAGTTTCTGGTTTATGGGGTAGAAAATTTTTGTTTTCCGGTTAGCGTAGCAACCTCATAACCCTACAGTGGTATCATATTAGTTAGATGCCTCGTTATAGATTCGGGTGTGTGCATATGGTGATATGCACGGTTTAAGATCAATGTCTCATCATGGTTTGTGATCTTGCCACGTTGGTATTGTAACGACCTACTCGTATCGGTCGGAATTCCGCCATCCCAGTTAAGTGATACATGTAAACCCAATTATGGTGAGTTGGAGATCAATAAGATTGATCGAATCGAACCTAGGTCAAGTTCCAAGCGCATGCGATGCAGCAGCGGCAGCGGATTGGATCCGCCATCGGAGGGGAAATTTGCAAGAAAAGTGTTGTTCGGTAAAACGACCATAACTTTTGCATACGACCTCAGAACGAGAAAACCTTAAACGAAAATCGTGCGCCAAAAAAATTTCACATTTGGCAGTTTTGACAAAATTTAGATTTGCGAAATTCGGCCCAGAAAATTGAGTTTTCAGCGTTTTAAGTTTAGATGCCGGAATCGGTTAACTCTGTTTTGCACGAATTCATGATTGGTATAGCCCATATGTGTATGTGATGCATGTATATAATTAATTCATGGCTTGCATGTCATGAGCATGACAATATGGCTGGAGCCACAGATATTGTCCATTCATATGTAAGGCCTGCGAGCCAATCTATGATGATCCTATGACTGTAGTTTTATTACACTATGTTACGGTAGTGATAGTCTTGGTGGACTCATCACGGAGGATGGCATACTTCAAACATGGATAGGGTGATCACTATAATGAAAAGATTGATGAAGATGGAGATCTCCAAAAGAACAATGGGCTATACCAAGTCAAATTTATGTTTTATGTCGTTCTTACGATGTTCTACTTTCACGTGCGATAATGTTCTTGTCTACATATGTGGTAGTGAAGTAGAACGACCCCTCAACAATGTTTAAGTTATAATGCTTCCCCAAACCTTGCACTGTCACATGTCCTGTATAATCGGTGGTGGGTCTACGAAATTAGGGTGCCACTAGTTTTCCTTGACTAGACAGGTTCGTATCGGATACTTACTGCAGAAGGTTTGGTTACTTGAACAAGGTCATCCTAACGGTTAAGGACCTTGGAGCATTAGTTGTTGGTAACACAAGCATAGAGATGACACCCAACAACAAGAGTCATATGTAATATGATTAGCAAGGAGTTGCTTACCGATCTACCATGTCTTCTAGCGGTGATGCTAAAGCTCACTAGTCGACTTGTTAGTTGTGGGTCTTGAATCACTAAGTTTCAATAGAGGGATATTGATTTTAGTGGGAGTAGATTTTATTTACTTTGTCTTGGATACTTTTGTCTTTGTATTTTGCATTACTTTTGTTGTAGATGGATCCCAGCAATCAACGGTTTACTTTACGTTCAATTCTTGGGAAAGATAAGTTGAATGGAACAAACTATGCGGATTGGATCCGCAACCCGAGAATTGTTCTGAGGGCTGAGAAAAAGGAAGATATTCTAGACATCCCGTTACCAGAAGAGCCTGCTGATAATGCACCTGCTGCAGAGAAAACCGCTTACAAGAAAGCATGTGATGCTGATCTTGAAGTGGGTTGCCTTATGCTCTCTTGCATGGAGCCAGATCTCCAGATGCAATTTGACAATAATCATGCAGCGCACGATATGATCATGACGCTTAATGATATGTTTCAGACTCAAGCCAAGACTGAAAGGTTCAATGTTTCCAAGGCTTTTGTCGAAACCAAGCTAGCATAGAGCATAGCAGTTGGCCCACATGTGATCAACATGGTTGGTCACACTCAGAGATTGGAGAAGCTAGGCTTCCCAATGGGCCCAGAGTTGGCCACTAATTTCATACTTGTGTCTCTTCCGCCTTGCTATGGGAACTTCATTTCTCAACTACCATATGCATGGGGCAGAAACGGGCTTGAACGAATTGTGCGGCATGCTTAAGACAGCAGAAGCTGATATCAAGAAAGGTGTTGACAGTAGTCATGTGATGGTGGTCCAAAACAAGCCTAACTTTAAGAGGAGGGCTTGGAAGAAAAAGAAGGCGAAGGCTAAAGATGAGATCTCTAAGCCAAACCCTCCTGCGCCCAAGGTCACTGGAAAAGGAACTGCAAGTTGTACTTGGAATCCTTGAAGGATGGCGGCAGTAAAGGTACTTCCACTGATAGTACACTTGTTCATGTTACAGACATTTTTCTCTCTGATTCTTACATTAATTCTTGGGTATTTGATACCGGATTGGTTGCTCATATATGCAATATGATGCAGGGAATAGTAAGAAGTAGAAGTGTGAAAAGAGGAGAAGTTGATTTCCGCGTGGGCAACAATGGAAGAGTTGATGCGTTGAATGTCGGGACGATTCAACTTCATCTCCTGTCAGGATTTATTATGGAATTAAATAATTGTTATTTTGTTCCTAGTTTAAGTCAAAACATTGTATCACCTTCATGTTTGATGAAGGATGTTTATTCATTTGCGAGTAAAGACAATGGTTGTGTGATCACAAAGAATGACATGTTTGTGGCTTTTGCATCCATTGTGAATGGGTTGTTTATTTTAAATCTTGATGATCCACCAATCTATAATATTAATGCTAAAAGGCCTCAACTTAATGAGTTAAGTCCTACCTATATATGGCATTGTCGCTTAGGTCATATTAGTGAGAATCACATGAAAATGCTCCATTATGATGGGCTTCTAACTTTGTTTGATTTTGAATCATACGAGACATGTGAAGCGTGCTTGCTTGGTAAGATGACCAAGTCACCATTCAATGGTTTTCCTAAGAGGGCGGTAGACTTGTTGGAACTTGTACATACTGATGTATGTGGACCAATGAGTACAACCGCTAGAGGCGGATTTCAATACTTCATAACCTTCACTAATGATTTTAGTAGATATGGATATATCTACTTAATGAAACATAAGTATAAAACATTTGAAAAGTTCAAAGAATTTCAGAATGAAGTAGAGAATCAACGTGGCAAGAAAATTAAAGTCTTGCGATCTGATCATGGAGGCGAATATTTGAGTCACGAGTTTAGCAATCATCTGAAGAGTTGTGGAATTGTTCCACAGCTTACGCCACCTGGAACGCCTCAGAGAAACGACGTGTCCGAGCGACGTAATTAGACTTTGTTGGACATGGTTCAGTCTATGATGAGCCAGTCAGACCTACCACTCTCGTTTTGGGGATATGCTCTAGAAACATCTGCTTTCACATTGAATAGGGTACCATCTAAATCCGTAGTTAAGACACCATATGAGATATGGACTGGTAAGAGTCCCAGTTTGTCTTTTCTAAAGATTTGGGGTTGTGAAGTTTATGTCAAACGACTTATGTTGGATAAACTAACACCCAAGTCGGACAAATGTTTTTTCGTGGGATATCCAAAGGAAACTTTAGGGTATTACTTCTACAACCGATCAGAGGGCAAAGTGTTTGTCGCTCAGAACAGTGTTTTCTTAGAGAAAGAGTTTCTCAAGGCTATGGAGCAGGCTATGGAGGAGTACAAGCAGTTGTATCTGAAATCCTTCAGCCTAAACAGGAGTGACGATGCAGTGCAGAAGCAAGATCCGCCGTTGCCGCGGCAGGTCACTTTCGATGCCAATCCTGGTAAGTTACAGGATATGGTTAATACCGCGTTGAATCAGGCGTTGATTAACCACTCTACGGTGTTGTCCAATACTGTGTATAATGCTGTCATGCAATCTTTCAAAGAAGGGCAGCCACCACACTATGTCGGTCCAGCGTATCATCAACCGGGGTCAGCATCTGCTACAACTTCATCGGCGGTTCCAGCATTCCAGCCTGTCAACCCTCCTGCCGATGAAGTTACACCGACAAGATCCAGCTCTGCATGCGTCGTTCGGCTAAGCACCGATCCAACGACGTCAGCAGCATCGGGACAGGTGGCCCCGAACCGGTCGGCTGCCGCTAACTGGTGGGGGTATGGTATGCATCCAGATTCGTCTTCCGACGCTAAGTTGACCCAAGACAATGCGGCAGGGAAGGCTCCTGCGGAACAGGTGACATCGGTACAACCGATGAGCCCGGCCATGCATCATGCTGCGTCTGCTCCAAATATGCAGTTGCCACCAGGGAATCTTCAGAGCGTTCCCACGATGTCTTGCGGGCAACCATCAGCAAATGTGTTGCCGATGCAATAGGATAGGACAGTTATAAACTATCCTATGATGATGGCGAACCGTCCGACGGAGGTATCAATACAACAAGGGGGCCCATTCGTTGACTATTCTAGATTGCAGGAACAGCAGGCGCCGGCAATTACCAGCTGACAGCAGGTCACATGCCGGTAACTCACAACCCTGTGTGGGCTGGTCCAATTCAACATCAGGTGGTGCAATCTGGGCACCAGATAACGGGGGCGCAACAGTACCTTTACCCGACCATCGTTTAGAATGAAACATCGGTGTATCGGCCAGCGGTGTCCCAATACACCCAAGTTGGTGTCCAAGGGTACACATCGGCATGTCAGCCGATGCATAATATTCAACAAGGCGGGGTTACGCCTACACCAACTGGGCCAGCGTACCCACCACAGAGGCAAGAGGGGATGTATCAACCGGTCCAGCCGATGAATGTTCAACCTGCGCATCGGCAGGATCAAGACGCGTACTGGGTCGATAAGATCGCTGAAGTGATGAAAGAACAATTCGGCATTAAGCCTAAAGTTAATACGTATTCTTATCGGATGCCATATCCTCCAGCGTACGACTTGATTCCTCTTTCGAATCGGTACAAGGTGCCAGATTTCACAAAATTCTCTGGCCAAGATGACACGTCGACGATGGAGCATATCAACCGCTTCATTATCCAATGTGGATAAGTAGCTACCAGAGATGAACTAAGGGTGAGACTGTTCTCGTCATCCTTGTCCGGATCGGCATTCACGTGGTTCATCTCGCTTCCTCCAAACTTTGTAGTTACTTGGGCCGATCTAGAGAATCAGTTTCACATATACTTCTTTTCTGGCGTACACGAGAAGAGAATTACCGATTTAGTCAAGCTAAAGCAGCGCAATGACGAATCAGTGGAGGGCTTCGTGCAAAGGCTTCGGGACGTGAAGAACAAGTGCTACAGCCTGGTGCTCAATGATCGGCAGTTGGCAGATTTGGCTTTCCAAGGATTACTGCCACACATCAGGGACAGGTATGCGTCTCAAGAATTCGAGAGCCTGAGTCATCTTGTGCAGAGGGTTGTCGATCAAGAAGTCAAAGCATTCGAACCCAGGAAGACCTGGAACAAGAAAGTGTCCTTCGTTGAAGAAGAGGAAGATTCTGAATCAGACGAAGGAACCGATATCGGCGTCGCTGAGTGGGTGAAGGATAAGAAGCCGATATCTTGTCCGTTCGGTCAGAAGGATGCTGAGAGGTTCACTTTTGATATTACCAAAGCCGATAGGATATTTGATCTCCTGCTTCAAGAAGGGCGAATTAAGTTGGCGCCTAATCAAGTAATTCCATCGATTGAAGAGCTCAGAAGGATGAAATATTGCAAGTGGCATGATGCGACCTCACACACCACCAACGACTACAAGGTCTTTAGACAACAATTGCAGTCAGAAATCGGGGCTAGATGAATCAAATTTGATAATTCTAAAACCCAGAAGCCGATGAAGATCGACCAGCACCCGTTCCCGAACAATATGGTAGAAGCTAGTGGGAAGGTTAAAATCCTGACGTCGGAAGCCGCTAAGAAGAGTACATCGGTAGACCCCAAGCATCAGATAGATGTGCGTGATGTGAAGGGAAAGAAACATGCCGATGATAAACGAGCCAAGCGGGTGGTTGACGAGGGTAACCGCATCGGGAGATCTCGGGGATACGGCGTCGTGATCACGCACAGGCAACCACGACAGGAATATCGGCGCTCTCAAGATGAGCAATATCGGCAACAGGAGGAAGAAGGGAACCAGGAATGGCGGCGACATAAGGATCATTGGAATTGCCCTTTCTTCATTCATTGTTGGGAAGAAGGCATCAAGCTGCCTACTGCCGATGATTGTCCTGAATGCAATGGATACTATCCTGCTGATCGGTGAGAAAAAAGATCCCGCTTTGAAAGCCACAGACCGAATTATGCTCGGCCAATCAAGGAAAAGGAATCAGTACATGATCGGTTGGGGGGCAAGCTTAGTGTGCACGATAGGCTTGGCAAGCGTGTCCGTCGAGAGAACCTCGAAGAGAAGACTAATGCAAGGGTGCCCGATGATGAAATATTCTCCAGAGATCCAAATATTAGGGGTGACGTAGGCCGGCACGACGAGAGGCAGAACCAACCAGTTTGGAAAACTAAACTTCCTCAATGGTGCCCTGAAGGCCTAACCAAAACTTAGAAAAGAAGGATCCAACGTGAACGCCAAAATGATCTGAGTTATGGTGGAGGTCCTTCAAAGAGAGAAGCTCCGGTCTTGGAGTGGAGGCCAAAACACCAGACGGGGAGTCCATCGGCAGATGTCAAGATGGTTGTTATGTTGCCGATGGAGTTTATGGCACCTGATGCTGAAGAAGAAGCTGCTAATATGGCTCAGCTAATGCTAGATCCGATGACAACTGTCTTTGAGAAACCTGCAGATGATGAAAGGCAGCATTTGAAAGCTTTGTTTGTCAAAGGCAAAGTCGATGGGCAACCAGTGTCAAAAATGTTAGTCGATGGTGGAGCGTCAATTAATATAATGCCATATGTTATGTTCAGGAAGCTTGGGAAAGGTGACCAAGACTTAGTCAAGACGGACATGAAGCTGAAAGATTTTAAAGGCAATGTGTCACTAGCTATGGGAGCAATATGCGTAGAGTTAACTATCGGCAGCAAAACTTTGCCAACAACGTTTTTTGTGATCAGCGGTAAAGGTACCTACAACTTGCTCCTGGGAAGGGATTGGATTCATGCTAATTGCTGTATTCCTTCCACGATGCATCAAAGTCTCACGCAATGGTCGGGGACAAGATTGAAGTCGTCCGAGGTGAGGCTCCGTCAATGGTTGCATCGGCAGAATCGGAAACTTATGAGTAGACCAAGTGTATATCAGGCGAAGCTTGGGATACTAAGTTTCTCAAAGTTGCCGATTACCAGATCATACCAATCCAAGCAGCTGTCTCTGAGGAGGAATTTTAATCGGCTGGCCGATGATGGAGAGCCTAGGTAGGGGTTTACATCGGATAGATTAATTTTTATTAATGTCAGGTTGGATTTTCAATGTAAACAATCGTTGAATGATTCATTAGAAGAGAATAAGGTTTGCTTTATTTGGAATTATACAGAGATACTTGGTTTGGACTGAAATAGTCAAACGTCGGTCACTTGTTAATTTGGTTCCAACTACATCGGTAATAAATACACCGATGTAATCTTGATGTGTTGATCAATTTTGAATCATGAAGTTGAATAAAGCTTCATGGTGGGGTCAGATGATATGCTGTTGTGTAATCAGAATACTTATCTGGATGGATGCATAGAAGAGATGTGGATACACATACCGATGATAGGATTATCATGCAGAACATCGGTAGAAGAGCGTACTAATGTTATATTACAAGAAAAATCGATTGTTAGAAATCACAGTTGCCGACACGGCAAATTACAATAGAGATTGGATGGACGAAATCGCACACAGGCGAATTTGGTTCGTCTCTTCTATTTTCCTAGCATCATCATCGGCAGAACCCTCAACTGGTTTGATTTTCCTCCTCAGCAGAAGAGCTTCATGAGCATTGGTATCCCTTTCTCGTTGCAAAACATCGGTGGTGATTTGGAGTTTAATCTTCTTCTAGTTAGCTGAGTTTAAAGCTTCATCCACTTTCTTCAGTTCAGCTGACAGTTTTTCTCTTTGTGCCGATAGGCGGATGATCTCTTGTTCAAGCACGATGTTAGAAGATTCCAGGTGGCTGATGTCTTTGTGCTTTTCATCCACAGTTTGTTTGAATTTGAGTATCTCCTCTTCAATATTTGAGTGGGTAATCCTATCGGCAATATGATGTAAAGCTCGTTGATATTGGAGTTGTCGACTTTCAATAAATGCTGCTTGGAAGAGTATCTCTTCGATATCGGCAGGCAGCTGACCCTGAATTTCCTTGAAAGCTACCCTTACTGCATTGGAATCTTGGACTAGGTCGGAGGTACTTTGTTGCAGTAAGGGTAACAGTGCTTCGAGTTTGATCTTTACTTCTACCGATATAGCGTCTGATAATGGAACAAAGCTTTCTTCTTCTTCATTTTCTTCCGGCAAGTTGATGGCAAAAGAGAATAGACTATTTTGGGAGTCTTGGGCCTGAAAAGAAGAGAGTTACAATTCTCTGATCATAAGTTTGTGTTTTGTAAGGTTTGCGACGGTCGAACTTACCATTTTTAAGATAGGTTTCTTGCCTTGGGCTTGGTAAATCGGTTGGCGCAGCGATATCTTGCGAGTTGGCGGTAGTTGCCGATGGACTTGCCTGTATAGGGGGACAGGTGATGCCAGTGCTGGTGTTGGTGTTGATATTGCTTTTGTTGCTGCAGCTAGTCTTTGTGACGATGGCACTGTTTCCTAATTAGGGATTCCGTCTTGTAATTGATTAGGGATAGATGCCGATGTTGGCTCCGATGCTGGTGTATCGATAGTAGTTTGGGAAGACATAGCTGGTGATGTGATCGGGGCCGATGGCTTTGGATGTTTTGATCAGGGAGCAGTGCTCGGAGAGCTATGACGCTTCGATTTTTGCGCTTGGGGGGCATCGGCAGACCGAATTGGAGAAGCTTGTATATTCGGGACCGCTGCTGATGAACTCGTTGGCTACGAAAGGGAGCATGCTATGCAAAGTGAAGATTAAGTGGATACTGCAGGTGAGAATTTATGATCGGCACAGAGTAGAGATTGTTACCTCAGAAGCTTGTGCTAGGACAGTGGCAGTGACCAATGGAATAGCAGCAACCTCAATCGGTTTTTTCGGGTTTGAGGGTGACCTTAGATGTTTTTCCATACATGAGAGTAGCCAGTGAAGGGGCCTTGCTGCCGATTGCTGACATAGGGTTCATCAGTCGCAGGTTGAAATATTTATCGCTTTTGCTCTTTTTAGGAATTGGATCATTAACCTGTTGACAGGAAATTAGTTACTGATGTATTTGGAGAGAAGGAAGAATAAAGTCAGAAGTAAACTCACTGCATCATCAGGAATAATATGATCATTATCAATCAAATGCCGATAGTAATGTGATGATACGGCGAATAGTTGATCTTTCCATTCTAGCCACCAGGATTTATATGACTTAGTGAAAAAGGACGTCGGTGTCCAAGGAAAAGTCAATATTTGTTACATCGGCCTGAGGGGAGAGAGTAACAATCTTGTTCCGGTCCGCAACATTGGAGATAGTTCCTCTTGGTTTTATCACGTTGGCATAACTGAGTTTGATCGGTAATTGACCAAATGCTAGCTGTCTTGCTGCTACCGATGGGTAATAAAATTCATAAGATGGAGAAGTATTCTCCCCATTCCCAATGATTTTAACTGGAATGGCCTAGGGAGTGATGGTAGCCTTCATGATTCCTTCATGATGTGCTCCCTTTGGTCTACCGATCCAGTCTTTTGATATTCTTGGATATACCCAGTCCAGCCGCCCGTATTGCAAATAGTTACTCGCTGCTCAGGTTTCTTCTGAAAAAGGGAGGTATTATCGGCGGAAGAAACATCCAAGCCGGTGAGCATGTACACATCGGAAAGAGTAGGAGTAGCTGGTCCGTGTTTGAATAGGAATGCGTTCATCATGTCGGACTAGAAATAAGAAGCAGCAATCATCATGTTTTCATTTTTTGTCGTATCGGCAAGTGATAGTCTAATGCAATGATCTATGCTGTGTTCTGACCAATATGCCTGTTGTGATCTAGCCATCCTGAGGTACCAATTTTTTCATCCTTTAGTAGGTTTGGGCCATGAACGGAAGGTGTTTGTCCACAACCCCAGATTGAAGCATTCGGATCTAAATGGGATACGATTGGTTTCTGCGTTGATGAGGTGAGTTGGATCGGGATTTCCCATCGGGCCCAGACAGCAGAGATATGCTTGATCGGTAGGGATCACTATTTTCTTGCGCATTTCCTAAGATCCAGAAAAACAAAGAAAGGAAGAGAGAAGGGATTGTAAGGCGATACGGAAAGATAAAACCGCAGTATATATGACAGAGAAAAAGGAAATTTACTGCGGAAGGTGTAAAGTTAATCGCCATTGAAGGAGTCTTACGAGGGATCGTGCTTCTGGATGAAGAGGAACCGCCGGTGAATTGAGTGCTGGAGTGTTCTTCGGAGTCGCCTTTGAAATGCGGATGAGATATGAGCTCAGGGTAAAAAGGAAAGCGGATGGTAATCTTTATAGGCCTAGTCAAGGGGCATTTTTGAGTTTTCTTTTTACTAGACAGAAGTAAGGAAGGATATCGCAATGAATTTGCGCGGTAATCAAAGAATTCATGCTACAATTGCGGGAGTTGTTGGTAACTTGTAGTTTTCAGGCGCGGTAATCAGGATGATGGCGTGTTTTGGAGGGAAAAGAGCAAATTTCGGCGCATAAGATATTTTATACTCCGAAATTGGGGGGCATGTGTTGACGCCGTTTTTTTGTACAGGTCAATATTAAACCAAGTGTATTGATCGGTAAAGGGGTTCCTCATCGGCATCAAGGGGCTATCGGTTTCATTACCGATAGAAACAGAAGAATCTGCCAATGGTGGATATGATAAGAAGAGACGTCAAGGGAGAAAAGGAAAGACATTTACCGATGAGAAGATTTTGCCGATGAAAGTAAAAGAATATTGCCGATAGGAGGGTGTTGCTAATGGACAAAGGATGTGACTAACGTCAGCAGAATGATGCCGATGGCAATAAGAGGAAGGTTGCAGATTGGAAAGAATCCGTCGATGGAAAGTTTCCATCGTAAAGGAAACGAATAAGGAAACTAGTGATTTTATACCAGTATTATTATCGTTGTTTGAGTCTGGCCCTTGTACGAGTCGTTTTATTTCCTTAAAAATAGGAGTTCTGTTTAGGTATGAGTCGTGTCCATGTATAACTCCTTTTTACCAGAGTATAAATATGTACCCAGCGGCAGTGTAAAATAATATATCCAACACAATCAAATACATCTATTACTTTTTATCTACTTTTCCAGCATCTACTTTTTCGCATTAGTTATAGTTTATTTACGAATTCTTACGATCTCGACGGGCTGCATCTACAAGATCTCCGTCTACTTCGCGAGTTCCGCGTTTTGATCAAGTTGAGCTTTGACGTTCGGGCGCATCGCTGTCGTCTCGTTCAATCTTGTTCTAGTTACCATCCTTGTCGATTAACTGGTCAAATCGACTGGCACACCTTTGGATATCGAGTTCGGGTATAAGCCTGAGGTGTTCGCAGATCCGACGCTTTTTGTGTCAACAGGTTGCTATTGCAAAACATCCCGCTATTCATACTAAGGCAATACCTAAGTATGGTGCACTAACTTGAGAGGACCCAAACTAGTTTGGGTACCATCAACAAGTGGATGAATGTGTGTAGGTACCATTGGCATTGGAGGCTTGATTCAATTGATTGCATATAGTTTATCATATGATTGAATCAAGTAATGAAACTTAGTGCTATTCTCATCCTAATGTCAAGTCAAAATATGAAGTCCAAATGCTACAACATACAAGTGCATAATCAAGTTGTGGTGGTTCATTGGATCGATTTGAAGACTTGCAAATATTCAAGTTGAAGCTTGCTAATGGATTGATCATGATCTACCAAGGTATATTTCTTGTTGATCAAGTTCATTTGGGTGTGTATAAGATATTTGAATTGAATATACACATAGTGCATATGAGTTGTTTGAATTGGATATATATGTGCACTAGTTGCTTGCTATAAGATGTTTGAATGGATTAAATGCTTAGTGATCATGTTTGTGTTGATTTGAATGGATATGATCATGAGACTACTTTTAAGTAACTGGATTGAATATATATATGTCTTATGAGAGTGTTCAAACAAGTTAGTATCAAATTTGGTTCAATTTGAAGGGGCTTAGCTCATTTTGTTCAAATCTGTCATTTAATCAAAATCTGAGCTAGCTGTGATCATAGCCATGTTTGAGAGATCAAATCTATTTGGATTGGCTTGAAATTTGGTGTACATGCTCTAAACTTATCATAGTAGTTGCTGTGAAAGTTTCATGGGTATTGGATAAGAGATACTTCGGTTTTTGAGTGGATCTCGTCAACACATGTGCAGCAGTTCTTCAGCATGTACCTATGTGGGAAGATGTGAAATATGGTAGCAATCTAGAAGTAAAATGAACCTCAAATTTTTATGGCTGTTAGAACACTTAGTGAAGCACATCTCCACCAATTTCATGATCATTGGACATGTACTTTGGGAGATATGATATATTCTTTGAAGAGTACATAATCAAGAGTCACTTAGATTGAAAGGTCCTCAAGTTGGAATCATGCTTATAAGTGATTGAGGTACCTATGTTAGCAATGAGTACAAGGCCATTTGATTGAGGAGTGTATTTGGCACATGTTTAGTACTCAAGATGAAGATCAATCAAACAAAGTCATTTCAAGTGAGTATCAAGGATGGTTCTTGGAGAGGTCACTTCTCCCTTTTGTAGGGCTTGCCGCCTTTTGTAGGTGAACCAAGGACATTACTTGGAAGACTAACATGGAAGTGGTGATTTAGGAGTCATTTGGAGATGCTTAGTTGAAAGCTATCAAAAGGATTGATCAAAATAAAAGCAAGCAACACCCAAAAGAGAGAGATTTATGAATTTATCCTACAAGTATGTATCATGATATTCAAGTAGTACTATCTTCTTCAAAGTGGTACATCTTTTGGAACTCTCTCATGCAAGCAAAGATCAAGAAAGAAGCAAGTCAACCGCAACAAGAAAGTGCACTTGATCATTAGTGGTTCTCAAATCATATGGGTGAAGATTGGTATTCATTGGTCTTCACATTGCCAATTGGAGATAAATTCTATTTGACTATCCTTTACTCCAACATAGCAAAGGTGAAATTGTTTGACATATGCATACATCCATTGCTTAGGACATGATTAGTGCATATAGTCATACATAGTGATCATTCATGAAAAATCAAATGAATTTTATGCTTATAACCTACCACTATTGCTTGTTTGAGTTATGTGATCTAGTGGTAGTATATGAGTTTGTTCATGAGCTAGTAAACCCAAGTACTTGATCTATTTTGGATTGCAATCAAGTGACAAGTACAACCTCTATAAGATAACCGCTTAATGTGTGTGAACAAGCTTAGAGAGGGTTTAAACCGGACTTGGAAGCTTATGCTATTCATTTTAGTTCAAGTCCAACATAGAAGCTCATGAAGATGAATCTAGTTCAAGCACAAGACAACAATGCAAATGGATATCAAGATGTAACCTTCAAATGGTATCTAGACTTATGCTAATCTTTCAAATAGTATCAACTTTCATATTGGTACTTGCAAAAGGTGTCTAGTTCTAGCATACTTGTGATAGTCCACATGTGTTTCATTCAAGTAATTATACAAGTGGTATGTCACAAGTGATATCCTACAAGTGTACACGTGATCCTCAACTTTAAGTGATCAAATTATAGTTCTCTTGCTTGCAAAGCTTATTTGGATGAAAATTTATTTGACCAAAGGGGAAGTGCCCTACTCAATGGTATAATGGTCAATGATCCTACATGAAGAGTCATTCCAATGCACATGTGTTAGTGTCCATCAAAAATGAAAAGATACAAATATCAACCATCTACCCTAGTGCAACCTTTGCATCAATATAAGCATACCTTTTATGGAAATTGATGACAAAGGGGGAGATTAGTGAACAAAGATATTTTAGTGAATGGACATGCATTAAGGAGAGAGACATGGACATGAACATAAGGGAACAAGATCAAAGGATCAAAGTCTTGGACTAAGTAATGCACAAAAGAAGGGAGAGCAAGCCCATGAACTTGCATTTGATATGTGCATATTCATTTACTTGCTTGCATATTGCATAAGTCTTATCTTTATATGCATGCTTGTGTGGTGTATGCTAGTTATAGGATCTGTATGATGATTTGATAAACTAGCATGCATAGGTTGGTAAGCTAGATATATGTTCCTTCAATTGGTATCTAGAAACCGTGCCTTTAATGTTGATCTCACGGGGTTTCTAGTGTTGTTTTGGTATCTAGCTAACCATGGTGTTAAGAATGAACTTCAAAGTACAACTACAATGGGTATCTTCAAAGGTTTATCCTATATCCCTTAGCATCACTTAGTAGTGCTAGCACTCCCACAATTTCATATTCATGCATGTGTGCAAAGCTTAATTCAAACCTTTGCGAGCACACATGTAGGGGGAGCTAACACTACCCAGTCAGACTTTGTGTCATTTATCCAATTCTTGGCATAGAGCTTAAATGATGGATAAATGGCATAATGTCCAAAATGATCTTAATTTCCATATCTTTGTAGAGTTGTCATCAATTACCAAAAAGTGGGAGATTGAAAGGTCCTTGTGTGATTTTGGTAATTGAGTCACAACTTAGGTGGACTAATATGTGTTTAAGTGACATATACACAGGAGATTAGTTCACGGGTGATTGTGTGATGAAGGAGCTTATTGCACATGAGACATGACATGGAGTCATGTGATCAAGGTGGAGAAGATCAAGATGAGGCTTGGCTTGATGGACCAACGCAACGGTGAAGAGAAAGTAATGTCAAGATCGATGAACCAACACGGTCATATGATGATATGGGGTGGATCATATCATTTGTGATAGGTTGGTGCATGTGTTGCATCAACATTGGAGAAGGAGATGAAATGGAATGCACAAGGCAAAGTTATAACTTAGAGCATTTCATTTCACCGGTCATAGTTGTTTAGAGAAGTGTTTGACCGGGTTGAGTTATAGGAAAAGTCGTACTATCAAGAGGGATGCATAGTAGACTAGCTTGATGAGGATAAAAGCGCCCAAGTTACTAGTCTAGAGACGTTTGAGAGATGCGGTGCAAAACGTATACTTAGAAGAGTGCTTCGGTGGCTTTCTGCTGAGCCACCGGTACTACTGGTCTCCCACCGTAGTACCGGTGAAGACCGGTGGTACCGGTCAGCTCCCGGTGGGGTTTTCTTGCACGCGAGGGCACTTTGAAGATGTGGTGAAAAATGAACTACCGGTAGTACCGGTGAGCAACCGGTAGTACCGGTTGGCTAACTTTGTGCAACGGTCGGAAGGCTCCAACGGTCGGATTCCTTGGACCGGTAGTACCGGTGGGACACCGGTAGTGCATCGGGAGCTGCGGGAATAAATAGGCTGCCCCTTCCCTTGGGGCGGCACGCACCCCTATTATTCCCTTGGAAGCTTCCACATCTGAGAAAAGGGTCCCAAGAGTTTCTCTCTCTTCCTCCTTGCTCCTAGACTTCAATCCATGGTGGATTTGTGAGAGAGAAGTGAGATTAGAGAGAGGAGAGGACCGGTCTACAACTTGAGCATTCGAATTTCTCTTCTTGTCGGTTGGTTTTGCATTTGTTGCTCTTGGATTCTTGGAATCCTCGCCGGCTAGGCGTTCTTCGTGCTTGCCCATGATTTGTTCATTTGTGAGGGCAATCGAAGTGTTTGTAATCCCCATTCGATCTTAGTGAAAACCTTGGGCAGTCTTTGTGTGGGCCTCAAGGGAGACAAGGAGGTGAAAGAGACTCCGACCTTTGCGGTCACCTCAACAACGAGGAGTAGGAACTCTAGTGTAGAGTTGTCGAACCTTGGTATAAATCGTGAGTCTCGTGTGCTTGATGTTGTGGAAATAGCTTCGACTATCCTTTGCTATTGTGTTCTTCGTGTTCTTCCTCTCTCCCTCAAAGTTCATAGGTTGGGAAGGCCCGATCTACAAATTGGTGAGGAAGCAACCCAAGCAAAGCTCAACATCATCACCCTCAACCTCAAGGAGTGTGGGGAAAAGCTCGGATCCGGATTAAAATCTCATTACGTTGAGATCCCGGAGCTACAGTGAGCCACCGGTAGTACCTGTCAGCCACCGGTAGCACCGGTCCTACTACCGGTAGTACAAATCACTAGTTTGCATTCTCTATTCACTAGCTTGTACTTATTATTTCTTACTTGTGCTAGTGTTTAGTGGTTGCTTTAGTAACTAGTATAGCCTCTGTATCTTGCTAGTTACCTTCTTGCTTGTGTAGCATAGAAGTATCTCTTGAGTGACTAATTGGCTTGTGTAGCCTTGTTAGTCACATTGCTTAGTTTGTCTAGCTAAGTAAGTTGAGCTCTCTAGTTGACTTGTGTAGTCTTGCTAGAGAGCATTGCTAGTGAGCTTAGGTGCTTTGTGCTTTGCTTACTAGTATGTGTAGGAGCTCCCGGTGTGCTTAGAGTACTAGTTGTTTAGGTTTGTGTGACCTTACAACCTAGACTTATTTAGGTGAGCTTCCTAGCTTGGCACCTTATTTAGCATAATAGACATACTTTGCTAGGTGCTAGAGTTATAGTTAGAGGGGTGTAGTCTTGGCTAGACCGATAGTTTTAATTCCGCATTTGATTCGGTTAGCCGGAACGTTTAAGTTTTAGGAAAGACTATTCACCCCCCTCTAGTCCGCCATCTTGACCCTACAAATGGCAATATGGGCACTCCCTTCTTTTGCTGGGTGACGAGCTCGAGCACGAGGATTGCTTCATCAGCGGTGAGCTCGTCGTCTAGTGGCGCTCGGCGAGGTGGTAACTAGGGTTTGGGGTGAACAGGAGAGGCAAAGAGAATGGAGTAGATGAACGGGGACGAAAGGTCGCGGAGTGGTGCGGTGGCACGACGAGTGGTGGCCGCTGTTGTGGGTGCACTCAAGGGGCAAGAACTACTAGTAGGCGCGCCAGCGCGGTGTGTTGAGCGGCGGTGTGGTGGTCGGCGGCTGATTCGGGGTGAGAGTGGGGATTGGGCGGGATTGGGGTATTTGGGGGGGGATTGTGGGGTGCTGGCCGTTGGGAGTAGAGGCTGACAGGGTCGGTCCACCTGGTTAACCCTTTAGATGTGTGGACTCGGCTCACCATGGTCAAGAGACTGACCGATGGGCATTAGCACGCCTAACTTCTTTCAAAACTGATTTTGGGATAGTAAATGATCTCAAATTTTAAAACCAATAACAAGAGAGTTGTAGAACTCATCGAGATCTACAAATATTGTTTTACCCAAAATTCCATTTGACAAAGTTTGAACAAACTAATTTTTGAATTTAAGTAGATGACAACTTTTAGCGAGATTTTGGAAGTTTAAATTATCCCAAATTAAAAAGTAATGAATACCAAGTTTTCATAACTCATTGAGATCTACATTTCATATATAGGCCATTTTGTCATTTGAGAAAGTGATAATAACATGTGTTACAAAATCTTGGTTGAGTTTGTCATTTATGTAAATTCAAGATATTGCTTTGTATCATGAAAACATCTTGGAAGTAATATCAGTAACAATATGATATCATTATGTATTATGATTTTAGAGATTTTTTGGGAAAAAAATCATCCAATTTGAAGCTCAAATGAGGGAGAAAAACCTTTTACAAGTTCTAGGAAGAGATTAAAAAGAAAAAATGCATGTTGAGCGGCGGTGGTTAATCAAAACTGATTTTGGGATAGTTGATCAACATGCCTTACCCCAACTTGTGTCAAAAAAAAGAGCGCCAAAAAATTAGTCGTCCCAAAAATTTATCCCGCCACTAATCACCCATTTAACCCCTTACTCCTTTTCATTCATGTCATTCCCCCCATTTCCCAGACCCTAGCTGCCGGTGCCGCCTCCGCCTGGAGTCAACCGCAGTCGACGAGCTGCTTCCTCTCTATCTCGTCCCAAGAACATTCTGGCTCCAT
This sequence comes from Microstegium vimineum, assembly GCA_022036555.1. Lineage (NCBI taxonomy): Eukaryota > Viridiplantae > Streptophyta > Magnoliopsida > Poales > Poaceae > Microstegium > Microstegium vimineum. Next base: position 9,800,337 of record CM039133.1, read on the forward strand.
CCACATTTCACTCGCAACGACATAACCCTAATCATGGCAGGATTTGGGTCATCGCCGAGAACTTCGCACTGGATCTGCTTCGTCGTCGACAAGGGTTTAGCGCACCAGCTCTGCTTCCCCTTTGAGGACCTCAATGGTGGCAACTAGGGGGCAACGCAAAAACCAATCTGCACAAGAAGAAGGTAATACACCTCCACTGTTCACAAATTCAATTTTCTCTCATTCGTACAGTTCCTACTCCCCTTTAGCTTTGCATAGGCCGTGCAAATTATAATTTATATACAGATTTGGAATATGTATGCCCCCAATCTCAGTTCAAAGTAGTAATTCATGAAGTATTGTTACTTCACATATCACATGTCGTCTTTCTTCGCTGTAATTTGTTTGTAATAAGGAACATCCATATGCATTAGTCGATACAGAAGCTGGGATATTAATATAGTCCCTTTTGTAAAAAAACTATCACCTCTCTTTCTATTTTCTCTACAGCATGCATTACAGGCCCTTCCCTCTTATCTATCTTGCAATTAGTATGACCTCCTAGTTCTTAGTAAACTTCTTTTTATGAACTAATAGACACATTGTGCTATCTTGCAAGTAATACCACCTCCAATAACCGATTATGAGAGGATGCGGGATAGATGTGTGGCGGAGAATTTAAAGAAAATGCAAGCATTCGGACTGCACCATCTAGCTGCTGATGTTAATAATTATGTACCACAACCTTCATCAACAAAGGGGGAAATCAGCAAACAAGAAAACCAACAGTTCAGATTCGAAGTCATCAGAGTATCTCCTTGGCGATGATGATCAAGGAGATAGTGATGATGATGATGACACTAAATCTGATGAGCAGCCACAACCCCTGGCAATTAGGGTGCTTCTTTAACCTTCCAAGTAGGGGATGGGGAATATTTGAATTACATTTGAATGTTTTCAATCTAATCTTTAATATATGATCCTGCTTTAAGATTCATCTTGTTTATTTGATACCTGTAATTAATATATGGTCTTGCTTAATATTGCACATGTCTGACTTTTTTTGCATAGTATCCTACTAGGGGTAGAAGGAAAAGACTCGCTTCAAACAAGAGAGATCCTAACATGCCTCTAGGAAGTAGGAACAAGAGAGTATGTGAGGGCATCTGCAGAATCACAGATGCATCATTTTGGAGTCGAAAGAAGATCATCAAAAAAGGCTTAATAGTGAAGCTACAAATAGGGACAATGTAGAGGCTCCTACAGATGCTGGTGATGGCAGACCAGACAGCTATAGTACACCTGGAGTTACTGATCATGAAGGACAACCTGCAGAGGAAGACAGTGGAGCTGCTGGTCTTGACAGTACAGGTGCTGATGAAGGCAATGCAGATGGAGGTGATGGAACTTCAGGCAAGTTATAGTTTTTGTTTTTCATTGAACTATGACATCTCTTTTGCTCATTTACATGAAACTAAAACATTTCATCAAATGCGGCTTCTATTTTGTAGCTACTACAGAGGGAAAACAGTTGAACAAAATGACTAAAGCTATGGGAAGGAGATTGCCCATAGATGTTGCTGAAGGCCATAAAAGGCCTCATGATCCTGTTCAAGCTGCCAAATTTGCATCAGAGGCTGGCATCATTGTTCGGGAAAACATGTATGTCCTACCTCATTGCAAAGATTATAAGAAAGACGACAAATACTACAAGACTTTTGTAACGCAACTAAATGTAAGTGCATTACTATTTTTATGGTTAGCTTGTATACATGCTTAACCTGAATTGACTAACTAACTATGAAATTGTCATTTACCTAGGGACGCTTGAACATGGTATGGGTATCTTTTCATATATGCTTGTTTCACAATTAGTTTCCAAAAATCTCTTCATTTTGAACCTATAATCTCATCTCACATGTTAATTCTTTTGTAGGAAACGTGTGAAAAGAACAAGCAGAACTGCAGTAAAGTCAAGTTTCAATAGGCTACGAGTTCTCGCTCCTACGTGGCACACTTGCATGAATATGTAAGTTCAAAGTACATTGAACTAGTCTCCATACACACACTACTAGAAATGTGGTAATCAATGACGATTCACTCATGACGACTAATAGTTTCGTCACCGAATGAGAGCATTTGATGATGAAATCTGTAGGTTCGTCATTAGTCACAAGTGACGCATCTTTGGCAAGAAATATAATGACGAAAACGAAATAATTGTCGTCAATTAACAACACTAAATCGTCATTGATTGTTTGGCTCTTATTCCACCTCGAGGACATGGCGCCGTGGTCCCACCATCGGGTCCCACTTCTAGGACGTGGCGATGCGGACCCACCTTCGTGTCCCAACCTCGATGACATGGCGCGCGATCACACCAGCAGAGCGTGCCGACGAACACATGGGGAGAGCCGGGCCTACCACTAGAACACCGCCGAGCCTACCACTAGAACACACAAACTTTCATATTTTTAAGGTACATGTTTCCTATTTGTACTGAGAACCGTCCCGTTTTTATTTTAAAAAATACACGAGTACATGTTTTCTATTTGTACTGAGAACCCTCTCGTTTTTATTCTAAACAAATAACCCTCCCGTTTTTATTCTAAAAAAATAAAAGAGCTAGGAGGCTCCAACCAACGACCTAGTGCTAGATAGAGACGAGTAGTTACCACCAGAACGCTCAACCATTTGTATTAATGGCAAGCATGTTTTTCTATTTATAAGTAGATTATGATATCATTTTTTTTGTTTTGTAGATGGACTTCATGGGCCATACGTGCGTATATGTTTCTGCTGCCGTTGTAGTTCTTCTCGTGGGAGGCCGAGTGCCTCGTACTAGCGATCACTGTGAATCCTTCATTGTTCTTGCAACGCATCAGGTAGCGGCACCTGGAACTCCAAACATGTTCCAGTGGTAAAGGCACCTGGAACTCCATTGACATCTGCATGTTGTGGGAACTCAATTCAGTCTGTAACAATACTAAAGCATACATCTAGTTTCACCAAAAATTTTCGTTGTCAATTCAAACAAGCCAACATAAGCATAAAGTAGGAAGATGTACATGGAGAACTGAAAACATTATCAGCTATTTAGAAAAAAAATATATGTTAATTCCTAGGCCAAAGGCACTCACAGCCGATTGCTCCTAACTGAATGCCATATTTTCTTTGTCATATTACCACAGGGCGACGTCTTCCTGGCGATTTCACTTGAAAATGGAGGAACACATGAAAATGAAAATGAATTCAATGCATATTACCCAAATAGAGCTGACAAATCGTCTTTCTTGCTTGCTAGTGTCACAAAAGTCTAAACCATTCTATAGCTATAATTATAATAAATTGATTTGTTTTAGTGGACTAGCTGAGGAGTGTACAATAAGGATTGATTATTGACCTGTGCATAAACAAATGGAGGAGCGACGGCGGTGGCGCTATGGAAAATCGAGGGACTCACGGCTGCGGAAAAGCGACTAACGCGGGGGTTTCGATGCGCTGGCCTGCAGGCCGAATAATTTGGTCACGCTTAGGTGTACTGTTTAAGAAAAACTCCACTCGACAAATAATAAAAAAACTTTAGTTGCACATTGGCATGGCACTTTCAGTGTGACCCTCAACTCCCGGGTTCGGACCCAAAGGGACCAATTTTTTCTTTTTCCCCTTTTTTGTTTATTATTTTTATATTTGTATGCTTATTTTTAGCCAGATTTTTAATTAATTATTAATATATTATTGCTTAATAATTTACCTCATTGATTTTCAAACATCTTATTACATTTTTTATCTATTATTGTACTTATTTGTTCAATGACTAAAGGATAAAAGCTTTAAGCTACCTTGTGACTAAGTAAGAGTAGTCTGTGCTTATAAAGATGTATAGTACCAGTGTGTCAAAATCATTTGAAACTTTCATGAGATGTTTATTCAGCCAAACAATGATGTTGTGTGCATCTGTGCAATTGTCTCACCATGTTTACCTATTATTGTATTTTTTTTGGATTAGTGAAGGATAAATGTTAAAATACCCTAATGTTGCTAAAACATTCTAAAAATTTCCATGGACACCTCAATTTGGTGTATAATGTTGACAAAAACGTTTCAACTAATTTTAAGAAAGTGGGAATGTACATCCTCGCAAAGGCATACATGTCTAACATATGTCCTTATAACTAAGTGGGAGATGTTCATGTAATCATGTTTGTACAAGATGTATAGTCTAATTGTGTCGAAATCATTTGAAACTTTAATGGGATATTTATTGAGCCAAACAATGATGTAAGTGATCATTTCTTTAAGTAAGCATATGTATATGTATAGTAACTATCCTCAAACATATGCAGATTCTTGATGTTATACCTCAAACGTAAAAAAGACACGTACATTGGTTTCATTGATCCATCAATCATATTCTCAGATCCAAACACTCCCCGCGATCAATGGGTACCTCAAACGGAGAGGAATCTTCGGAGCTTCTTGATCAACCAAAAGAACAAAAGATATATACTCTTCCCCTACAACTTTGGGTGAGTGTTGTTATCGTTTGCACAATTTATCTTACTCGATTCAAGATAAAGATATATATGTTGACTCTATAAACAAATGTAGTTTTCACTAGATACTCATAGTCTTCGATATGTCCAGAAGTCAATTGGTAATCTATGACTCATTGAGAAAACCACTGCGAGATTACCAAGATATGATAGACATTATCAAGGGGTAACTTTGATATTTAAATATGGATTCATGCTCTTTAACGACACTGCAATAGTTAATTAATTAATGATCTAATTATTGAGTAGGGTTTGGGCTTGGTTCGTTGAGAACCACCATCCGGATCTGGAAGTGCCACTTCGTGGTCCTATCCTGCTAAGTGTAAGTTCTACTAGATCTCATAAGTTGTTACCTTAGCATGCTTTAACATATGCATATGATTACAATAGTAATCTTATCATATCTTACAGTGGGTTCTAAGGCAGCCACAAGGAAACAATCTGTTTGGATATTACGTTTGCGAGTTCCTCACGATGTATGCAAGGAGAACTCTTACAGAGACATTAAAAGTATGTAATATGTATATATAATAAATCTATTTTATTTATTTGTTGCTATTAAATAAATCTTATGTATATTAACATTTGTTTCTTTATAATGCAAATTGAAGGATGAACAGTTGAAGCGACAAGTGTTGGAAATCGTCCGCTTCAAAGGAATTCAAGAGACACTTATATGATTTCTTCTTCAAAAAGTGCTCAAACCCGAAGGCGAGTTCTATTTGAACCCGGCCGAAGCATTAAGGTCAAATCAAGACGAACATTTGTATGACATTTAAGTTGCGAGACCGGTTGTGTCCTAAGACAAATATGAATGGATAATGATGTAAATTTTATGTGCATGTATATATAGCTCCATAATATATTTATATAGAGAGTTTCATAGTTTAATTGTGTGTTTAATGCTTGAAACTAAATTATAATGCGCGAATACATGTATTACCAAAATCAATAAAAAAAGGTCCTTTAGTCCCGGTTAGTATAGTCCCGGTTGGTATTACCAACCGAGGTTAAAGGTCTGGCTTTAGTCCCGGGCCTACGAACCGGGACCAAAGGAGGGACACTTAGTCCTGAATCCTTAGTCCCGGTTCGAGCACCGAGACTAAAGGTCGTTTTCGACCGGGGTTAGAGGCGTGTTGTACTAGTGGATATAAGGCATACATATATTTCAAAATTCAAACTTCTTATCTTTGACCAATAATTAGTCTAATAACATAAAAAACTATAATAACATTAGATTTATCTTTACAAATAATTTATAATAATACTTAATTTGTTGTCATAGATTACATACAATAGTATAAATTAACGAGGAGAGAGTAGCTTCGCCCGGCTCCTTGTCAGTCTCGTGGGCTAGCACACGGATGATGTCGGATCTGCCCCCACACGGGCGAGGCTGGCATGGCTCTGGGCAACGGTGGCGCGTGCTTAGTAGGGGGTGTTTCGGACCATTCATCGCTTTTTAATGGAACATGAAGTTGTTTTTGCCAAACGGTCCATGAAAGTGTATTTTTGCATAGCTGAAGTCTTAAACCGCAACTATTTTAACTGGAGTCAGAGCTCTACCAAAACGGACCTAAAGCAAAAGCCAAGCACGTTCTTTGCATCTAAAGGCCTAATCAAAATCTCAGATACCCTCGAAAAGGGGTGAGCTCGCGTATAGGCAATAATGGAGATCACCGTGCACTCGTCCAAGTCCGTGAAGCCAGACTACGGTGGCGGCGCTGTCGCCGCCTCCGGTGAAGTCGTAGTCCAGCTGAGTGTGTTCGACAAGGTAAGCTACGACGAATACATCACCGGCGTATGCGCCTTCCACCCGCCGGCGCCGCCCAACGACGTCCTCGAGGCCGGGCTGGCCACGGCGCTAGCCGAGTACCGCGAGTGGGCCGGGCGGCTCGGCGTGGTCGCGGCCAGCGGCAACCGCGCGATCGTGCTCAACGACGCCGGCGCACGGTACGTCGAGGCGACGGCCGACGCCGAGCTCAGCCGCAGCGTCGTCCTGGAGCTGACTAAAGGTGGTGCCAACCTGCTGAGCCTGTACCCGAGCTCCGACGGCGCCAAGGAGCTGCTCCTAGCGCAGGTGACGCGGTTCCGGTGCGGCTCCATCATCGTCGGCGTTAGCATGCACCACAGAGTCGCCGACGGGCACGCCATCTGCGCTTTCCTCTTCGCCTGGGGCCAGGCCACTCGCGGCGTCGTCGGCATCGACCCTGTGCGCAACCACGACCGCTCATCCCTGTTCACGCCGCGGCATCCGCCGCAGGTCGAGTTCGACCACCGCGGCAACGAGTTCAAGCCTCACGGCGGCGACAGTGCCCACACTGCCGGCGGCGGCGGCGGCGGCGACGACGAGGTGGTGATACACCGGGTGCACTTCAGCGAGGAGTGGATCATGGAGCTGAAGTCGCAGGCTGCAGCATCACAGGGCGCTGCGTCTGCGACAGCAAGACCAAACACCACGCTGCAGTGTGTGGCGGCGCACCTCTGGCGATGCATCACCGCAGCGCGTGGGATCGACGGCGACGAGACCACCACCACCAGGATGCGCATCGCCGTGAACGGGCGGACGCGGCTGAAGAACCCACGGGTGCCCGCTGGGTACACCGGCAACGTCGTGCTCTGGGCGTGGCCGACGACGACGGCACGGGAGCTGGTGCGGCAGCCCATACGGGAGACCCTGGAGCTCATCTCCAAGGAAGTAGCCCGGATCGACGACGCCTACTTCAGGTCGTTCATCGACTTCGCTGGCTCCGGCGCGGTGGAGGAGGAGCGGCTGGTGCCGACGGCGGACTCGCTGGAGCTCACGCTGAGCCCTAACGTCGAGGTGGACAGCTTGCTCGGGATCCCGTTCCACGAGATGGATTTCGGCGGTGCCCGGCCCTTCTTCTTCGTGCCTGGCTACAGTACTGTTCCAGTCGACGGCTTTATCTACGTCCTGCAGTCATTCGAGGGCGAAGGGAGCGTCGACGCCTACGTGCCTCTGTTCAACCGCACCATTGACGCGTTCAAGAAATGCTGCTACTCGATCTACAGGACGAATGTGTTTAGGTGAAAGATTTGTTTTTCATGTGTGCCCCGTGTGGTGGTTCTGCTTCCACACCAAAAGCTACTGCCAAGGCCTACACGGCACTTGATGTGTACGTACCTGCAGGCGCGTATTGCTTGTAATTAATGTTATACTGTCCTGTACGTACAAGGGCCCGCTGTTGTCTTGTTGGATCTGTTTCTTGCATTTGCATCTATATAGATTAGGATAGGTTTAGAGAACCGGCGGTAGATACAAACAAGAACGGTAATGCTATTAACGCGTGTCGGGGCTGCAAGTGGGCCGGCCGGCCCGAGTCGACCGCGCGCTCCTCCCCGGACGTCGCACTCGCACGCACCGCGCCTCGCACATTCCGCCCACCCACTCGCTCTCTCTCACACAGTTCAGCCGCTCCGCCGCTTCCTTGTCCACGACCAACTCCTGCTGCGGGTGGTGGCCATGGATCCGTCGGCCATGGAGTCGACCTCACCACCCCCCTCTCCTCTCTCACCCGTGCACGACCATGGCGGGATTTTGCCGGCAGCCATGGTGGGATTCACCGGCCATGGCTGGATCCTTCGCGGTGGCCATGGATCCGCCGGATCCGGAGACGGCGGCCACGGATCCGGCCCAGGTAAGCCTCTTCTTCCTCTGTCCTCTCTCCTTCTCTCCTCTACCCTCCCCACGACATACCACTACACATGATTCTGATGTTGCCCCTCTTCCCTCTTGATTCAATGTTTCTCTGGTGTTTGCGTCGGTGGTTCATTGCTCCATTTTCAATGTTTCACGCATAGATGATGAGATGTTTCTCTGATGTGTCCTCTCCCCCCTCCTCCTACCCCGCTCTGGATCTAATGTTTCTCTAAATGTTTTACTGGTGGTTCAGTTTCTCGTTTTCAATGTTTCACAACATATGATGACGATGTTTCTCTAATGTTGCCCCTACTCCCTCCAGATCCAATGTTTCTATGATGTTCCGCCAGTGGTTCAGTGCTCCATTGTCAATGTTTCACGCATAGATGATGAGATCTGTCTCTGATGTGTCCCGCCCCCCTCCCCTCGTACCCCGCTCCGAATATAATGTTTCTCTAAGTGTTTTACTGATGTTTCAGTTTTTCATTTTCAATGTTTCGCAACATATGATGATGATGTTTCTCTGATGTTGCTCTACCCCCTTCAGATCCAATGTTTCATTTTCATTTTCCAGTTTGTTTCATAAATTTAGATCTGGTGTTATAGCTAGGGGGTACAGACGTATGTTTCATGTGCTATTAGATACATATTGCAACTGTTGTTTTTCTGATGTTTCAAAATCAGATCGGTTTTATTGTTTTTCTATCAACGTTTTTTGATGTTTTTTTTGTTTTGTTTCAGAGGGGTACGGCGGCGGTGGCGGATCCAGTAGGAGGAGCAGGGCCGCGAGTGTGGAGGAGGTGGGGGTGTCGCGGTCCCGTGCGTCCCGTGCGGTTGGAAGGGGGTGCGGGGCCGTACTGGGCCGCTCGAACGTCCGTTCTATGATAGAACGTTCGTTCGGCAGCACATTCCAAACAAGAACATGGTAGGAGATTTTATTTAGAACAAAAAAAAGGATATACTTGGTGAACTGTTTTCCTTCCTACACCCATATTTTTTTTTGCACTTTTTCTATAGTTTAGGCGCCTAGAATTTAATAAGATGATTTTAGGCAACACTAATATACCACCAACTAGTATAAGTTAGTTGTTACATTTATATTTGTTACTTGTTATTTGTTTTTGTGTTATAACATATTAAATTTTATTTCTTTATCCTCCTATAGAAATAATTGTAATTGTTAAATTGTCTTTATGCCAACATATATAAGATTTTATCATGTTTGTAGTTTTGTCTAACATGTTTTTTTTTATTTCTGAATAAAAAAATTTGTCTACATAAATTTCAACAAACTAAAACTACAATTTTTGTATAAAACATATACAATAACTGTCGCCTGAAAGAACTAAATTTCAAGCACCTGAAATTTAGTAAATCCCTTTTTTTTGGCTCTAGCAGGGATTTTAGGGTTATAGAGGTTTGGGGTTCTAGGATTTGAGATTTATGGTAACAATAATGTATTTGGATGGAGTAGTCCATAACATTGTTCTTGTCACAATCTTGTAGACTAAATGGACAAAAGAATGGTCACACTAACACATAAAGAACTCATCAAAAAAACTCAACCGCAAGTGAAACTCAACAAAGTTGTTTACTGTGAACAACCTTCTGGCTTTGTTGACCCAGCTCGCCCTTAGTTATTATGTATGCAAACTCAACCATGTTCTTTATGGTATTAAGGATGCTCCACGGGCTTGGTATAGCTGCTTCCAAGGATTCATCACATCCATTGGTCTCCGAGCTTCTCAATGTGAGGAAGTGGCATATCTTGTTCTATATATGGATGACATCTTTCTGGTTGATTCATCCCAACCACTTCTTAAGTGCATATCATTGGCTCTCTACAACAAGAATTTGCCATGGTTGATCTTTGTCTATTAATTTTTCTTGGGAGTTTCTGCTAAACGACCACCAATGCCGCTGAAATTTTGGACAAGGGCAACATGACACCTTGCAACCCATGCTCGATCAACTCTATTTGAGATCCATTCCATCTTGTCCGCTCAAGATGGACTACCAGTTTCTGATCCTATTCTATATCATAGTCTCATCGATGCCTTGCAATTTTTGACTCACCTATTCAGATATTGTTCATGCCATTCAATAAGTTTGCTTACATATGCATGATCCTTGTGAGTCTCAGTTTGGTCTCAACAAACAGATTTTGCGATATATCAAAGGCACCCTATAGTATGGTCTTTGGCTCTCCTGCAACAGATCACATGACTTGGTAGTCTACTCGGATTCCAATTGGGTCAGCTCTCCAGATACTCGGCGCTCTACTTATGACTATTGTCTATTTCTTGGTCGCACACTCACATTCTCATATCATGGTCTTCCAAGCGCCAACAAACTATCTCACGATCAAGTGCTAAAGCTAGATATTAAAAGTATTGTCAACGCTATGGACAACGCTGGCTGGATTCATGAACTATTGGGAGAACTTTGTCACCCCTTAACATGTGCAACTCTTGTCTATTGCGACAACACCAGTGCCATGTATTTGTCGACTAATTAATTCCGTTCATCAGTAACAGACCAAACATGTGTAGATCGATCTTCATTTTGTTTGGGAGCATTGGGCTCTTGGTGCCATCCGGGTCCTTCATGTTCCTACATCCCTTTAGTATGCCGATATATTCACAAAGGGTCTGCTCTTCATCAACTTCCGCTCCAATCTCAACGTTCGCTCCTCTCCTAGTAGACACTGAGAGAGTCTATTAGAATATGAATCACTTGAAGCTGAAACGATCAGTCATGTGTGTGAAACGATCAGCCTTGTGTGAGTGAAAGGATCAACCATGTATTGATGAATGAAAAATGGTAGAGACCTTAACTCTCCCTTATCTTGTCTTCTCACATATGGTGTTGGAGGCAGAGATTTTTATTTTCTCAAACTCTCCGCCAATTCATGTTTTCTTTTTTCAACTTAGCTTTGTGGACTTGTGATATTTCATCCGTCTGAGCCACCCAGTGACCCAGAGCTAGCCTATAAATCAAAAGCCAAGCACGTTCTTTCCATCTAAGGCCTAATCAAAATATCAAATACCCTCTGAAGTTAGTACTCCAGCAAAAGGAGTGCTAAAAAAACACAAGACAAGTCACTACAACAATGGAGATCACCGTGCACTCGTCCAAGTCCGTGAAGCCTTACTACGGCGGCCGCAGCAACGGTGGCGCTGTCGCCGCCTCCGGTGAAGTCATCCAGCTCAGTGTGTTTGACAAGGTAAGCTACGAAGAGTACGTCACCGGAGTATGCGGCTTCCACGCCCCTGCGCCGGCCAACGAAGTCCTCGAGGCTGCGCTAGCCACGGCGCTGGCCGAACACCGCGAGTGGGCTGGGCGGCTCGGCGTGGACGTCGCCGGCAACCGTGCGATCGAGCTCAACGACGCCGGCGCCCTGTACGTCGAGGCGACGGCCGACGCCGAGCTCAGCAGCAGCGTCGTCCAGGAGCTGACTACGGGTGCAAAATTGCTGAGCCTGTACAGCACGCCGGCGTCTTTGATCAACGACGCCGGCGCGCTGTACCCGAGCTCCGACGGCGCCAAGGAGTTGCTCCTAGCGCAGGTGACGCGGTTCCGGTGCGGCTCCATCATCATCGGCGTCAGCATGCACCACAAAGTCGCCGACGGCCACGCCATCTGCGCTTTCCTCTTCGCCTGGGGCCAGGCCACTCGCGGCATCGGCGTCGGCGGCATCGACCCCGTCGTCGTCGTCCCAGCTGTGCGGCGCCGGCGGCACGACCGGTCATCTCTCTTCGCGCCGCGGGATCCGCCGCAGGTCGAGTTCGACCACCGCGGCAACGAGTTCAAGCCCAACGGCGGCGAGATCGAGGTGTCGGCAAGCAGCGACAGAGCCCTCGCCGGCGGTGACGAGGTGGTGATACACAGGGTGCACTTCAGCAAGGAGTGGATCATGGAGCTGAAGTCTCAGGCAGCATCGGACTCGGAGGGTGCTGCCGCTGGGAAAACGAAACCCTACACCACCACCACGCTGCAGTGTGTGGCGGCGCACCTGTGGCGATCCATCACGTCGGCGCGTGGGCTCGACGGGGACAAGACGACCAGGATGCGCATCGCCGTGAACGGGAGGTCACGGATGAAGAACCCACGGGTGCCGCCAGGGTACACCGGCAACGTGGTGCTGTGGGCATGGCCGACGACGACGGCAATGGAGCTGACGCGACAGCCCATACGGGAAACCGTGGAGCTCATCTCCCGTGAAGTGTCCCGGATCGACGACGCCTACTTCAGGTCGTTCATCGACTTCGCTGGCTCCGGCGCGGTGGAGAGAGAGCAGCTGGCGCCGACGGCAGACTCGCTGGAGGTCACGCTGAGCCCGAACGTCGAGGTGGATAGCCTGCTCGGGATCCCGTTCTATGAGATGGACTTCGGTGGTGCACGGCCGTTCTTCTTCGTGCCCGGCTACAGTACTGCTCCGGCCGACGGCTTCGTCTATGTCTTGCCGTCCTTCGAGGGTGACGGAAGCGTGGATGCCTATGTGCCTCTGTTCAGCCGCACCATTGACGCGTTCAAGAAGTGCTGTTACTCTCTGCAGCCGATGGCCCACCAATGTGTTTAGCTGCAATGTTTGAGCAGCCGGTTGAGTGGCAACTGGCACCACAACCACAACGAGTGTTCAGCAAGATGTTGTTTTGAATCCATGCATGAATTGTTGTTGTTGTAACTTGTAGCTTTGCTTCGAGACCGGCAGGTGGCAGCTACTGCCAAGGCCTGCACTTGATGTGTACAGGAACGTATTGATTGTAATAATAATGTTATACTGTCCTGTAGTATGAGCTTCAAAATTGCACTAAAAAGATAGCAAATAATTAAAGGAACACCTGCAAAATACCATCACCAAACAAGATAGCAAATTAATTGCACGGTTGAGTGGCAACTGGCAGCACAATATATGAGTGTTCAGCAAGATGCTGTTTTGCATCCATGCATGCGTGAATTGTTGTTGTTGTAACTTGTAGCAAGTGTCCGGCGCGCGGTCATGTTTCGACACTGGCAGGCCGGCAGCTACTTCCAAGGCCTGCGCTTGATGTGTACTTGCAGGGACAAATGCCCGATGTCTTGTTGGATCTGTTTGTTGCATTGCATCTATATATACGATTAGAGAGCCGACGCAAATCTATATATACATGTGTCGTTTCAAACAAGTGTACAATGTTTTATATTTTATAACACAAAAGACTACATTGGGTGAACCGTTTTTGTTGTTAGGATGTCCCCAACAAGACGATTTGGTCTGGCTATTTGAATGTGTGATCTGACGTGGAATTGTAAAAAGACCCGGCGACGAAGAAATCATCAATCTATTTGCATCACACAAGGAAACAAAAAGAACAGTTAGACTCATAGCCTGCAGAACCATTGAGAGCCTGCTTGGAACGCAAGAATTTCATAGGAATTGCGCGGGAATTTTAGAGGAATATGTTCATTTTCACAGGAAAAACGCAGGAACAAGAAATTTTCCCACGTTCCAAATAAATCACTGTAGATCAACAAGCCACGTCTCCACCACCATTGTGGACACCCCGACTTTTTGGGCTAATGAGGTGATACCATGTGGCCGTGTTTTCCTTGACTCGGATGAGCTCTAGTAGGCTTTTAGAATCAGGGATTGGGGCTTTACGATTTGAGATTTACGGAGGAGGTGTTCCTTGTTTATGGGGATCACCATGCACTCGTCAAGTTCATTGGATTTGATTTGAAGCAATGGAGTTTTCTACTTGTTCTGTAACAAAGACACTCAAAAAAGTGCCTGAGGTATATATATTTTAAGTCCAACAAAGGCTAGTACATAATATGAATATCATGACAAAAAATGACCTCTAAAAAATATAATACATCAAATTTGCGTGTGATCTGACGTGGAATTATTCCTTTAAATGTGATTTCTTCTTAGGGTGTCCTCAACAAAGCGATTTGGGCTGGCTATTTGAATGTGTGATCTGACGTGGAATTATAAAAAGAGGTGAGAGAGAGGACTTGTCGGTGACGAAGAAATCATAGATCGATTTGCATCACACAAGGAAACAAAGAGAACAGTTGGACCGATAGCCTGCAGAACTACTGCATGCTTATTCTGTAATCCCTGTCACTGCAGTTTCCCCTCTATCACCTCAGCCAACTAAGTCTCCACCACCATTGTGGATGCCTGTCTTTTTGGGCTAATGAGGTGATACCACGTGGCCGTGTTTTCCCTGACTCAGATGAGCTCTGGCAGGCTTTTAGTGTTATGAATGACAGCGAATAAACACGAAGAACATAAGATCAAATCACAGTGAGACACAAGATTTAACGTGGAAAATCCCTCCAATGCGAAGGCAGAAAAACTATGGGCGCAAGCCAGCAAACACTCCTCACTATTATCAAGAGTCGGGTTACAATGTTGTGCGGCGGCTTACAAGAGAATGAATGAATCACTCACCGTGGAATCCTAGCGACGGGTATATGTACTGTACTTCGCTCTGGCCCAAGCCTCTCGACGACGGGCCTCCGCTTCGCTCCATCAGAAGTCGCCCTTTGTCTTGGGCAATGAATTTAGAACATCTTCAACATTTAGAATCAGGGGTCGGGGATTTAGGATTTGAGATTCAGGGAGAAGGTGCACCTTCGTTATGGGGATCACCATGCACTCATCAAGTTCATTTGATTTGATTTGAAGAAACTGAGTTTTCTACTCGTTCTATTATAAAAGACACCAAAAAAGAGTTCCTCAGATCTATATATTTTTAAGAACAACAAAGGCTAGTAAATAGTATGAATGTCATGACACAAAATGACCTGTAAAAATTATAATACATCAAAGAACGTTGCAGTCGTCTTCTTTGTTTAATCGCCCACTGCCTGTTGTTGCCTAAAAGAGCTTGAAAATTGCATTGGAAGATAGCAAAGAAAAGAAACACCTACAAAAACACCATCGCCAAACAAGAGTTTGGAGACCACATGTAATGAACATGGACCCTTGGTCCATGTAGTTTAGATTTTGGTGTTTGATGATCATCATGACCAAATTGGACTAACAAGTTTACAAGTGTTTATTTTGTAGTCCAATAAGGTGCAAACATGCTTTGGACAATGGAAACATGGTGATCGGAATGATCAACGCATCAAGAAAGACATTTGAAGCCTGAAGAATGACCTACAAGATCAAGCAAAGTCCAAGCATGAAGGATGGAACCAACCAGGACGCAAAGATCGCAAAGAAACAAAGTTAACAGAGCTTCACAAGGTGCTCCGAACCCTAGCAACAGGGCGTTCGGACAATTAGCTCACTACAGGAAGACTGAGTATTTGTGATTAAATGTGGTGGCAAAATTTTATTTTGCCACTAATAATTCCCATGTATTAGTGACAAAACCAGTTTTCATCACTATTGTGTTGATCATTAGTGGCAAACTACTATATTGCCACAGGATGCACCTTTAGTGGCGAATTTAGTGGAGAAACAATAATTTGTCACTAATAAATAGGTTAATTGTGACTAAATATTTTTTCCTCACGGTTATGTCATTTATCAGTGACAAGATATTATATGGCCACATGGTTCAAGGTTGGTGAGAATATGTTGTGACGAAACTATATTTTGTCACTGTTTACCATATTAATTGTGACGAAACAATATTCCCCACTACTAGTATATTTATCAGTGACAAATTTTTTGCATCGCCACATGGTATGGTACACAATAGTGAGAAAATTTTGTGGCAAATTATTCTTGTCACTACTGACCAAGTTGATTCTGAGCAAACAAATTTCCTGTTATATAATATTTTTATTAGTGATAGAACATGTGTTCTATATTATAAATAATTAGCGGCAAATATTGTATTATCAACATTTCCTATATTATTTCGGATTAAATATTACTTTCTAACTAGCATTATTTTTTAAGGTCAAAATTTCCTCACTATACCAGAATTAAATGAGATAAAGTTGCATTTGGAACCTCAACTAGCATGATGTCGTGATGGCGGGATTGATGAGCTCCAGCATGTGCTTGTTTCGAAGGATAGCATTAGATGATAATGACTCTGTTAGCACTATTATCATGGGTCCTAGCTGTCAGTCAAACTCCACCTTATCTCCTTTTCCTCCATGGTTTGTCTGCGGCTGCAAGTGCTAGATGGAGACGGAACATCTTCGACCGCCCCCAAGCTCAGAGCTCCGCCAAGCGCCGACGAGCTCACCCACAGTCGCCAGCCGTGAGCCTTTGATGCCCCTGCCCATGGCTCTGTCGAAGCTCGCACGTGCAACGCTCAGCAAGCTCGCCCATTGCCGCAGCCGCCTATCTCGACGAGTGTCTACGGCCCGCGGCCGCCCAGCTCAACGTGAGCTTTGGGCGTGATTTTGGGATAAGAGCCAAGTTCGGAGAGGAATTTTTTTTTGGCTCCCATTCAAGCCCCCTCTGGTTCTTGAGGATTGAGTGAGGCCTGAGAGAGACAATGTCTATCTACAACTTCTATACGTCTCTTTCTTGGGATCGGAGACGACAAACACACCATGCATATGGCCGATTCTTAACAATTATGTGTGGTATGTGGACTCTCCGGATGCTGCCTAATAAACGACGCCATGGCAGTGACTTTGGCCAAGGATACGACCTTCGATTTATGGGAGCTGAGTCACAGGGGATAATGAAAAGCAAGAGACAGTAGGAAAAAAAAACGAACATCCTGCATGTGACGAGCAGTGTAGGCGTAGCGCGCCATCCTCTGCATCGGTGACAGCTTGTAGGTGCCAACTTCACGGTCAGGAAGCTACACGCGGCGAGCCCGCGTGTGACCTCGAACCTGTATCACCAGTTTCTAGTCGGTGTTCGATCTAGCTGGCGGCACGAGTAGCACTCCCTCCCTCCAAAATTATAACCATCTAAAAATCTTAAATTGTCCAATCATCATAAGTTTAACTAAATTTATAATGTCAACTAAGTATCATTAGATTATTCATAAATTATATTGTTATAGTATATATATTTAATATCATAAATGTTTATATTTTTCTCTATAATTTTAGTCAAATTTAAAATTATTTTACCTTAGTTTGTATTCCGTACAAAAGTCTAGCCAATAATTTTACGCGAACAGAGCAAAATCAGCTATAGCCGCTGAATCTTTACATGAATATATATGGCTGAGAAAGGGTGATGGGCCCAGATCGAGAAAGCTAAGGGATCGATTGGATAGCCGGCCCAATGGACTCTACCTCGGTCGCTTATAGAATTTTCATTTCCCAAAGGAAAAAGTCCACTTTACCTCCCTCATCTATTGCTAAAGTCAGCTTTGCCTCCCTAAACTCGAAAACCAGACACATGCACTCCCCCAACTATCAAATCCGTGCACGTGACCCCCATGGCTGATTTGGACGCTGGTTTTCCCACTCCTTGCACCAAGTCAGATGTGGGTCCACGCTGTCAGACCAAGGGGAAAAGAAAAAGAGCAGGGCCGTTCATCTCTCCCACGCTGCCGCTCAGACCCAGAGCTTCGCAGCAGGCCTCTTCCTCTCCTCTGTCGCATTCTCAACGCCTCCTCGTCGCGCCATCCTGAGCCTCTTCCTTCTCCTCCCTCGATTTCCCTATGGCCCCTAGCACATCGCGTCCGCTCCTGTCGCAGCCAAAATCGGCGCCGAAGCTACCGCTTGGAGAAAGCGGACTGTCGCTCATTTGGTGTCCGTACTGTGGCATGGGGAGGATTTTGGAGCTGATGTCAAAATCAGGTGACCACCCAATGGAAAGGTTCTTCAAATGCCCAAGAAAGTACAAAAAGGTTCGGTTTCATTGTTGAAATTTATGCTAGTAAATGAAAGTTAGGGTTCGTGCAATGAGGACTGAATTTTTTTTTTGCCATTTCAGTTTCCTCTTTGTGAGTTCTACATGTTCGCAGAAGAATATGCCAACTTTCTTGTTAATTATGGGATGCTTCAAGAGTCTCAGATGTGTCATTACCGTCCATTGGAGATGACAGAGACTATAGGAGAGATTGTGCAATCTGAGATGTATGAACTGAAGAAAGAACCTGCAGGAAGGACTGTAGTTGCGGCCAAGAATGCAGGCACGAAGAAGCAAGGACCTATGAATTGAATGATATGTGTTGGTGTTGCTATACTAGTGTTGTTAGGTTTCAATTCTGCCATCCTACTTGTGTTGGTACTGATGCAAATGTTTAAGTGATAGCTGCTTAATTATTATAAAATGGGTCTATTTTTTTGGCCCTTAGTACTCAATGTTTGCATGGATGAATGAAATTGACAGGATGTTGTCCTCTGTATTGAGCCTTCTAATGTTTGCATGGGTCAAAAAATGGCATTGACAGGATATTGACCTCTGTAATAACATGAATGAAATTCCAATCTCATAAATAACACAACAGTGATGAATACAAATAAGTTCAAATAATTTTCATACATGACATAAATAGAAAATTCATAAAGGCCAGATGTTTGGTATACATAAAAGTTACTCAAACATAGTACTTAAGTTTCATGCCTACATAATTGTCATACATGGCATTTTATTCAAATTTGGCATACAGCCAGCAAGCTGTACACATCATAGCTTATCAGATTGCCATGGAGGAAGCATCAGAAGTGGTGTAGTTCCAAATCCCTTTGGAGCAAACTTGGACTTCGTCTTGGCCAGTTGTTGAGCTGACACACGAACAGATGTTGTCCCGCCAGTTAACTCCACATGCACACTAGAATTAACATTGGAAGTGGGCACTCTGGCTTGCAGGTTAATTGTAGCTGAGCCAGAAGGAATTGTGAAAACCCTCGTATGTGCACTCGATTTGATGATGTTGTGTGAGTTTCTTGTCTTTGCCTGCATCAGTTATATAAAGCTAAAATTAATTTGAAATACAAGATGCATAAGTTAAATCTTTGATATGTAGGTAAGCATACCTTTTTCTGACTCTGTATACTAGATACAACAGATGTGGAATTTCTTTTTGTACAGCTTGTGCTGCTCTTTTGTACAGATGTGACAACAACAACATTTTGGTTGCCTCCTGCAGCTGACTGAGAACCTGCTGATTGTGAGTTACCTCCTCCCTCTGAATTCATTGCATGTGTGTTGTCGGCCTGTGAAGTTCCTGCTCCAGTTATCTTGTCACATGTTGACCTGTTGTGTCCAGTCAAGCGACATTTGCTACATCTGATAATTGTTCCAGTTTTTGGCATTTTAGTGGCCTTTCTCGCTTCTGTTGGCTCCCTTCTCCTCTCAGTTTTTGGTCTGCCAGACATTTTCACATAACCAGGTGCTCTAAGGGTACCCTATCAGACACAGGCCAGCTGTTCATGCCCTCAACTGGGTTTAAGCAGTGGTTGTATGTTTGCTTGAAGTGTTGAACAGAGTAGCAGTCAGCCACATATGCATCTAGGCAATTGGTCTTGAACAATATACATGAAATGGCATGGCAACAAGGAAGTCCAGCCAAATGCCAATACCTACATGAACATGTTTGTGCCACCAAATCTACTGTGAACCTATTGTCAAAATGCTTAACTTCATATTTGTCTTCCCCATTGCAGATGGCATGGCAATTTGCAGACAAAGATATATATATATATATATATATATATATATATATATATATATATATATATATATATATATATATATATATATTATATATATATATATATTTAATTTTGGATTAAGTCCGCAATTGGCCCCTCAACTATCGTCATCGTACAATTTTTACCCCAAACTCTAAAACCGTCTAAAGCTAGCCCCCAAAGTTACAAAACCGTGCGAGTGAAGCACCTGGGCTCGTTTGGGATGGTTTTGTGCTGACGTGGTGGTGGTTTTGACGCCACTGCCAGCACGGACTGTGCCATCTGCGCCGCAGACAACTGCATCGTCCACAGCACCGTCTTGGCGAACCACCCAGCTAGGATGCGCACCTCCGCCGCCGGCGAGTCGGCGTACCGCGCGGGCATCGGGCCTCCACTCGGGCAAGCAACGGCACGCGGGCGAGCAGCAGCAACAGCACGCCGGCACGCGGGGACGCGGGCGAGCAGTAGCAGCAGCATGCCAGCATGCGGGGTCGCGGGCGAGCAGCAGCAGCACACCAGCACGCAGGCTAGTAGTAGCAGCACGCAAGCAGCAACACGCGGGCACGCGGGCGAGAGCAGCAGCAACACGCGGGCGCTCCCCGGCCGCGAGCTCCATGCCGACCGTGCCGTGGTGGCGGACGGCTCCGTCGGTGAGGAGCCCGAGCACGAGTGTCGGTGTTATGACCCGGGGGTCAAGACCACCAACGAGTAAATTTGTATATCGCGTGCTCCCTCTCTCAGACGTGATGCAAGATGGACACAAGGTTTATCCTGGTTCGGGCAAAGAAGGCCCTACGTCCAGCGGAGGAAGATGACTTGTATTATCTCGCACCCAAAACGTGCTCGTACGGGGGGGGGGGGGTACAAGCTGTGTTACACGGAGTTGGCCACCCGAGGGGTCGATCGAGTGGCGGGGTGTGTGGAGTGTGGAGGTCAGAGCTGAAGCCCGATGAGTGATCCAATCGTCCCAATCTCCCTTTTATTCTACCTCGGCATCCCCTTTTATAGACCAAGGGGAGGTCCGAGGGTACAGGGTCCTAACTGTAGAAGTATGGGCAGCGCGTCCGAGGCACAGCGTTGGCGGAGAGACATTGAGTACTGTGGCGGCATGGCCTTCCCGTCCTTCTGGCGTCCTCGGTCGTGGCGGCAGCAGAAGTCGCCGCAGCACAGCGTCCGCAGGCGGGCACGAATCTCATGGCTGAAGCGGGACGAGGCGGATGGGACGGCCCCCATACTGGAGTTGTTGGAGGGAGGGGTCGAGCCCCCCGGTCGAGGGAGGGGTCGAGCCCTGCGTGGCTCTGTCGCATTCCCAAAGTCGTCGTCGAGGGTCGCACTGTTCACTTTTTGAGGGGTACTGCTGGAGTCTGTACTTGCGTAGTGGCGACAGTGGCGGCATAGTTGACAGGAATCGGGGACTTGACGGGGAGTTGGCGGATTTGACAGCGGACGCGGGCGCCCATGTCGTTAGGTGGGTTCACATTAACCCATGCCGGGAGCAGTTGGGTTAATCGAGCCCATCGTCCGGGGGATGCGGCCCCGGATAGGGTGGTCCGCCGCGCCCGCCGCTTCTTCGCGGGGTCGTTCAACGCCAAGAACGTCGCAAAGATCCCGATGAAGCCGGACGAGGGCTTCTTTGAGCTGGTAAGGTCCTCTCCTCTTGTCAGAGTACGCGCGCTCGCCCTTTCCGTCCTCTTTGCCCGTGTTCTAACTGCCTCGCGTTCCACAGGGGAATGTGTCCTACCGACCCTCGCCTCCGCCGGTGAAGGAGGACCGGGCCGCGAAGCAGGCGAGGCGCCTCCATGCGGAGAAGCAGAAGGCCGACAAGGACAAAGCCAAGAAGGCCACGTCCAAGAGGGCCCGGGAGAGAGAGGCGAGAGAGCAGCGCCGGGCCCGTCAGAGGTGGGAAGGCCTTGACGAGGAGTTGTCGCCCTCGGAAGAGGAGGACGAGGAGGAGGAGGACGAGGAGGAGGTGAACTGGAGCGATGTGGAGGAGGAGACGGCGCCTGAACAGGCGGCCGTTGAAACTGGCGGAGGGGAGGGGTCGACCTCGAGGCCGGCCCCTACCGTCGAAGCTGAGCCGGGGGAAGCGCCCCGTGGCTTCTCGGGAAGAAGTGTCGCGGTAGACGCGCGCGCAGACGTCGCGGTCCTCATCGGGGGGTCGATCGAGCAAGCCCCCGACGCCTGCCGCGTCGAGCGCACGGGCGTCGGACCCGTCGGCGCAGGTGGAGACCAGCAAGGGAACGACGGTGGCGCCGCCGACCCCTGCCCAGGAGACGGTGCTGAGAGTCGCCTTGACCCCAGCCCCCCGGGCGGTGGTGCTCAAGAGTTCGACCAGCCCCAGGCCCCCGTGATCGAGGGCGAGGCTCTGGCTCACCCGACGCCGAGGCGTTGGCCCGAGGGCCTAGCTGCGCTAGAGGCTCGACTCCGGCTCGAGCTTGAGGGCACGACTACCGACGCACCCGAGGGCCCTTCGTCGACGCCGGGGCTCGAGGAGGAAGGTCGGGTCGAGCAGCCCGACGCAACACCCGCGCCG